>CM034146.1:810489217-810568807 GCA_019776745.2 Taxus chinensis
TTGCAACAATTCATTTAAGATTGTGATGCAAGGATATTGTGACGAACATCAAGAAGGAGCTTATCATCCTCATAGCATTGATAATTGTTGTTATGTTATTATACCATTAATCATTGCCACCTTCAAAATTTCATAACATAACATGGTAGTTTAAAGAGAAGAGTGAAGGAAATTGCACGTCCCTCTAAGAAAAAATTCATTTACAAAGAAAGTTGTTCTTGTTGATCTCTATCTCGGTGCAAGCCCATTTATTTTGGGTTGAACCATGGTGGCACATCCCTCTCAAAAAACCTTTATGCTTGATAAACAGATGAATTTTCTAATGGAGTGTTTTTTCCATTTGTAAGATTGTTTACATCCTCACTTCCATAAACTTTGCATTTTCTTACTAATACTACTTTCAAATACTTATATATGCCTATCGGCCTCTCACAAACAACTATGGATTCTTTTTCTAGTTATAATTTTGGAAGTCTACCATGTATATATTGTTGGAATATGGACTAGACATTCAAGGTTGACCCTTATTTTTAATAATTGATTATTTAAAAAATATATTACAAAATTAAATTTAGAATTTTTCTCCCCTCACATGTAAATAACTTCAATATTATGGATTATGAAAAGTAAAAAATAATAATAAATTTTGGCATAATTTAAAATCTTGTTACTGTAGTTAACCCATAAATAAATCATAAATATGTTAACTATTAAAATAAAATTAGTCCATAGTGCTAGTCTATGAGCCTATAACTTGCCAATTTTTTAGGTAAGTTATTTCAATTAGTAATCACATGCAATACTTAGTGTGTTGTATATAACGAAAGGAACAAACAAAAGTAAAACATTGCAGGAGGAAGTGAGGTGAGTAAGATAGAGATATAGGGAGGATAAATATAATGGAAGGGAAAATGTTGGAGGTAAAGTAACTGATCTTCTTATTTGTTTCAAAAAGGTACATATTGACCACATGTCATTTGAGGGAATTTATTAAAGGAGAAAGGGGGTGTGAAATGAAAATCCTTTTAGAAATAATATTTTAATACTAAGTCTAATATTCACCGCTTTCATATTAGTATTTACACCCTAATTAAATCCATGTTATAGAAAGTACACAACAATAAAGATGATATAATGGTTTGTAACAGGGGCTTGTTCTAATTTAACTCATTCACCATCAAGCAATTATAACTAAAATAATGCATTGAAACTTGCAACGATTGATAAAATGATAAGTAATAAATCAAATACACAAGAGGAGAACAAGAATTAGCTATAAATTTTTGGAAAGAGAGTATCTGGATGTGTAGACATGAAAAATGGAAAATCATAGAGTCGATATCTTTTATTACATATTCTAGAGAAGGAAAATAAGAAGGTGCAAGACCATACATGTATTGTACGACCTAGAATGGAACTATATAAAATCTTGAACTATGGCTATATGTTCTTTAACCATTTGGAAGATGCAATATGAAACTTCATTTGTAATTTTATTTTTGTAATGCCCCTTTCGCTTTCTTGTAATAAAACAAAATAATAGTGAAATATTAGAAAATAAAATATATTTTAAAAGAAATAAATGATAAAAATAGAGAGAATGGGAATGGCGGTGGAACGGAGTTAAGGAATTAGGTAAAATTTAAGAAAACATGTGGAGGATGGTGGGTTGTACTAGGAGGTTCTGTGTGGAAGGAAATCTGACACAACACATGGGCGACTCCTCCTCAGCAAGCATTTAGACCTATCATTTTCCTTGCACAATAATGTAATGGGTCCATTTATCTCTAAGATTAAACCACTACCTGTTGATGTTACATTATTGTTTGGAAAAAGAAGATAAGGGGATCAGATGGCATCTCACTATTTTTTTGGAGCATGTGAGTATTGGAAAGGAAACCAAGGATCCTATAAAAGAACTTCAAGAACTATTCTGGCATGATAGAATCTCCCTTTAAAATAATATACTCTATTTTAATGCCTTCATGAAAGGAACATTGTATTATCTTGATATAAGTAGTTTTAATGGTTTTGGGATTTGTATATTTGAATTGAATCTTGAAAATCTATGAGTTTTCTTCATTCTTCCACCTAGAATGCTTGGAATGACTACAAAGTTATAGTATAACTTATAGGGTTTTGGGTGTTGCTTAAATGGACGAATATCTTGTTAAGTTTTAAACCTGTATTCATGCCAAATGAATGGAATTTGATTACTGTAGGAATATATCCATGAGATGGGTTTGGAATTGTTTTCTTAAATGATATCAAACTTGGAAACTTGTTGTTAGATGGTTCGAAGTAGGGTTGGAGGATAATTTTCTACTTCCTTGGTTTCTTAAACCCTGAACATGTATTGGATTTTTTTTTGTTATCCTTTTATGAATAGTTTCCTTAAGGATATGGACATCAAATCGATTTGATCTATGCCAGTTGTATAATGCTAATGATATACTTAGCTTAAATCGATTTACGAAAGTTGTGTATAAACCCTTAAATGGTAATGGAGTTATCCATTTATAGGTCCTCACCCATCGTAAGTCGAATTGGGTATTTATATTCTTCTGATATATGAAAATTGGTATGAATTCTGTGTATAAATGATTTACACTTATTGTATTCCTTAGTGTGGTAGATCTTAACTTTAGCAACTACTGTCGAAACCTTTTATTATCGATTATGCTCCATTTTGGGGTTTGTGGTATGTCAACTTGGTCTACAGTCGTACTTTGGAATAGAAACTGGTTGGGCGTAACTTGTAACTTCAATCTTGACTTCCCATAATGGTAGTATAATTTTTGATTCTTTGTAACCTTCTTGACTAGTTTAAGTGATGTATCAAGTCTTAGGCTCATACAAGTCGATATGGGTATCTAGTAATTGTTTCATTTTTTTCTTGTTTGATTTACAAATTGATTCAACATTGAATTGATGCTAGTTTTGGTTATGGTTGAACCTGGTGATGAAAGTGGGTTATTTTTTTTAAGTCGTATACAAAAAAACATTTCTTCGGGTAGTTAAGACTATATGATGGACTTTGTTCCCTACTACGGATTGTTCCTTAAATTTTCAATGGTATTCTTAGATTCTTAAAGCTTAAGCAATTATGAGCTTTTGTTCATCTAAATTGAACCTATGCTTGGAGCCCACCTCGACAAGGATTTATAGCATGTGAAATGGAGCTGGCAAAAGATACAAAAGCAAGAAACATTCTAGAAAGTCAAATACAACGCCAGCATCGATATTTCCCGACATAAGGCAGTATATTATACATAATTCAATGCAAATCTTTATTATGTCGTGGTAGCATAGTATTATGCTTATATATATATCCTCTAATTTAACAAAACTTTAAAGCAAAAGACAAACAAAAACGCAACTAATTGAAAGTAGACACTTGGAAAACTAATTGAAAGTGACTCGTGAGTGAAGCTGATATAATTGGACTCCCATTATTACTTCATCATTTATTACACTAAGTTGTGTATTGATGTTTATGTATATGTTTCGTTGATAGGTTTTTTTAGAGACAATTTTCTTTGTAACTATATTTTTTTGGTATTAGTTTTTTATTTAAAAACAAATAAAAATTTATGTTGTCATAAGTAAAAATTTAAAATTTACCATGGCTGGCATTTTGCTTATAATAAAAGAAAAGTAACTGCCCCTTGCATGTTTTCTAAAGAAAAAAATTCTTGATAACTGTTCTCTTATCATTGTAGTCGTGGGATCCGAAGGCGTTTTGTATTTCTTTGCATTGTAGAATAGTCTTTCTTTGTCTCTTCCTCTACCACTTATATTTACTAGGGCGTCATTTGAGCAAAATGTGCAGATACAATAGAATTATGAACTTGTTCTTATTTGTAGGACCTCGCTGGAGCAAGGCCATCTATTTCATCAATAAATATAATGGATGGTTGATTCCTTTGAGCTTCTTCAAATAGAAATTTCAGTTGTCGTTCAGCTTCCCCGACCCACATACTAAGTACATCACCTCCCTTTCATATGTAAAAGTTTACCTTCTGACCTGCCTTAGATGTTGCATTTTCTAAAGCCCTTATGATTAATGTTTTTTCCATTTCCAGGAGGGCCACACCACAAAACCCCTCTTATAGGAGAGGTGGAATAACTTGCGAAAAAAATAGGATAGAGAAGAGGAAAAAAAAAACATTTCTTTCAGATCATCAATATAGCCAGAGAGACCTTCCAACATCATTAAAACTCACTCTTTCATCAACCTGCAAAGGTTGAATGTCAGCTCCAATTTTTGAGCCATGCCCTGTCAATTCTTCACCTTGGTGTACCCTTCCAGATACCCACGTAGTTGTGTTGTACAGGTCAAGTCAATGTCCAACACAACTCCATTGCGGACCAGAGCTTCTGTTGGACCCATGCATTCAAGAACCAGTCATATCTTCATCCACAAGAATAGTGTCATGTTGGTTTGCGAGTGCGACAATGTTCATTCGTCTTTACGCCACCTTGTTTCACTTGACGTGCATTCTTGGTTCCACTTCCCATTCTATGAAGTGGAGACTGTGGCCATTGATTTTCTACTTTTTTTGGGAGAAGACTGCACCTACAAGTTTGAGGTCTCTCCAAAGATTAAAGAGAGACAATTTCGGGTTATATTTTTTTCTATGTATTTCTCTGTCAAAATTGCAACATCTGAAAAATCATCAAATGGTATAAAAAATGAATGCAACAGGTGGAATGCAAGATTTTTTTTTTTGAAGATGAAATCTCCCATCATTTTAGAGCGTCCGTTTTAGGTTCCAGCATATAGTAGTTTAATGAAGATTGTTTGTTATGGAGTACTGTTGAAACATTTGGAACTTAATTATAGGTCACTATTTCCGCAAGAGCTTGCAGAATCATTGTGAATGTGAGAACATTTGGAAACTCTAATGCTTGCTGAATATAATTATTTTGGTACTCCTCGTCTTCTAAGAAAGAGATAGATGCATAGAGAGAGTATATGGGACTAAGTAAGTAGAACATGCCTTCACTTGGGCAGTTTTAAGGACAACATCCCTCAAGATAACTTGTAAAATCCAACTATGATGGCCACTAATATAAGTAATAATGGAGGCTTTGTAGTCATAATTTTATCATTGTTGAATCGCAAGTCAAATCAACTTGTATAACACTTCTTGTTGCATCCATTTCATTGTTTAAAACATTGTGATTAAACTGCAAGGTGCTATCTCTTATTTATTGTCTGGAATGGTATTATGAATCATATAATTGCCACATTTCTTGCAACAATTCATTTAAGATTGTGGTGGCAAGGATATTGGACGAACATCAAAGAATGAGCTTATCATCTTGATAGCTTTGATAATTGTTGTTATGTTATTATACCATTAATCATGCCACCTTCAAATTTCATAACATAACATGGCAGTTCAAAAGAAGAGGGAAGGAAATTGCACGTCCTCTAAGAAAAAAATCATTTACAAAGAAAGTTGTCTCTTGTTGATCTATCTCAGTGCCAAGCCCATTTATTTTGGTTGAACCATGGTGGCCCATCCCTCTCAAAAAACCTTTATGCTTGATAAACAATGAATTTCTAATGGATTGTTGTTTCTTGTAAGTTTACATCCTACTTCCATAAACTTTGCATTTTCTTACTAATATACTACTTTCAAATACTCATATATGCCTACCAGCCTATCACAAGCACCTATGGATGCTTTTTCTAGTTATAATTTTGGAAGTGTACCATGTATATATTTTTGGAATATGGACTAGACATTCGAGGTTGACCCTTAATTTTAATATTTGATTATTTAAAAATAATTATTACAAAATTAAATTTAGAAATTTTCTCCCCTCATATTTAAATAACTTCAATATTATGGATTATGAAAAGTAAAAATAATTATAAATTTCGGCATAATTTAAAATCTTGTTACTGCTGGTTAACCCATAAATAAATCATGAATATGTTAACTATTAAAATAAAATTAGTCCATAGTGCTAGTCTATGAGCCTATGGCTTCCCACTTTTTTAGGTAAGTTATTTAAATTAGTAATCGCATGCAATACTTAGTGTATTGTGTACAACGAAAGGAACGAACAAAAGTAAAACATTGTAGGAGGAAGTGAGGTGAGTAAGAAAGAGATATAGGGAGGAGAAATATAGGGGAAGGGAAAATGTTCGGAGGGAAAGTAACTGATCTTCTTATTTGTTTCAAAAAGGTACATATCGAACACATGTCATTTGAGGGAATTTCTTAAAAGAGAAAGGGGGTGTGAAATGAAAATCCTTTTAGAAATAATATTTTAATACTAATTCTAATATTCACCGCTTTCATATTAGTATTTACACCCTAATTAAATCCATGTTATAGAAAGTACACAACAATAAAGATGATATAGTGGTTTGTAACAGGGGCTTGTTCTAATTTAATGCATTCACCATCAAGCAATTATAACTAAAATAATGCATTGAAACTTGCAACGATTGATAAAACGATAAGTAATA
The DNA here is from genome assembly GCA_019776745.2 of Taxus chinensis. Lineage (NCBI taxonomy): Eukaryota > Viridiplantae > Streptophyta > Pinopsida > Cupressales > Taxaceae > Taxus > Taxus chinensis. Next base: position 810,495,708 of record CM034146.1, read on the forward strand.
AATCAAATACACGAGAGGAGAAAAATAATTAGCCATAAATTTTTGGAAAGAGAGTATATGGATGTGTAGACATGAAAAATGGAAAATCATAGACTCGAGATGTTTTATTACAAATTCTAGAGAAGGAAAATAAGAAGGTGCAAGACCATACATGTATTGTACAACCTAGAATGGAACTATATACAATCTTGAACTAGGGCTATATGTTCTTTGACCATTTGGAAGATGCAATATGAAACTTCATTTGTAATTTTATTTTTGTAATGCCCCTTTCGCTTTCTTATAATAAAACAAAATAATAATGAAATATTCAAAAATAAAATATATTTTAAAAGAAATAAAAGATAAAAAAGAGAGACTACGAATGGCAATGGAAGGGAGTTAAGGAATTAGGTAAAATTTAAGAAGCCCTGTGGAGGATGGTGGGTTGTACTAGGAGGTTCCGTGTGGAAGGAAATCTGACACAACACATGCGTGACTCCTCCTTAGCAGCCAAATAGACCTGTCATTTTCCTTGCACAATAATGTAATGGGTCCATTTATCTCTAAGAGGAAACCACTACCTGTTGATGTTACATTGTTGTTTGGAAAAAGAAGATTGGGGGATCAGATGGCATCTCACTATTTTTTTGGAGCACATGAGCATTGGAAAGGAAACCAAGGAGCCTATAAAAGAACTTCAGGAACTATTCTGGCATGATAGACTCTCCCTTTAAAATAATATACTCTATTTTAATGCCTTCATGAAAGGAACATCTGTATTATCTTGATATAAGTAGTTTTAATGGTTTTGGGATTTGTATATTTGAATTGAATCTTGAAAATACATGTGTTTTCTTCATTCTTCCACCTAGAATGCTTGAAATGACTGCGAAGTTATAGTATACCTTATAGGGTTCTGGGTGTTGCTTAAATGGACGAATATCTTGTTAAGTTTTAAACCTGTATTCTTTCCAAATGAATGAAATTTGATTACTGTAGGAATATATCCATGAGATGGGTTTGTAATTGTTTGCTTAAATGATATCGAACCTAGAAACTTGTTAAATGGTTTGAAGTAGGGTTGAAGGATAATTTTCTACTTCCTTGGTTTCTTAAACCCTGAACGTTTATTGGATTTTTTGTTTGTTATCCTTTTATGAATAGTTTCCTTAAGGATATGGACATCGAGTCGATTTGATCTATGCCAGCTGTATATTGCTAATGCTATAATTGGCTTAAATGGATTTACCAAAGTTGTGTATAAACCCTTAAATGGTAATGGAGTTATCCGTTTACAGGTCCTCACCCATCGTAAGTCGAATTGGGTATTTATATTCTTCTGATATATGAAAATTGGTATGAATTCTATGTATAAATGATTTACACTTATTGTATTCCTTAGTGTGGTAGATCTTAACTTTAGCAACTATTGTCGAAACCTTCGATTATCACTTATGATCCATTTTGGCGTTTTTGGTATGTCAACTTGGTCTGCAGTTGTACTTTGGAATAGAAACTGGTTGGGCATAAATTGTAACTTCAGTCTTGGCTTCCCATAATGGTAGTATAATTTTTTATTCTTTGTGACCTTCTTGACTAGTTTAAGTGATGTATCGAGCCTTAGGCTCATACAAGTCGATATGGGTATCTAGTAATTGTTTCATTTTTTGCTTGTTTGATTTACAAATTGATTCAACATTAATTGATGCTAGTTTTGGTAATGGTTGAACCTGGTGATGAAAGTGGGTTATTTTTTAAGTCGTATACAAAAAAACCTTTTTACAGGTAGTTAAGACTATATGATGGACTTTGTTCCCTAATAAGATTGTTCCTTAAAGTTTCAATGATATTATTAGATTCTTAAATCTTAAGCAATTATGAGCTTTTGTTCATCTAAATTGAACCTATGCTTGAAGCCCACCTCGGGCCTTACCTTACGATTGATCATCGATCAAAAGTATATATCTATACACCTAGTGATGAAGGTTATATTTAGTTTTACCCTATCATAGCAACAAGTTACTAGATTATAGAAACATAGTTAAGTGATGTCACCTAATAATTAAAGAACCCCTAGGAAACATTGTGTGAGTTGCTAAGTTGCTTAATCAGCCATGTAGACCTTTCTGTTGTATTTGAGAAGGTTGGGAGATATATCTTATACTAGAAAGTGAAGAATACATTTTTCGTATGCATAACTTGTGTTGAATGATGTTATTATCCCTCGAAAGTGCACCCTTGTTGAGAGATGACTGCAGGGTTTCTAAGCTTGCTTTAAATCTCTCACTTTCGTAGATACAATGGAAACATTTCAGATCTGTGGGTATACCTATTGTTACGGTGAATCTATGGTATCAAGGATGGTTCCTTTTTGATGTATCCTAAACTAATTTTTTGGGGGTTTTGAGGGTAAAAAGATGATTATAAATGAATTGAAAATGGGGTGATACATCAAAATTGTTGATGGATTTGATTGAGTACATGCACAATAAAATTGAGAATGAATTTTGGATGCACAAACCAATCGTTTTTCAGCAGAATATCAAGGAAAAATACTTTTTGTATTCAAGGAATAAATCACAACAACACAATAAGATAAACATGCACACTAATATTATGCAGAAATTACTAGATTTGCAGTAAGGTAAGATGATTAATTAAGGTATTTGACATTCACAAGAATTAATAAGATATAAACACCACTGAAAAATAATTGGAAAGGTATAAATTAGTTATCATTCAAGGGGCAAAACTGGCAAAAAGTGCTTTCAACACTCCTATGTCAAAAAATTCCCTCCTTTATGATTTGTAATTACACACCATATATAGCAATATTGCTCACACCATTCCATCCTAAAAATAGGCTAAAATTTTTACTCGCCCATGCATGCTAATTTTTTCCCTTTATCATGAATAAATAAAGGAATAAAAATAGACATGCTTATTACAATGAGACATTAATAGCCTTAGTTACAAAAATAAAATTTAGTCTAAGTGCAGTTGAATGATCTAGTTTTAATAAAATATGATGAATAATTTGGCTAGTAATAGCCCTTGCTTGCTGTGTAAGTCTTATCCAATGTGCATGTAATCTTTTCCTTCTTTTGTTTGATGCGATCACTTGAAACTTGATCCACTTGCAATAAATTTTTTAGCATTCTTTAATTATGCTCTCTTGGATGCACATGCAAAACTTAATTCTCTTGTAAGTAAAAATAATATCTTGTCTTTAACACTTAGTAAAATTTTATTCAATTCCAAATCACCCATTGTGGGGACCACTGTGAGAACATGTGCGATAAAATAATACTCTTACTTTTTTTATAATAAGGTAATAAGTCTCCAAAAGGGCTCCTTGTACTCTAATTTTGACCTGTGCATTACATGATCCTTTTTGTCTTTTGTCACCATGTCATGCATATAATCAACAAGATACTTATTTCCAATGTCGGGGCCACCTTTTAAAAGTTTTAAGGTAAATACCTTATATCCTTCACCATCATTGGTCCTTACCCTAACTCGGTCATGATCATATAATAAGATTTGAAATTGGCCACCTTCCTATCAACACATGGTTCATACTTTGTGTTTTCCATCTAACATATAGTGTGGACCACCTTTGGTGTGAATAATATAGCTCGACCCCTTTTTGAATAATCATGGCATTGTTATACAATGTTTTTTCGTCCTTTTGATTAATAATTATTACCACCTTATTGGTTAATCGACATCAAATGGTCTTAGACCTTAGTAAGGTCAATGTAATGATTTTTTTTTTAATCATGGGGCTGGCCCCCTCTCCACGATGGCTCGACCCTTCACATGCATTTTAGGTGAATTTTCTTGAATGTGGTTAGGTTTTGATTACAAAAATGCCACATTTAAACCTTTTGTAACGTCAGTTGAGTTCTATAACTGTGGTTGTTTTCCTTAGGAAATTGGTGACTTTGGCTCTCAACTGTTGATGTCTATCCTTTTTGATCTGAAACATTGATTTCTAACTCTGTAGGAGTTAGGTCACCTATGGTAGAATTGTGATCATTTTGTGCATTGTAGATCTTGGTACTCTACTGTCTTCCCACCGTTCGATTTTGTACCCTCTAATGACATGGCAGTTGAGTTGGGTTAGCATTTAGCATCGTTGATTTTGGTACCCTCCAGATCTATGTCGTCGATGCTAAATCAAATGCATTAGGTATGATTAAAAGATCATTAAGCTTATCTTTTCTTCATTATTGCATGTTCATTTTGAGCGGAGAAGCCCTAGCCATTTTTCCTTCACATTTTTCTATTTGCATTTTCCTTTTTCATGGAATAGCTCATAACTTGTATTATCTAGATTACTTCAGTAATTATTTCCTTTTGGTGTAGTAATCATTCATGCATAAGATTTTTAATAATAATGTTTAAGAAAATTAATATTCACAGGAATGGGAAGTTCCTCTGCATTTAGCCTTGAAAGCTGAAATGCATTGTGTTTTTTGCAAGCTAAAATCATGGAGGGACAACTCCAGATTACATCAAACTTCATGTGGTTTCTTGGATTTGCATGATCAACATCCCTTGTTTAACATGATGTCTCCTTTATTAAATATTTTGAACTTATCCTTCTTATCAAATGCCTTCTTGATCTATTTTTGATTCTTTTCCATGTTCAAATGAGCTTGAGATCTTATCTATTGCATCTCTATTAATCATGCATAATAAACATGCAATGGCTCATTCTCAATTAAATCCCTTTGGTGCCATAAATGCAATATAGGAAACTCAACTGAGATAAGAATTATTTCCTCTCTTCCTATAAACAAATTTGTACGGTGAATTTGTTATCCAAAATTCACCCCTCAAGGTAATTTTGATAACATGCATCAAATTATTCAGTCCTGAGAAAGTAGATTGATTCAAGGCAAAAAATCATGTTTTTTGGGGTCCCCTCGGCTTCTCTCTAACTCTCCCATCCAAGAAAAAATCCCAACAAGTTAGAAAAAAATGAAAAAAATGCAAAAATAAGGTTGCAGGACTATTTTAAAGCATTTCGTGTCTGAAGGGTGCGGATCGTACCAGTGCGGGTCATACCGAGGTTCATCGTACCAACCTTGGGGCTGAAATACAAATAAAATCAGCTAAGTCAGAAATTTTTGTCCTAGGTGGTCCGCGGGACAGTTGGGACATGAGGGACGAGAAAATCTGAAACGACCGAAAGCGAGAAAAATTGTCAAGTTTTTTTGTTTCGCGTGGTTTGGGACAGCCAAGACAAAAGTACGTGAGGGACGTGAATTGGCTGATTTTCCGAAAGGTAGGTTATCGTGGGTAGTTTAGAGATTTTTGTCCGGGACAGCCGGGACAAAGGTACGCGCGGGACGCGAAAAGGCCTCAAAAGAGAGACAAGGAAGCCCGAATCGGCTGATGCGGGAGAATTTGTCTGGGACAGCCAAGAAAAAGGTATGTGCAATCAGGAAAATTTGGATTTAATCAGAGATTGATTGAGATTTTTTAGAAAACATGGCTGGGTTCATAACAGTGTTTTATTTGGTGGTTGGGAGTGCAATTAAGAGGCATGGTCATCATTCTTTCTCTGCTGCAACACCCGGGACAGTATGGGGAGCATTTTTCAAGTAATATATAATCATTTCACTCCATTTAATGCCTCTTACAAGTGGTTGAAGGACATATTTCGGGATTTCCATTTTCCCTTCTCTTTCTCTTCTCATTTTTTCTATAAATTGGAGTGTTGGGCTCATTGTGAAGGGAGAGTTTTTCAGATAGCAAAGCTTTGTCAAAATTGATTTGTGAGGCCAATGTGTTGCAGGACCTTGTTGTGGACTCCTTGCATGGTGATCCAGGCCCTTTTCTTGTAACCGATTGAAATGTGCGTATCAGGAAGCAATAAAATATAAGTTTGTGGATGCATCTTCCCCTGCTGTGTTTTCTTGCATTCTTTTTGTCCTTTCAACATTGATTATAAGAATATTGTGTCTACTTTATGCTCTTACAGGGATCCATTATCATTGTGTATGTTTGAAATATTTTTGTGAATGCATTTCACTAGATTGTGGAGAACTGTCATCACCTCTACTAGTGTGCACTTTGCTTCTGTATTTCATGCATTTGAAGACTACTCTCACACCCTCCTTTTCTGGTGTATCACCGCTTTAGTGTAGGATTTCATTTTATGAATTCTCTCTCCCGAGTCCCTTGGAAATTTAAATTAGAATAGTTAGCTTCCCCTGCATTAGAGTAGATTGTGGTAGGTAGTTTAGGAGCAAAAACTAGCGTTCTCTGGAGGTTTATCTCAAGTAGCAAGTCCCACAACTTGGAGATAGTACCCATGTTATCCAATCACATTGTGAGTCCAAGTACATGCACTTGTATAAACATAAGGGTGTTGTGATTCAGTGATAATAGAATTGTTTACTGATCTTCTAGGAGTCAGTCTGTTAGCCCAAAGTGTTGAATTTAACATCAGATGCCAAGCTCTTTGGTTTTCCTTGAGTGTTCTTTTGATAATTCTCAAAATATTTTTGTTAGTCCTTTCATCTAATCCATTACCTTGTGGGTAATAATTAGATGAGGTACTTAAATAAACTCCATGCTTAATAGCCCAATATGTTACCTTTATACTAAGGAATGCTAAGGAATTATTTGAAATGATTGTTGTTGGAACACCAAATCTTCAAATTATACCTTCATAGAATGATAATATTGAAGACTCATTAACTTCCTTTAAAGTTATTGCTTCAGTCCAACATGTAAAGTTATCTGTAATAGTCAAGATCCACTTGTGTCCTTGTGACGAAGGTGGATTTATCATGCCAATGAAATCAATACCTCATTGTTTGAAGGTTGATTTACTGAGATAAGATGTAGGGGAAGTGAAGCTAAACATTATTTTCCAACAAATAAAACACATTTCTTACACTTTCTAATTAATTCGAAGGAGTCCTTGAATATGTTGGGCCAGTAGTAACCAAATTTCATAATTTTTAAGGTTGTAGTACATGCTGAAAAAGTGACCTCCTACATGTCCTTCATGAAATTTGGATAATAGTTTCTAGATTCTATCATTATCAATACATCACAGCAAAATTCCATTTATATCTCTTTTAAACAACACACCATCAATGAAAACATAGCATACAACCTGTAACCTGAAATATCTTCATTTATTCTTGTCCATACCTTCTAGATAAGTATTGTGTTGTAAGTAGTTAACCAAATTAGTCATCCATCTTTATTCCTAAACTTATTGACTAATTTTTGGTTGTTGATTTTCTGGTTGCAACAAGATGTCTGATTGTTGATACATGATTTCAGCGTGGTGTTTTGAATTTTTTAATTCTGCAGCCTGCTATTTTTCCATTTCAGCAATCAGATGTTCACACAAACCTTTTCCTCAAACTATTTTTGTGACACGAATGTCAACATCATACTCCATAATCTTCATAATCCATCCTGTTCTCTTCTCCTTCAAATCTTTGTTCAATAAGAATGCTTTAACACTTGGATGAGAGACTAACATATGTATCTTATTATTGAAAAACATGTACTTGAAGTTCTTCAATCCTCTAACTACTGACATTACTTGTTTGTCATGAAAGGTGTACCTTGTTTTATAGTCATGCAAAATCTGTCCAAAGAAAGCAATTGTTTTCTCTATGTTTTCATCATTAACCTAAGTTAATATGGCTTAAATAGTCTCAGCTCCTGCAAGTGCATACATTATAGAATCCTTATCAAAATTTATATTTGTAAGAGTAGGAGCTTGTTAAATAGATGACTTGATGCTTCAAATACCTTTCTTCCTTCATTGGTGCAAGAGAAGCTCTTATCTTTCTTTAACATTATTTTTAATGGCTGAACTAATGTTACAAAATTTGAAACAAATCTTCTAACAAAGTATATTTGTTCTAAGAAAAATTTGCACTACTTTTTATGATGATGTAAGGATAGCTGTGAAATAGCTTAAATTTTGAAAGGATCAATAGCTAAACCTTTTCTAGAAAAAATATGACCAAGCAATTTACCTTGATGTACTAAAAATATGGAATTTTTGTGATTCAATGATATTGCAAATTGTACGCAATGAAGAAAAGTATGCCTTAAATGAATTATATATTCATCATAATTCTTTGAAAATATGATGACATAATCTAAGTAAACCAATACAAATTTTTTTAATAAGTTGTGAAAGGCCATGTCCATTACACGTTGAAATGTTGCACTGACATTTGAAAGTCCAAAAGACATTATTTTGTAAGCACAAGTACCCCACTTTGTGGTGAAGGTTGTTTTGTATCTGTCTTCTTCTCGCACAAGGATCTAATTGTATCCACTATAACCATCCAAAAGAGAAAATATAAATGAACTTGAAACTATTCTTAAAATTAGATCCATATTTGGTAGTGGATAATGATATTTTAATAAAGCTTTATTAAGATCTCTAAAATCCACACATAGCCTTATTTCTCGATTCTTTTTCTAAATAGGAACAAGATTAGATACCCAACTTGAATGCTTAACTGGAAAGATAATACCCGATTCGATTAGTTTAGACAATTATTTTCTCATCAATGGTTCAATATTAAGATTTACAGGCCTTTGTTTATGCCTTACTGGCTTGGAATTTGACTATAAATCTATTATATGATGAGCTAAAATGGGATCAAAACCTCTTAGATCTTGTTATTTTCAAGGAAACAAATCCCTGAATTCTTTACATAAACTGATGAATGACTATTTTTTAGTAGAGGAACATACCTTTCTGATAAATAGTTTCTTTTCATCATCCACCAAGATCTCCTCATAGTTATCTACGTGAGTAGAAATCTTGCCTTTGTCCTTTCTTAACTAATCATCAGAATTGAAAATATCTTTTAGTGTGACTAATCATTGAGGCAACTTATTTGTCTTCAACTGAACAATCTAGTCACCGTCGATCCTGTCATAGATATTTTTAGGTGTTGTGGTGGACATACTCCTGCTGATTATACTCAAGGTGGAACCTATGTCTTGTTGGCACCACCTAGCTAGAGGTCCCATAGTGTTGTAGTTTAGCCTAATTTACTATAGAAAACGTAGCTTGTCACTGCAAAAATATGTATACTTTTTCATCATCTTCGAAAACTTTCCAATTTTCTTCATTATCAGATACTGATGGTATGATAATCACCATAATATGTGGTTGTACTTTAGTGTTTACGATCTATTCTAGCACATCCGATCTAGCACCAACTGTTGTAAGTCTATTTACATGTTTGTTTTCAATTCTCAGGATAAATTACATATTAATAGCATCAGAATAATCCATTAATTCTAAAACTCTATATCTGTAAGATTTCAACAATGAATTCTTTAAAGCATTAATTTTTTTCACTTGATTAATAACTAACTTTGAATCGACAAAAAGTTGCAAAGTGTTGATACCTCTTTTTCTGGCCTATTGTAAGCCATGAATTAATGCTTTGTATTCAGCTAAATTACAAGTACAAGAAAACTTCATAATTAAAGATGAAAAATACATTTGATTTAAAGGGGAAGTAAGCATCAAACCTGCAACTTGTCCTTTTTTTTAGCTCCATCAAAGTGAAGTTTCCGTAGCCCTTCTGTTGTTTTTTTCTATTTTTTATAGCAAAGGTATTGGTGTATTTTCTTCATGTAAAAAATAGACACCAAATAAATCTTCTTCTAATTCTTTGAAAGGATCATAGACATGTTCTTATTGAGTCTTTTCATCCATAAACAAATTAGAAACACCATCTAGTGTAGAAACATGTGTTGTAACATCGAAATAAGATTGATCTAAAGATACATAATTTCTATAGCTTTTGAAGCATGAGGCTCAATATGAAATATATCCAGAGGATCTTAAATTATGGTAAATTTAGTTCCATATACAATGGTAAAAAATGAAAATGAGCAATCTGAAGAAAGATAGCCTCTTATCTTTGTTGCAAAATCTCTTGATAAACATAAAGAAAAGTAGCGAGGTAAATCTACAATAGTAACATCCTGTAAAATAGTAACATTTGGGAAACCATGTAAGGTTACCTCCAAATTTATGATAATACCAACTTTTTTGGTTGTTGTTCCATATAGATGCACCACACTTTTCTCTGTAAGCTCATACTGCAGGCCCATTTTTTATGAAATTACTTTTGGCATAAATGTGCTAATTGCACCACTGTCAAGCATGTAGTTATGAACTAAATGATCTCCAATAATTAGAGATAGATAAAGTGGTGGTGGTTTATTGATATCATTAACATTTAAGACCTTTTGAACCATCCATTTAATCTCTTTCACGTGGTCTTACTCCGTTGTTCCAAGGACAATGTCTGCTATCTGAGCTTCCTTTTCTACTAGTTTTAATGAAATTTGCAGCTTAGTAAGCTCATGATTTTTCATTACCTCCACAATATTAAAATAAGAAATCGGTTTTGAAAAACCTTCTACCATTTTTGCATAAGCTTTAGAAAAAAATGAATCTTCCTCATAGCTTTTGAAATATGGGGTATGAATAGCCTTTTGGGATCCAGATGTAGTAGTTTGTTTTGCTCTTTTTGAGCTGAACTGCTTCCTATTTTTTTAGGAACAACAAAATTGTTTGCTATTTTTTGACCTGTACTTTTTGTTTTATTAGTAACTGTGGGAAGGATAGGTTTTTTTGGTTGGTTTTATTTATCTTGAGCCTTTTCTGGAGACCTAGTTATGACCACAATAAAATCTTCCTCTCCAAAGCTAGCTAAATTATGTTTTGGTGATTTCTGAGCATTATCTTCTTACTACCCACCCTCCATTAGAGGCATGATTAATGCTTCAGGTTGAGGTTGTGCAACAAGGCTTATATTCAGGAATGCATTTGGATAATTCGCAGTTGAATGAGGTTGATTACAAGGTTGACACCATTCTTCTAAAACCGTGTTAATTGGAACAGGATTGCTAGATGAACTAGGAGCTTTCAGGTCAAATTGCTTTGGTTGATATGGATATCTATAGTTATGATTTTAATGATAAGGCTACCTATTCTATTGATTTTTCTAATAAGGAGCTTGATAAGGCCTGCTAAGCTAAGCTTATTTGTTCTCAATTGACGTTAATTTATTTCCCATAATCTGCAGGGCCTTAAACATATCATATGATGGAGCTAAAACAATAGGTTCTATAATGGTAATTGGCTTCAGAATAGGTGACATGTCTTCTTTAAGAGGCATTGAAGTCCTTGGAGCTAATTTTTCATCTTGAATAAGGTTATTTTCATCCTTAATGGTAATATCATAAGTTTCTGGAAGGGTATCTCCTCCCATAGACCGAATCATGGTTTAAATATCACTATTTAAGGCTCTGAGGTAATATATATAAACATGATCAGCTTGAGGCTTAATAGTGGCTGGAATTCTTTCCCGAATTCTAGCAAATCAAATGTTGAAACTAGCTTTAAATTGATGGGGAGATATTTTACTTGTAGATAGCTATTCTACGAGAGATAAATGATCAGAATGGTCTTGAAATTGCTTAATTAATTTCTCTCCTAACTCATCCCAAGTTCTTATGCTCTCAATTTCTAAGGTTCTTCACCATTGCAAGGATTTTCCTTTAAATGATGCAACTAAAAGTTTTAAGGCTACATTTTCATGAGTTATGTTATGGACAACAGAAAGGGTTGTAACATCTTTAATGTGCTATGTAGGAGTAATTTGAATTTCAACAATGAATGAAAATAAATTTTCATGACAGTATTGGGAATATAATGACAAAATTGAATTAATAAAGTCCTACCATTAGTAAAGGTTACAAAATTTCTAGGTGGTTGTAGAGCCATTTGAATAATTGGGATATGAACAAGATTACTATGTGGTGAAGGAAGATTAAGAGGAGGGTTTAGAAAACCAAGCCTATTATAAGGTAAGGTATTGCCAACTCTTCTTCTTCTAGTTAAATTCATAGGTAAAGAAATAAACTCAGTAGAATTCCTCTTACCGATGATCTTGTAGTCAGGTAAGTGCAAGAAGTTGATGGACAAATATAGGGTCATCCGTGGACGTCATATTGCAAAAAATAGCGAAATATCAACTTGTAGGGATTATTAGCTATACATGCACTTTAAATTAGAAAAATTTATATAAATATGAATCGTAGCATTTGGAATCTAGTTTCTAAAATACTATTTTTAAAAAAAACAAACAAGTTTAGCTATATTAAACACTTAAAATTATATGACTTAGTTTTTTTTTTTAAAAACTTATAATATTGTAGTCCATTTGCTCGCATTTTGGATGACCAAATCTTTTTTTTTTTTTATCCTTTGGTGAAACTTTATATGCAGTTGTCTATCTTGGGATGGATTTTATTTTGTATTTTTTTAGCAATATATTTTTTAATGATTTTTTTCATGAAAGTGATATGAAAATATTTAGAAAATGAAGCGCTTTCCATTTGCCCACCATAACTATATCAAAAAATATTGAAATCAAATATTTTTTTTAACGTGTATAGAATTTGTCCATGCTTGGGATGGTATAAGTTTTATCATATTTTGATAAGTGAAACAAAAGTTATAGTCTTAATCATAGACATGAACATTCATGGGAAAAAATGTCATAAAGACCTATTGTTAGTAAAAATTATAAAATGATTTTTTATCTTATTCTATTCACTTTAAAATCAATATTTCTATGAAGCTAAGAGTCTCCCCTATGTGGTGGCACCATTTTTGTGAAAATATTTCATTTTTTTAGCATGGTTCAAGTCTTTGGAAGAGTAGATTTGAGGTTTTTTGACCCTTTACACTTCATAATGACCTTTCATAGCTTTGGTTGGGGAAAAAGAAAGATTTTCCGAGGCTTAGGTTCAACAGATAGATCTGTGATCATAGTTTATAAAGCGCAATCATGGTTTTTTTAACACAAATCGCGAGCGCGCTTTATAAACTGCGATCACAGTTTATGAAGCATTCTCGCGGTACATAAATCATATTCACACACATCCAAATGTCTAAATTACCATGTGATTTTTACTCTCTGACCTTATCGTACGAATTACTGCAAAATTTTGTCTTTTTCTGCACATTTTTCTTATCACCGGAAGCAAAACATCATGGGAGACAAAAATGAAGTCAAAAAAGGAAGTCATTAAGTAAAAAAACACCAAACGAATTAAAGGCCAACAAAATTCAAAATGCTGAGCGAATGCGGAAACTTCGTGAATCAAGAAGAGGTTCATCTTCAACCCCAACTGTTGTAAGCAATGAAGAACCAGGTAATGTTTCTACTGTCAATGTTGAAGTTGAATTAAATACTCATGATGAAGATGTTTTTACCATCAATTTTGAGGAAGAATTAAATACTCATGATGTAGCAAATGTTGAAATTGAAGGAGACAATGAAAATGTGAATAAGAAAATTCATGTTTAAACTATAGACAAGAAAAATTTGACAAAAACACCTCATAGGATTTTACGTAAGAAACCTAATTTTTTTTATGGAAATTGATGAAAACATTTTGAAACCAATGTCTGACAAACTTTCTGAATGAAAAATAAGAAGAAAAGCCACTGAAATTTGGGATAATCATTTTGAAAATTTAATTGATTCCCAAAAATGTCAGTTGTTGGTTAGTTTGATGAAATTGATTAAAATGAGACCTACATTAAACACCTTACGATTGACAACATCTAATATACGTGGTCAAACCTCTATAATTGTTGAAAACCTTCATGATGCATATCACACTGTTGGTGTCAAGAGACGCACTAGGGATAGTAATATTGTGTGTCGTGTACTTGCTACTAGTGTTGTAAGTGAATCAATAAAAAACAACGTTTGATTACGTAAATAAGTCGAATGTTGTAAGTTAATCGAAAAACTCTAATGAAAGCAATTGAAAGATGTAATATCCTTCAATCACTCAATAATGCTGTTTTTTGGGTATTTTCTACTAGAGCACCGCATAAGGACAAAATTAATTATGATGCTATAAGAGAAGTTGTTATTAAATTTTGGCATGATAACACTAGAGTTTCACCTAATACAAGAGATGTTATAAAATGAAGAGTTGGTTCTACTAATCATGAACCACATCCAAAGCATTTCTTAGATATGACTCAAACACAATTTTTTCATAAGTTTAAATAAGAGAATCTGGAAATTAAAATTAGTCAACATTTTTTTGAAATGTTGAAACCATTCTATGTGAAAATCAACCACGCTCACACCACTTTTTGTTGTAGGCAACATGTTGAATTTGCGATGCAATATGCTAAATGTTTATGAATTCATTCTAATTTTAATTCTGAAACTATGTTATCGGTATGTGGTGTTCAAGTTACACCAATATCTTCCAAGGATTTCGTTCCTACTATATTTTGTGAAAAAGAAGTTGGACATTTTTTTTTATAGTCAGGATTGTTTAGATGGAAGTTGTAGTACATGCGGCGGATTACCTAAATTGGAAAGTTACATCCATGAGAAAATTGAAGGTAAATAGGACATAATTTAGTTGATTTTGATAAATATAAATCAATTACATACCAGTTGAAAGATGGAAAAGAGTCTAATCGGTGTGAGCTAGTTACAAAACAAATGCTCCGTTTTCTAATTTTTGAGAAAATTTAAGAATGAAATTGTTTATGAGTATGCAAGGCATACACATAGAGCTCGATGGTTGGATGAATAGTTCAAGCTACGCAAAGACACATTTCATATTGGTACTATTGTTTTAGTGGTCGATTTTGCAAAGAATTACACGTTGCAACCACAAATGGAGGTTCAATCGCAGTATTACAACTCAGTACAAGTTGAAATTTTTTTGTATATAGCATTTATACATTCTCCTAACAGTACAAAGAATGATCAAATTTTTGTAAGAGAGTACTACTTTCATATCAGTGATGATCGTACTCATTCTACTAAATTTGTGCAAGGGTGTTTCAAGTTATTTTATGGAAACTTGTCTGATAGCCTGACATCCACTTCAAACAAAATTATATATAGTTAGATAATTGCACGTCTCAGTTTAAGAATGCACGAATGTTTTATTAGATGAGCATAATGCACGTTGAGATGGGTGTGCAACATATTTGGAGTTTCATTGAGGCTAGACATGGAAAAGAAGAGCATGATGGTGCAGGGGCATGTGTGAAAAGAGCTCTTATAAGAGAAGATTTGAAATATAAAAATGGTGCTAAATTAAAAGATGCAAAGAGCATAGTGGAATGGTGTAGTGACAACATGGCCCAAGGTTCTCAAGAAAATTCCACAATTCACAGATATTTTTGGTTGATAGAGGAATAAAAAATTGCTAACTACGAGGATTGTATGACACTCACTGGGTCCTGTGATATGCACTCATTTTGTAGCTCAGATGCTACTTTGTGG
Source organism: Taxus chinensis (assembly GCA_019776745.2). Lineage (NCBI taxonomy): Eukaryota > Viridiplantae > Streptophyta > Pinopsida > Cupressales > Taxaceae > Taxus > Taxus chinensis. The sequence goes on from CM034146.1 coordinate 810,511,061, forward strand.
GCCGTATGGACAATAAAGTTGACATGTTTTTGTGCATCTTGTATCGAATTTGTCACTGCTGAGTGTGATTCAAAAGAATGGGTGGAAGGATGGATTTGTAGGCATCTAACTCCACTTCCTAGTTATCAAATTCTACAAGCATTACGACTTGTTTCTACATATGAAGTTGCAACATCCAAGGACTTTGATGAAAATTTGATTTTGGTGCAACAAGGTATTTATGGTTATTTATTTAATGTTTGTATTGAGTTATGTCCATTGAAATTTTAATATATGTAATTTAAATTGTAGGTGTTCAACCTTTATTTTTTTGTAGGACATTTGTTTGTAGTAATTGCGACAGAAGACAATGAAGAAGGAATAGACTATTCTTATGTCGTTACATCAAGAAAAGAAAGAAGTTGACTTCTCCTATTATAGATGGCAAAGATATTGAGTATCCTACAGGGTCAGTGGTAGTTACTAGAACTTGTCTTCGACGGTATCCATTAAAAAAATCCTCTGTTTGGGTGTTTGAAGATTTTGAGACACACAGGAAAAAATACTCTTATATTCACATCTAGTTCTAGCGACAAATATTCAGCTGTATAGATATCAAGGAAGGCCTAATAACAAGATTCTTTGGAAGGTTCGAGAGTTAGATCATGAAGCAATCTTGTCTGCTATTTAGAGTAGATCTTATCCTGATGGTTCATTGGAATGAATTTATAATGCTCATGTCTGGTACATATATGATTTCTTTTCAATATATATCTAAATTTATTAGAACTTAAAAATCTAGATTTAAGTTTGAATATATTTTATTTTAAATTTGTGTATTTTGTATATATAGATAGTATATGGTTTTGATTTGAAACTGAAATTTCTTTTCAACTAACACTTTTATGTTTAGGTTAGTGGTGCCAGAAAAGCTTCCACCTTCACGTGGTTGGCACTATTAGTGGAGAATTTTAAATTCTCGAAGCTAAGAGAAGCTTTCATTGTTTGAAAAAGTTGTAAATTTTGAAAATGTTGTAAATTTTGAAAAAGTTGTAAATTTTGAAAATGTTGTAAATTTTGAAAAAGTTGTAAATTTTGAAAATGTTGTAAATTTTGAAAAAGTTGTAAATTTTGAAAAAGTTGTAAATTTCGAAAATGTTGTAAATTTTGAAAATGTTGCAAATTTTGAAAATGTTGTAAATTTTGAAAAAGTTTTAAATTTTGAAAATTTTGAAAAAGTTGTAAATTTTGAAAAAGTTTTAAATTTTGAAAATGTTGTGAATTTTGAAAAAGTTGTAAATTTTGAAAAAGTTGTAAATTTTGACAAAGTTGTAAATTTTGAAAATGTTGTAAATTTTGAAAAAAAATTGAAAACGACTCCTCCCAAGTGTTTACAAGACCATACCTATGTGTGTGCACTGATTTGGGAAGGAAAAATATAGGAGAGGATATCGTAGAGGGTCCCTATGTCAAGGTATCAGATCAGACGAGCCTTCTCTAGGTGCCACGAAGTTTGAGTAGTCACTCATTGAAGTTGAATGATGTTTTGGTCTCAAGGCTCTTAAGGGACTATGCCCGAACCAAGTAGCCCGAAAGCAACGACCTTATCGCGCACTGAAACACCACCTCCTCTAGCATTCACCTAGTCACTTGGACATGCCAACGTAGTCGGTTCGGTGCCACAACCCACCATTTTCAAAATATAGCATTTGACAACCAATCACTGGTTCCAATTGCACTATTCATGCATTTACAAATAATAGGGGAGCAAGAACACCAAAATGAAAAGGAAAAAAGTGAGAGAGGATTTTGTAAAGGGTCCCTACATCAAGGTTTTGGATCAAATGAGCTATCTCTAGGTGCCACGGAGTCTGAGTAGTCACTCGTCAAAGTTGAACGATATTTTAGTCTCAGGGCTCTTAAGGGACTACGCCCAAATGAACTAGCCTGGAAGCAACAAAATTTTCATGTGCCAAAAAACTACCTCATCTAGCATTCACCTGGCCACCGGGATGTGTCGGTGTAGTCAGTTCGGTGCCACAACCCACTGTTTGCAAAATATAGCATTTAACAACCAATCACTTGCTCCAACTGCACTATTTCATGCGTTTACAAATAATAGGGTAGTGAGAGGACCAAAATGAGAAGGAAAAAACCAAGAGAGTATTTTGGAGAGGGTCCCTACGTCAAGGTGTTGCATCAAATGAGCTATCTCTAGGTGCCATGGAGTCTGAGTAGTCACCCATCAAAGTTGAACGTAATTTTGGTCTCAAGGCTCTTAAGGGACTACGCATAAACGAAGTAGCCCAGAAGCAAAAACCTTGTCACACACCAAAACACCACCTCCTCTAGTGTTCTCCTAGCCACTTAGACGTGTCAGTGTATTCGGTTAGGTGCTAGCACCCATCATTTACAAAAAAAAACATTTGACAACCAATCACTGTCTCTAGCTGCACTATTTTGCGTGTTTGCAAACAATAGGGCAGTGAGAGCACTGAAATGAGAAGAAAAAAATTGAGAGAGGATTTTGTAGAGGGTCCCTACACCAAGGTGTCAGATTAGATGAGCCATCTATAGGTGCCACGGAGTTCGAGTAGTCACCCGTCAAAGTTGAACGTTATTTTGGTCTCAGAGCTCTTAAGGGACTACACTCGAACGAAGTAGCCTGAAAGCAACGACCTTGTTACGCACCAAAAAACCACCTCCTCTAGTGTTCACCTAGACACCTGAATGTGTTGGTATATTTGGTTCGGTGCCACGACCCACTGTTTGTAAAATATAGCATTTGACAACCAATCACTGGCTCTAACTACACTATTTCGTGTGTTTGCAAACAATAGGGAAATGAGAGCACCGAAATGAGAAGGAAAAAACTGAGAGAGGCTTTTACATAGGGTCCTTACACATAGGTGTTGGATTAGACGAGCCATCTCTAGGTGCCACGGAGTCCGAGTAGTCACCCGTCAAAGTTGAATGATATTTTAGTCTCAAGGCTCTTAAGGGACTACGCCCGAACGAAGTACCTCAGATGCAACGACCTTGTCGTGCACTGAAACACCAACTCCTCTAGTGTTCACCTGGCCACACGGCCGTGCCGACATAGTTGGTTTGGTACCATGACCCACCATTTACAAAATATAACATTTGACAACCAATCACTTGCTCCAACTGCACTATTTCGCGCGTTTGCAAATAATTGGGCAGCTAGAGCACCGAAATGAGAAGGAAATAACTGAGAGAGGATTTTGTAGAGGGTCCCTATGCCGAGGTGTTGGATTAGATGAGCTGTCTCTAGGTGTCATGGAGTCTGAGTAGTCACTTGTCGAAGTTGAATGATATTTGGGTCTCAAGGCTCTTAAGGGACTATGCCCAAACGAAGTAGCCCGGAAGAAATGACCTTGTCGCACAAAAAAACATCACCTCCTCTAGTGTTCACGTAGCCATTTGGACATGCCAGCGTAGTCAGTTTGGTGCCATGACCCACCGTTTGTAAAATATAGCGTTTGAAAACCAATCACTGGCTCCAACTGCACTATTTCATGCGTTTGCAAACAATAACGCAATGATAGCACAAAAATGGGAAATAAAAAACCAAGAGATGCTTTTGTAGGGGGTCCCTATGCTGAGCTATTGGATTAGACGAGTTGTCTTTAGGTGCCACGGAGTCCGACTAGTCACCCATTGAAGTTGAACGATATTTTGGTCTCGGGGCTCTTAAGGGACTACGCCCAAACGAAGTAGCTCGGAAGCAAGTACTTTGTCTTGCACCAAAGCACCACCTCCTCTAGTGTTCACCTAGCCACCCAGATGTGCCAGTGTAGTCAGTTCAGTTCCACGACCCACCGTTTGTAAAATATAGCGTTTGACAACCAATCACTTGCTCTAACTGCACTATTTCACGCAGTTGCCTATTATACGGCAGCGAGAGCATGGAAATGAGAAGGAAAAAATCTAGAGAGAATTTTATAGAGGGTCCCTATGCCGAGGTTTCGGATTAGATGAGCCATCTCTAGATGCCACAGCGTCTGAGTAGTCACTCGTCAAAGTTGAACGATATTTTAGTCTCAGGGATCTTAAGGGATTATGCCTGAGCAAAGTAGGATGAAAGCAATGACCTTGTCACGTTCAAAAACACCACCTCCTCTAGCATTCACCTTACCTCCTGGAAGTGCCGGCGTAGTTGGTTTGGTGCCATGACATCCTGAGGCATGACTTCTCACTCCTCGCCTCCATTCATTTCCTAGGACTCAAAACATTCAATGTCACTTGTTTACCTTCTATCTCTCTTGTTCTCTTTGGACTTGCCTCTGTCCTCTTAGACCTGCTTCATCACTATCCTTGCTTTGCTCTCTTGACCTATGTTGTTGTGGTTATCTCTCTCCATCCTCTGTTGCCCAAGCTATGTGCTTACATGCTCATTATTTTTGCATTGTAATAGGATTCTTCATCACAGATCACTAGACATAGAATTAGGAGTATAAGTAAATCATCAAACACTTAAGGGAACACATGTGTGAGGACCTTTTATTCATAAGTGCCATCATTGAATGCATGAGATTAATCATCTCTACCTCAAATTGAAGCAATGTCTCCCATCTGAAACTTCAACCCCCCAGTCCAACAAGAAAGATCAAGCATTCATACTGCAAAGAAGGACATGTGACCATTGGGTGAGCATAATCCTTGAAAAAGGGAACATGATATATTTCCTGAGATTATCTCTTTGTTGAGATTGTTCTTGGTCATATTTTTGAAAATCAATAGGAATAGAGTTGAGATCAAGAAAGAGAAATTCCATTGGGAAAATAATCTCCCATTTTTGATTGAGATGAATAGTTTTGATTCTCATTCCTTGGTGAGCTCAGGTGTGTTTTCATCTGACTCAGAAAACTTCTATGACATTTTTTCCTATACCATCACCAAGAGGTTTGATGCTCTAAAAGAAGCCATTTCTGATTTTGAATCCCATGAGGAGAATGTATCAATTTTTTTGGAAGATCTTGGCACAAGAACACATGAGCTTGGTACTCCTCTCAGGGAGAATAATTCCACATGAAGAATCTTCAGGATTCAAATTTTAATAATTGGTTCTAGAAAATATTTGTGACCCTTTCCTTCAATAGTCAATACTTTAGTTCGGCCCTTGTAGAGATCATAGGTTATATCTCTAGAATCCTATAAAGAGTTAAATGAAAAATATTTTAGTCAATGTGGAAATATCAATGCCATTCCTAAGAATTAACTCAACACATTGGAGCATGTGAACATCTTGGAAGACGAGAAAGTTTCATTTGTAGTTTCCAGATTCAACAAGATGGTCTATGAAAAAGCCTCATCATTAAAGATCTTCCGTGGAGGAAGACATGAGAACTGATTTTTCATTAGAGGAGGATTCTTCATGCGATGGGTGGAACCTAAGAATACTAATAAGGGCTTACTGTTAAATTTTTACCCTTTTCAACTTGGGACATCAAAATGTACCACCACATGAAATCTTTCCCTTTTGTTACTTAAGGCTTGTAACATTCTCACTAGGTATTCAATTCCTCAGCACCCCAACTTGATTATGTTTCCCCCTCTCATGAATACTTAACCCCTTCTCACATTATCACCCCTTTAAGTCCCTTTGTCACTTAAGGCTTTTAACCCTACCCTGTCATGCCATGTAACCCAAGTTAATCCAGAATGGTCAAGGATGAGTTAGAAGGTGAGTTAGCTAGGTTAATGTTAAGAGGTGAGTTTAAACATACACTTAACCATTTTTTAAATCCCTTTTTAATATTTCCTTTTCCTTCATTGTTGCTAGTATTTAGTTATGCTACTAAATTTTCAAGAAACCCTATTGCAAAAATCACATTTTTGCTCATATCTCCTGTTATCCAAAATTCACCCCTCAAGGTAATTTTGATAACATGTATCAAATTCTTCAGTCCCAAGCAAGTAGATTGATTCAAGGCCTAAAATCATGTTTTTTGGGGCCCCCTCGGCTTCTCTCTAACTCTCCCATCCAAAGAAAAAATCCCAACGAGTTGGAAAAAATGCAAAAAATGCAAAAAATAAGGTTGCAGGATTGTTTTAAAGCATTTCGGGTCTGAAGGGTGCGGGTTGTACCAAGGTTCGTCGTACTATGTTCGCGGCTGAAATACAAAGAAAATCAGATAAGTCAGACATTTTTGTCCCAGGCAATCCGTGGGACAGTTGGGACGTCGAGATGCGAGGGACGCGCGGGACGCGAGAAGGTGAAACGGCTGCAGACAATAAAATCATCAAGTTTTTTTTTTGTTGTTTCACATAGTTTGGGTTAGCCAGGGAAAAATTACATGTGGGACGTGAATCACCCGATTTGTCACAAGGAGGCCCGAATCAAGTAGTGTGGAGATTTTCGTCTAGGACAGCCGGGACAAAAGTACGCGCGGGACGCAAAAAGGTGAAAAGGCCGCAAAAGTATGCAAGGAGGCCCAAATCGGGAAGTGCGAAGATTTTCATATGGGAAAGCTGGGACAAAAGTATGCGTGGGACGTGAATCGGCTGATTTGCTGAAATAGCTGCAGCAAAGAAGAAAAGTCAACGTTTGACCCGTGAACTTCAAACGACCATAACTTTTGACTTCGAGCTCCGATTTTCACAAAATTGGACTTTCTGGAATGAGAACGACGTCTTATTTTTAATGAGAGTAGATATATTATAATAAAAGAAACATATTCAGCTCCAGTCATTTAATGTTCATTCCCGTCAAATGACAAAAAACACCTGCCAGACCCAAAATAGCTTCCCTCACTCATAAGGCCATAACTTTTGCATTTTTCAGCAAAATCTCACAAAATTTGTACCATTGGAATCATGGCTCCGAGACTGATGCACATAATTCAAGAAATTTTGAATTTGATGAGAAATAGGTTTTTATTTTTCATAAAACGTGGCCGGGTTTATAACAATGTTTTATTTGGTAGTTGGGAGTGCAATTAAGAGGCATGGTCACCATTCTTTCTTTGCTGCAGCACCTGGGACAGTATGGGGAGCCTTTTGAAAGTAATATAAAATCATTTTACTCCATTTTATTCCTCTTACAAGTGGTTGAAGGACAGATTTCAGGATTTCCATTTTCCCTTCTCTCTCTCTTCTCATTTTTTCTATAAATTTGAGTGTTGGGCTCATTGTAAGGGTGGGTAGTTTTTGTAGCAAAGCTCTGCCAAAATTGCTTTGTGAAGCCAATGTGCTTTAGGCTCTTGTTATGGACTCCTTTCATGGTGATCCAGGCCCTTATCTTGTAACAGATTGAACTATGCATATCAGGAAGCAATAAAATATAAGTTTGTGGACGCATCTTCCCCTGTTGTGTTTTCTTGCATTCTTCTTGCCCCTTCAACATTGATTACAAGAATATTGTGTCTATTATTATGTTCTTGTAGGGATCCATTATCATTGTGTATGTTTGAAATATTGTTGTGAATGCATTTTGCTAGATTATGGGGAACTCTCATCACCCCTTCTAGTTTGCACTTAGCTTCTGTATCTCACGCATTTGAAGACTACTCTCACACCCTCCTTTTCTGGTGTATCACCGTTGTAGTTTAGGCTTTCATCTTATGCATTCTCTCTCCTTGGTCCCTTGGAAATTTAGATTAGAATAGTTTGTTTTCCCTGCATTAGAGTAGATTGTGGCAGGTAGTTTAGGAGCAAGAACCAGCTTTCTCTAGAGGTCTATCTCAAGTAGCAAGTCCCACAACTTGGAGATATTACCCATGTTATCCAATCACACCGTGAGTTCAAGTATATGTGCTTTTATAAACATAGGGGTGCTGTGATTTGGTGATAACGTCTCCTTCATTTTTGCTCCATTTCCCTTGTAATTTTGCCCGTAACTTCTACTCATGAACTCCTTGAAGATGATCTAAAAATATTTTTTATTGGTACCATAATTTTTTATAGCATCCCATTTAAAATTTCACAAAAAAAAACTTGCCTTTTTAGATCCTTGTAATTCTAGAGATCGAAAACACTTAAAATTTGAAGCAGGAAACCATATGAAAATACCTAATCTAATGAAAAAAATTCATCTCAATCCAAACACAAGAAGACATGATTAAATATTTAAAGAAAACATGTACATATCACAGAACTAATTTAAATGGCTATGAAAACATACATAGAAGGATATCATACATGCAATGAAATCAAATCTAACATATATTGTTTAGATTTATCATTATGAAAACCAACACACATGGATATATATATATAAGAATCAAACAAAGTGTGCTCCAGACATGCACGTCTCTGAAAATATATATGTACATAAGTTCATAATGTATGTATACATCTCGAACTAAGCACGTGTCATAATGTACATATGGGACCACATGCGGTCGCAAAAGGCTATATATAGTACAATGGACTATATGAAGAAACATGTTCACTAGGACCAGATGGACCATATATATACATCTATGTACATCCAGGTGGACTATAAATCTACTCATGAAACATCTTCCCTCTCTTCACCCTGCTAGAAGTAGCACGTCCACGACCTGGGGATGTAGTGGAGGGAGATGCCACTACGGATTTCATCCGTGTGTGGTCCTAGGTGTCTCTAAGCATTTCTGCAACCTAACCTGCACATTCATAAACAAAAAGTTTTTAACACCCAAAATTTTAAAATACATTCAAAATTTAGAAACTTGTACAATTTAGTTAAAATGCATGTGAAATCTTACCGCAATGTCATGATCCCTATCAATTTGTTGTTGACGCGTCACAGGGACAACAATAGACTCACGAGGGGTAAGCTACATACAAATAATTAATTTTCAAATTAAATATTTCACATATATACCTACAAAATTTGATATTGTAGATTTAAGTAAATAATAAAAAATAATGAAGGTCTCCAAAATTTAACAAATTTAAAAAATTGTGTACCTCAGTTAGTGGATCTGCAGATGCTATGGCAGTATCTACAGTAGCCTCCAGAGTCTGCATATATGGAGGAGTCTCTCTAGCAGTCATAAGCTATACAAAAAAACATGTACAAATCAATATTAAAATCTACTTAAGAGCTTAGCACTCCTATTGAAACCTATTGAAAAAAATAATAGTAAAGGAACTCAAAGGTCCCTACACTCTAAACATATCTTTTCACGTTCATCAAGGAAACACCAAATCTATATATAGGTACATGAAAAATTTACAAGCACTCATTCCACATGTTGAGATTTTAAGAAGGTAAAAAAACAATACAAGGAGGGAAATTATACATTCATTCCCGTCCCTACTATACAATCTTACCCCAGGTGGTACTTTCAACACATGTAAAACCAATATATGATTACATACATGGCTAGTTATATCAAATGAATTGGCATTTCCTACTAAATATTATATAGGTTGAGTATAAGAAAGTGAAACTCATGTGCAGAGGTCCAAAGCATGCAATCCGTGCGTGAACTTCCAGTAATTAGAAACAAAGTGTAAAGAGATTTACTAACCTGCGTAAAACTCATGTGAGGCGTTCTAGTAGCCTCAGTTCCCTAGAGCAGATGATGACCCACCAGGCTCCTATGTATAAAAGAAAAAAATATTAATACATACATACAACATACACGTGAAACAAATTATAATAATAATCTAGTGCAATTAAATGATTTATTAAAAATGTAAGTTTGTACAACTTGAAACTTACGTTTGAAACACGCCCAGCCGCAGTAGCTAGCATGTTGACACCGAATGTTTCCTTCACCGGCTCTTGCTATTTAAAATAAAATAAAAAATTAGCTTTTTACATGTATGTACATGACGTACAATCAAATATATATATATATATATATATATATATATATATATATATATATATATCTCAAACATGTGAATTAACCTATTTTATATATATACTATTTAAATTTATTTAAAATTTACCTATGAAAGACCAATACAGTGGCACCAGTTCCAAAAACACTCCCCAGCATCTCATCTATAGAAAAGAAATCCTATGAACCAGCAAATGATGTCTCGCCTGTAGTGCATACGGCACCACATGATCCACAGTGGTGTGGTGCACTAGAACTGGTGCCTCCACCAACATCACCAGATGTAATCTGGGTCACTATGCTGGGTGAGAGTGTCAGTGAGCTCCCTCAATGCATGCAATGTATCAATCTCCATAACCTCCTTCACTGTAGGAGGGATAACTGAAGGTAGTGGGGTTTTTGGGGCATGGGGGATCCTAGGCTGACCTACGCGTGCACCAGGTCTGCTCTGTGCAGAGCCACCTCCTCGACCAAAACAGTCTAGAAAAGTCAAAATAATTCGGGACCTCATTGAGCACGAACTCATAATATAATTTCTTCAAAAAATAAAGAGGAACCTCATTGTTGTTGCATGGTGGATAATCAAAAACCATCCACCATCGGTCCCAAAAATTGTTTTTGATTCTAGTCATCATGGCACCAATGGATTGGGAACCATTTGTAAGTAACTGCAGGGGGGCATTGGTTCTAGGGTCGGTAAATAATGCACAAATGAGGTATTTTCCAATTTTTTTGTCTTTGACGGCCGCATGGGATAGTTTATCCACATACCACCACCTACAGTCACTTCTAAAGGTGTTCCATCTATGTATTTGGTTGGTTACAGACTCGACTTTGCCAATCAATGTTTGCAATGTATTGGCTAAAGTCATGCGGGATGGATTTGTAGCATGATTTTGTCTTATATTTTGAATTAGGTTCTCAATGGCAATTTTATTTTCTTGGATTCTTCCAATGATATTATCTTGCATTCCTGTTGGCTCAATGGGGACAGAAGGAGCCACAGGAGGCAGATCTATATTTGGAGGAGGGTTTTGAGGAATGTTCGGAGGGTTTTGAGGAATGTTCCGTGGGTTTTGAGGAATGTTTTGACGATTTTCACGATTTCGAGCTTGCCGACCAACTGATAAAACAAGAAAATTGTATACATAAACAAACATTTCAAAAAACCCATGAAAATGCAAAAAAAAAACCTAAAATACAAAACAATGATTACAATCAAGGGACTTACCTCCTCGTCTTGGTGGCATGGTTGAATATATCGCTATCTAGAAGTCCGATGAGTAATTTTGAGATGGTATTGAGAGCGCGAGTGAAAAACATTTAGGAAAAGTCACGGTTCGAAATGAAAAATGAGGAAAATAACGAGTCGCAGCGACTGTTAAATTTTGTCTCAGAGTTCCGCGATCACGGTTTATAACCGCAATCATGGTTCTATAACCACGATCGCGGTTTTAGGTTCGGTAATTACCGAACCTAGAATTCAGTAACCACGATTGCGGTTTTAGAACCGCGATCACGGTTCCTTTATTTCAGGATATTTATGTCCATGGAATTGTCCACCAACTTCGTGCACTTACCTGGGTCACTCATAGCCATGGAACATGCTACAAAACTTGTCTCACATCAGCATGTACGGATGTCCCCAAGCTAGAGATCATTATTGATCCCCTAGAATAAATTTTTACCTTCATTTCTCCAAAAGTTTTGGACTTATAAATTTTGAGTTGGTAACCCTACTGTAAATTGGTTAGTCATTCATTTTATTTCTAATTCCAAGGTACCTCATAGATGTGTTGGAACCTGACTATCATCAGATGGGAAATTTCTTCCCCTTGTCCAAAAAGGTAAAGAAATTGTTCTAATATTTCTCTAATTATCTCACTTGCGTAGATATGGCTCGGTGGAAACACCTTAAGTTTGTGGGTATACCTATTTTGCCCTAGGCGAGACTAGCTGGGGCGAAGTTCAGATTTCCTTTTTGATGTATCCTAAGTTACATTTTTGGCAAAAAAGATGTAAATGGTGAAAATGGCGTGATACACCAAACGAGTCCGAGCGGAGTGGTGAAAGTACTACATGTTTGTTCAAATCGCCGCCAATGTAAATTGGATGCCACATCAGCACGACAATGCAGGCCGGCGGAGGTTTTCAATGATTTAGGCAATACACTTTGTGTACCAAGGAAAGGTGTCAAAATGTTCTTAATAAGATAAACATGCACTCTAATATTATATAGAAATTACTAGCCATTTGCAGCAATGCAAGATGATTAATCTAAGAATTTGACAGATCAAAAAAATTAATGAGATATACACACCACTACAAATAATTAGAAAGGATAAAAAGTTCTCATTCAAGGGGAAAAACCACAAAATTTTCTTTAGCAATCCTATGTCCAAAACGTCCTCCTCTCTAACTTGCAATTGCACACAATATATCTAAAATATTATTCAACCATCCCATCCTAAAAAATAGACTAAAATTTTACTCACCCATGCATGCATAATTTTATCCGTTTATGATGAATAAATAAAGAATACAAATAACATGTTGATCACAATGAGGCATTAATAGCATTAGTTACAAATATAAATTTCAGTCCAAGTAAAGTTAACCGACCCATTTGGGCAATAAAATATGATGAATAATTTGGCTAATAATAGCCCTTGGATTAATGTGTAAGTATTCTCCAATGTGCATGCAATCTTTTGCTTCTTATGCTTGATGTGAAACTTGCAAATTGATCATTTGCAATAAAGCATTTAGGCATTCTATAATTCCATTTCCTTGGATGCACATGAAAAAGTTAATCTGCTTCAGCTGCAAGTAAGAATAATGCCTTGATTTTATGCCACTTAGTAATATTTTATTCAATTGTAAATCACCAATTTGTGACCACATGAGCATATTTGCAATAAAATAGTACTCTGTAGCTTTGGTTGTGTAAATAAGGTATTAGGTCTTCCAAAAAGGGCATCCTATGAACTCTAATGTTGATCTTGTATGGCATGATCCTTTCTAATTTTCTACCATGTCATGCATATAATGATACTTGTCTTCTAATGTTGTGGGCCACTGTTTATGTAGTTCTAAGATAACCACCTTCTATCCTTGCACCATCATTAGAGGCTTTGCCATAGGGTCAGTGGAATGATCATATATCTAAGGTTTGAAATTGGCCACCTTTCTATCAACAAACTTCATACTTTTCATGCATCTAACATATGGCAGTGTAGACCACATTTAGTGTGAATAATATAGATCAACCCCTAGTTTTGTAATCATGGAATTAATACAATGTTTTTTCGGCCTTTTGATTAGTAATATTACCAAGCCATTTTGGTTAATGTGACATCATATGGTCAAAAAGACCTTAGTAAGGTCAATGCAATGATTTTTGATTTATCATGGGGAACCCCCTTCAAAGGATGGAGGTCTACCATGGTTCATTGCTTTATCGGATACTTTTCTTAGCTATGGTTAAGTTTTGATAGTGCATTGAAAGGGCACGTTTGTCAATGTGTAACTGCGGTTGTTTGCCAAGACAATTAGTGATTTTGGCTCGCAATCGTTGATGCTTTGTTTTTTTTCTCCAACATTGATTTCTAAATCTGTAGGAGATTAGGTTTATGCATCAATTGATCCTTTTGGAATCCTATGTCAATGGGTAAGTCTTGGTACTCTACGTCTACCACACCGTACTTGGATTTTGTATGCTCTGATGACATGGCATGGGTTGAGTGTGTTAGCATTTCATTGTTGATTTTCATAACCCAAGATTTTTGCATGTTGCTAACCCAATGAGTTGGAATATCCCTAAAATCTTCTAACTTCCATCTCATATCAATTCTTCATTCCCTTTCATGCTCCTTCCAAGAAATAATCCCCTGGCCATTTTTGCTTAACATTTTATCTCCTCCACCACCACAGGATTTTCAAAATTTTTTGTAACCCAACTCATAAATCCTATTATCTAGATTACTTCAAAAAGTATTTCATTTTGGTGGAGAAAACATTTATGGAAAATTTTTCATTTTTTTCATCTAGGACCTATAGCTACACACTTAGAGAAGAATAGTGATCAAATAACTTGGATTTTTGGCCTCTCTTATGCTCCATACTTTTGTTTTCTTTTAAAAAAATCCTCTTAATGCTTATGTACTATTGTAGAATACTACTCTATCAAGTTGTATCTATCTAGTGATGTAGCTTATGTTGCTGATATTGTAGAAATCCATGGAACATGAAGATTAGATAGTACATGAGTACTGAATCAAACCCTGAGCTCAATGATTGACACTTTTTCTTTGAATTTTTGAGGTATACTATGTAGCTGCTTGGACATGGAAGAAGGATAGAGAAGAACAATGGAGCTCTAAGAATATTAGAAGAAATACCAAGGAGCATGATGGGTTTCATCTATACTCTTTTACTTTTAACTTCATGCACATGCACTTATTTCTTCAGTAGTTATGATTACATCCCACCCATTCAATGTGGGAAAATTCCTACTTCTTCATGAATAGATAACATTTAAATTTCATGTACTTGAGTTGTATAGCTTCTTGGTGAATTTCAACTTTAATGATGGATATTGATTGTATAATGAAATAAACATTGCTCAATCACATAATTAAATGTATTTAACATTCAGAAATAAGGAAGTTTTGATAAGTAGGGGCCCTTTAAATTATAACTAATTCACTGGCCCTTTCTTCAAACTTCAACTCTGTTTGTTGTTCGCCAAATTTAGCATTTCACCTAAACTGTGATTCCTCTTTCATCAAAGGAAATGCATTAGTCCTTCGGATATTTTGTGCCACACCTTGCTGAAGATGAACATGGAATGAGCAAGCCTATGTGTGGTGTTACATCATTCTAATATCACAATAACTGCAGATTACATGTAGTTAATCAATTGTTTGCAACTGAAAACATAATAATCAAGCTGTAATTTAACCCCCTTTTACAAGACGGTCCGTAGGAACACTCCATTTTTGGAGTTGAATTTCAGAGCAAAGGGAACATGCCATCAGATGAGTACAAGTGCAAAAATTCAAATACATATGGCTTCATTGGAACCAAGTATCAATGGTAGGTTTGTTACTGAAGTCTATAACTTTCTCCTGTTGCATGAGGATGAGTCTTGAGAGTATACAAGGATCATACTGCATATGCCTCTTGTAATCCAATATGACCATGAGCAACTAAAAGCTAGGTATTTGTCATTGTTAAGCATGTTGATACCTTCACTTATTTGTTATGGAGGAGTCGACCTGTTGTCAGTTTATTCCTTCATAATTAATAGTCTGGATGTCTCTAGTGCTTAAATCATATACATAGGTTGCCTTATTTTGAGAAAGTTGAAGCTACTTCTCCCTGCTAGTTTAGCAGGATTTGTTTGAAAGATTCCCTTTATGTACCGGTTGAGCCGTAGAGTAGATAGGATTGATTTCAATCAGAAGAAGTTCCTTTTATGACACTCTGCATATCCAAACTTCGGGTGTGCATGTTTTTTTAGTTTTGTACATAGCTTGCATTGTGGTGTGTGTCATGCCTACATACAGTTCATTACACTCCCAAAAGAAAATTTGCAGCGATAGGAAAATTAAATCAGAACGGTATCACTATCGGAACAAGTTCAGGTGTTTCCATTGCACTCCAACAGATCATATTTACAGAAGGTCAAGTGAGGGAAAAGCTTACAAATCAAGAAATTTTCTACTCTCACAAATCCTAACTCCAAGATTCTCTTATAAAAGATGAGAGTACAAGAAGTGGAGAGTAGTTCCAAGTTCAAACAATAGTGTTTCAATGAATCAAGGATGTGGGTATTTAAACTCCAGATCAAATTTAAAATTACTAGGTAGACTCCATGCCCAATGGATACTTCAAGGCCACTGATCACTTCATCTGATAGGAAGATAACACCGCTAAGTTGCCAAAATTGTTATCTAAAATTCACCCCCGAGGTATTTTTTATAACTTGCAAAATTTCTTCACGCAGAAAAGATGTAGAAAAATCCATGGAAGCCTCAGAGAAGCCACAAAAAAGTCCATAAAAAAATCCGCCGAAGCCATAGAAAAGTCCGCAGAAGGCGCAGAAAAATCCATAGAAAATCCACGGAAGCTGCAGAAAATCCGGAGAAAAGTCCTGTAAAAAAATTCGTGGAAGCTGCAGAAAAGTAGTAGAAAAGTCCGCAGAAAATAAAATCCGCGAAACGTTGCAGAAAACTGAAAAATCCGCGGAACAAAGGAAAATGACATTTTTTCACGTGAAACTTCAAATGGGCATAACTTTTGACCAAAGTGCTCAAAATTTGACAAACTTTATACCATTGGAAAGGTCTCAGCACCCTCTATGTAATGATAATTTTATTTTTCATTATTTTGAGGTTACATGAGTGAAAATAAAAGGAAAATCTCTATCTATAAGGAATTAAATACTCAGTGTCAGTAAATGGTAAGAAATCTTTGGCAAACCAAAAATAGTTGTTCACACTGAGAACATAAATTTTGTAATTCTCAACAAGATTTTTACAAAATTAGTCTCGTTGGAATTGTGAATGCCAATTCTTATGCAAATAAATCAAGAAATCCATAAATTGATAAAGAATTAATGGTTATTTTGTAGAAAAGCACATCCAGGATTAGAATAATGTTTTAATTGGTAGTTGGGAGTGTAATTAAGAGGCATGGTCATCATTATTTATCTCCTGCAGCACATAAGACAACATGGGGAGCCTTTTTCAATAAAAATATCTTTAATTTCACTCATTTATGAAAATTTGCAAGTAGTTGAAAATACAAATCTGGGATTGGAATTCTTTCTCTCATTATCAATTCTATAAATTGTAATCTTGGGCTCATTTGTAAAAGGAGTTTGTAATTTTTATCTCCTTCTCCCTCTCTCTTTCTTCCCTACTAGTGTTGAAAGTGGAGTTCGAGCCTCCTCTCTTTGCTTTCGTAATGGAATTTTATTTCCTCTTGCCCACTAATGATGTACTGTGTGAAATCATGGAGCAATAAAATTTGTCTCGTGATGCATTTTGTCTAACCTTTTCTTATTTTATTATCTCTTCTTGCCTCCCACCACTACATGGTATAATGTACATATCTCTAATGTCTATTGTAGGTTTTGGGAGTTGTGTTTAATGGGTTTGAAGTGGTGTTCTGGTTGAACTTTATATTGTCTATGATGCATCTTTTCCATCCACTCCAGTGCTCACCCCTCTCCACTTGAGGCAGTTGACATTGTGATCAACAACCATCCTTTTTTGGTGTATCACCACTTTAGTGTAGGTTTTTGTTTCATGCATTCTCTCTCTCCCTGGTCCCTTGTAAAGTTAGACTTAAGATTCATTAGTTTGATATCCTACATTAGAGTAGATTTTGGTAAGTAGTTTTAAAGCAAGAACCAAATTTCTCTAGAGGATTATATCAAGCCTTCAAGTCCCAAAACTTGAGAGGCGATCCAATGTTACGAAAATTACAACTGAATTCCCCTCTCAAATCTAAAGATGTTCATGGGTGTTGTATTTTCTTGATAACAAAAATTACTAAGTTATAACATGTTGTTATAAATATTGAGTAACTATCATTCACAGTTCGTATGAACTAACAGATGCTAACAAACTTGTAGGTGGACTTAGCGAAACATGACAAAAGAAAACGTATAAAAATTTACATTTATTCCTTTTATTGAATAAGGTTGAATGAAATACTTGATTTTGAATTCAGAATTGAATTACTCTTGTATAGAAATGAAAAAGACCCTTTGCCAATTATTGTAACTATTTTGAATGGAAAGAGTACGATCAATTTTATGAACATGATATAATACTTATTTCTTCAAATTAATGAAGTTATTATACTTGTTTTATCATATTGAGTGAAAAGTATTGTACTGGGAATTGATGAATTAGTCACTCTATATTAAAAAATGGGTGGGGTTAGATGTATATTTTAAATGAAAGTTAATTTAATATCCTATAGGTGCATTTCCAATGTGAAATTGATGATTAAATAATTGGTGTATTTTCTTCCTTACCTTGAAAATGTAATATATAAATCTACGCAAAACAGTCAACCCTAGTATATGCTGCATAACTATTGTTCATGTGTAATCCCTTTAAGATAGGAAACCAAAAACTTGGAATGAACTTAAGTCCTCACACTTTATAACACCTTCTGTTTGAGGTAATCAAAATGCCCAACTTTTAGTATCTTCATATCTTATATGCTTAGCGGCATCATCGTGGACCTGATAGTTAGGAATGACATGCTCAAATATTAACTAGAGAATGTGGGTCCCCTCCTAATATTGATAGTTGTATGTGCAATAAGGATAATGTGATTTGCTTAGGGTGGTGACTCTATGGGTAAAAAATCCCAACATAATGAAAGATCCTCTTGGTCAGGTACACATGTAAAGTGAAGAGTTTAGGTGGTAAATATCGCTAACTAACCTTGGAATTCAATTGTATGAGATGGTATCATAAATGATTTCGATACCCAATTTCTATTATCGTTTCATTTCTATGATGCAGTACTAAGAGTTAAATGTGAAACTTAACCACATTTTAAGTTATGATTAGTTGTGAAAGTGTAACTATAAGATGAAGTGTTTCAAGAAAGGTGAATGTATATCATTCTTATAACACGTTTATACCATCTTGTGGGGGGGATGGAATCCACTTCATGTAGACTTTAATGTGAATATTAACCTTTTTAAATGAAGAACTACTCCCTCTTTTTATCTCCCTTCTCTTATTTTTGCATTGAATGTAGGGTGTGAAATCATGTAATCTTGTTCTTGACATGAACCCCTAGGGAAACAACTAGTAGTATCATGAGTATACCAATAGTTCTATTAATGAATGGGTTATACAATTTAAAAAAAATTAATTACATCAAATTGAATGAAACCATTTTAAGATGAATAAAAATTATTCGAGTGGATCTAATGTTTTAGTTAACCACACAAGATAATATTGAGTGTGAGTCCTCTTAAATCCTAGTCAAACAAGAGATTCCATCTTCACAAAAAGTTTCAAATTTACCTAGAGTTACATGATGATTGGTAGAGATAAGTGTGTTCAATCGATCTAGTTGTGACTATAGTAATATGTTTAAAGTTTTTAATTTAATGTCTCCTCATAACATACATAATAATTAATTTTCCTAGGAACCCAAACCTGATGGAGTGTGAAATCATGCTCATCAGTACCATGATGACTAAGCAACTAAGTGAAGTAGAGGAGATACATGGTTAGTTGTCATAATATAAAACAAAATAGAATGACCTTATAACTTAAATGCTTATATGAAAGAATGCGTAATCTACCTACTCTTAAATCAATAAAATTCATTTGCTTCATGAGAAACTTCCTTGTTACAACCAAAATAAATGGAAAATCCAATCGAACATGCAACTTAGAAAGTGTATCCTTGGAAAAAATAGAACATGATCATGTATGCAAATAGATTCATGCCAACAACCAGGTTTAAACATTCTGGTGTGATGAGGGAAATAGGAAAAATTAGATGGGATTACTCCAAGTGCAATGAAAAATAAAGTACGAATAACAAAGCATAGTTATAAAAAATTGATAAGTAATTTATAAGAAAATAAGGTCCATAATGAAACATTAATGAAATAAATATGCAAACCAATAAACTTTTGTCAAGGATGGTGCCCATATAGGATTCACAATGTAGTTAAATCATTATGTTGTGTCTTGTCAAAAAAAAAAATTGTCCTTGATATGCGTCACATGTTTTCATATTATCCTATGTGAGTTAGTGTTTATGTAAGAAGATCAGGTCTTGTGCATGGGCATAAGTGATCCCCTCTAGTGTTGTGTGAACTACAATGTGAGTCAAGAAAAAAAAATTCCTGGTATATTTTTACTTGTTGTATATAATGTGTGTAAAATGTGGGTATTACATTTGGTATCAGAGTGGAGGTTCATGTTGTCAAGCCTTTCGGACAGATTGGAGTTTTGATGGTTTTGCATGATGGTGGTGGAGATTGGAAGAGTAATGTCATATATTTTATTATGTGACAAACATTGTAATTGTGGTATTATGAACGCATATGTTGCGTATAGTCACTTAAGTGCATATTTGTGTTCATGTTGGTGTGCTTATGATGAGAGTATTTGTTCTTTTTGGTTGATTCAATCAGGAGTTCACGTGTTATGTGCCACCTTATTCTGTGTGAAAATAATGTTATTTTGAATTCACAGATTATTGGAGGGTATTGTTACTCTATGATATGTAGGTGTTATTATGTGTTGCATGAAAAAATTAGTGTAAATTGAATTATATTGTATCGTGACTGTCGTCACTGTGTTGTGATGAATCGTCTATGTCACTAGGTTGCAATTGCAATTGACTATATATTGTAATATTAGACATTAGTGTTCCTCATATGTATAATTTGTGTAATTAGTGTAACAGGAGAATGTAGAGATAGTTGGAGTTTTGAAATGAGGGAACATATCTGAAAAATTGGATTCAGATAAGGAGTCATTTTCCTGATAATAGGGAAGTCCTAGGAAACCGAAATGATCTGATGATAATTTTTCCATCCGATACTGGAAAATGGCAAGAAGGAACAAGAAAAATACAAAAGGTCGAATGGGTACTATTAATGACTTCTTCACATCCTACGTGGGGAAATAGATTGGTAATTTTTAATGTTGTATTGTAGACTTGTAATCTATGTTTTTGGCCTAGCTACTTTAATCTATTTGTTTGATAATTTAGGCCCACTTTTTAATAGGGAACGTGTCCTTTCAACCCACCTTATTAACCAAAAAAAAAATCAAATCTTCTTCCATGATATTTGGAATAAGAAATAGAACTTCATTTGGATTGGAAATAATGGGAAACCATTATTATAGTGGTTTAACGAGGAAAATGTTTCATTGATGCAATTTATTTGACTCAAAAGTAGGCCTGTTCTAGTGAAAAGTCCTATCAGTTGACTGAGATTATTTCCTTTTAATGGAAGTGAGCTCATATTCCATGCTTCTTCAAAGGAATTTAAATTGATCCAAATTATTATATGAGTGTATAGGGAGAGGATGAATATTTGAGATATTACAATGCAGTCATATAGTTTTGTTGGAGGAGGGATAGCATGTGAAATTTTAGGGAAAAAATCATATATGATATATGGAAGCTAACATTGAATCTGTTGGTGTCCATTTTTATTCTCTATTATTTTTGCCCTAATTTTCCTTTCACTCCGCACTTCTTAAAACATTTTCTACAGTTTTAATGGGTGAAATGAAGTTGTTTTTTTTTGTTTCCATGCCCTAGGCCATTTGAAAATCATTTGCCATGCCTCATTTGTGTAGAAACACCTAAGTTTACGATGTTCTACGCCCTACTTTTTCCAAATCTGCAGGCTATGCTGATTCTTCCCTTTCACCTGATCTTGAAAAAGGAAAAATTGATCGATTCATACTTATACGTATTCCAAAATCCAATCCCAAGGTCGAGAAATGCTCAGAATCATGTTTTATCTAGTTACAATTCAAAAAAATGTCCATCGTTGGAGAAAAAATTGGATTTTTGGCACAACTGGGAAAACTCTGTGTTTTTTAAGTCAAACGGGTGTATTTTAGATGTCAAATTATTGCTGAGAAGTTGGAGGGTATATGGCGGCATCTAATTAGTTGAGGACAAGTGGGGAAGTGTTACAACTTATCATTTTTTTGCCTTTTTGGTGAATGGGGCATTTTCTAGCCCAGGGCTCCGCTTTTTCCAATTTTGCCTACGTGACGTGTTTAGTTTGGCTGAGAGATGGTGGGTGGTCAGATTTCCTTTGAGTTTTTAGAATTTATTTTTTAAAAATTTTAAAGTCAAAAAATGACCCGAAACCCTGCAGCTAATCGGGAGTGAACACGTGTCCTAAAAATTAAAAAGGGAGGAGCAGGCTGATTGGGGACTTAGAGTTTTTTAGCTCTATTTTCCTAAAGTTTCAAAATTAGTATCAACACTACTCCAATCAGAGGAGGACACGTGGCCAATTTTGAAAGTCAAAGGAGGAGCGGTTTGATGAAAAAATTAATGATTTTTTAGCTTTGTTTTCTAAAGTTAAAAAATGGGACGCATCTTTGCCCCAATCAGCAATGGACACGTGATGAAGGCAGAGTAGGTCGGTAAGCCAGCGGAGGCAGAAGGGAATTTTTTTCCTTTTGCAAAAAATACTTAGAATGAAAGATTCGAGGCGTGGCTCTATGAAAAATCAAAAGGAGCCATGTGGAGGGAAAAAATTGGAGATGCGGGCCCGCGGAAGAAAAATTGAAAATTTTCCCTTGGCAAAAAATGGGGTCAAAACATGAAATAAGCCCATGGTTTTTTAGCAATAGAGAGCATGACACGTGTCAAGGGCAAAGGTGGAGGTGCGGGCCCATGGGGAAAAAAGTGATTTTTTTTCCAAATTTTTGAAAAAGATCAAAATGCATAGAATTGAAGCGTGATCCCAATAGGACCCACCATGTGCCAATTGTCATCACCAAAATTGAAGGGTGGAGGGACGGAGAAAAAATTCAAATTTTTCCATTTTTCCAAAAATGTTAAAAAGTCCAAAAGTGAGACTGATTTCATTCCCAATCATATTTTGACATGTGGAGGGCCCAGATTGAAGGAGAAAGAGCAGATCAAGGGTAACTACACATTTTCATTTTTGGCTGCCATTTTTCCTCCAGGAAGCTTAAGATGTGAATTTTCCATCATTTTTAATAAAATTTTTGATTAATTCATGTCCTTTGTGCCTACAAGGATCAATGCAACTGGTTTTAGGGATTAATTTTTAGATTTGAGGTGTTTTTTTAACAAAGCTTTTCCCTAATCCGTCCAAACACATGAAATGTCAAAATTGAAAGTTACAGAGGTAGTTTTAAAAGTTGAAAAGGTGAAATGATGAGAGGAAAGGCATTTACATGCCTTGATGATGAACAATGTGCCTCCAGGAAGGATAATGATCTGAATATTTGTAATGAATAGGTCTTTTTAAAACACCTGGAAATTCTCATTGCAAATTTTTCAAATGTCATTTTCAGTGAATCATGAGAAATTGTTGTAACAAACTTGATCCCTTGGCATATGATTTTCTTGGGAAAGAAGGATCCAATGTGGCAAGAGATATATAATGCATTTTGAAGAAATATAAATGGTTGGAGAAACTTAGAAATTCCTAAGAAAATCTAGGAAGAAACCCATTCTTTGAGAAACCACCTGAGAACCATTTCTAATTCCATTTTGCATCAGATATGTATCATCTTGAGTTAGTTTTAGTTGTAAATCCATCAACAAGTTCTGAGATTATTTCTCATAACATTCCCTTACTGATAAATTTGGTCATTCTGGATTATTTTGTGTTGTCCCTTGGCAAAATTTGTATGCACTTATGTTCTAGAATGTTTTTAATTTGTGTTTCTTGCTCCTGTCGTAGTCTTGTGTTTGAAAAATCTTTTGATCATACATGGTCTCATTTCTTATTGATAGTTTAGTGGCATCTGCAGTCTCACATTCAGAAGAGCTTTCATCTATTAAAGAGATAAATAGATTTAAAATCACTTTACCTTCCTCGAATTCTGAGATTGTTGTAAACCTTTGGGTGCACCATAGGTCATGATAAAAAAGAGGTTTTTGGATGCTTTGTTGGTTCATTTGCTTCAGGATTTTGTGGCAGATTATCAAAGATTGTGTGGAAGAGTGCAGATCTAGGCCTCCATTTTGGTGCACATATCCTGGTTGAAGGAGTATCTCAACCTTTTTGAAGCATTTTTCTGTGTGGGTATTACAAAATTTCTTGCAAAGGTCCTCAAAGAATTTGGAAAATTCTAGTTAGTCTTGTCTAAAATCTCCCACCAAATAATTTCATTCAGAATAACTAATCCTACCCCATACTACCCCTGCATTGCATTATGTGTCAACAAAAGAACATAATCTATTTACAAAAATGCACAAAGAAAATCACGATCATACCATGTCTCTAGAAGCCTCAACCTTTTCTTGAAATCATTTCCATCATTTAGTAGTGACAACTCTATTGAGTTTGAATAATGGAAAATTGATTATGTTTTCACAAGGCCATCTCCATACAATATGCACAGTATAAGGATATCTCCAGCTCCTTCACAAAACAAAGGCTACAATATAGGTTCTCTTACCTTTGTTAAAAGACACAACCCAAAATAGTGAGGATTGGATCAAAATCCTTTCAAGGTGCTACCCACTTCTTCAAAGCCTGAGTGCTAACAAGTCAGATAAATTGCTTCCCTAGCTACAAAATGACATATAAATCATTTATCTACCTCTGAGTGTCTTGTAAAATCCATGATGCTGCTCAAGTTGTGAAGGAGATTAAATCAGGGTGCCAACACTTTTTTGGCATAGTTTCCGGGGACTTGTTTTGAATTTCTGGGAAATAATTTACACTGTTGAGATTGATTTGCTGATTACTTTGCCAATTCATGTCTATTTAGCCCATCAACAACACCTAAATGGTGTCGTTGTTGGGAACATTATTCAATATTTCCATATTTTAGATCCCTGGTAATACTTTTTGTGTGATTTATATGCATTTACAAATATGAGTATCATGTTATAATCAAATTTGTAAGGATTGAGTGAAGATACAGGTTCTTCCTGCAATTTTTTTAGTTCCCACCAGTTTTTGCACATCATTTGCATTTGTGATTGATAAATTCAAAGAAAGGAATGTCTGATATATAAAGTTTGGTAAGGTTTTTAGTGCTGGTAGATATTTGGTAGAGTATTTTAGTGCATTTACATAACTAGGGTGAAATTTCTTAGTGACAACTCCATGTTGTTCTGATCTTGATAAGTACTAGTGCCTTAACCTTTTTGTCATTTACTTTGGTGTTGCTAATCTCTACAAAAATTGAAGGAAGAAGATCTCTCTTCCTTAGAGACTCTGCTAAGAATTTGTTTATAGATTCAAGAAACTCTGATTTAGAAGGGAGAATAGTTTACAAGGTTATTAAAGGTCAGACATCAGGAAGAGATATATCCATTGGTGAGAGAGATCAACCTTTGGTAGAGGATTATCACTCTTCATCCAATGATTCTAATTCAAGAAATCCTCTCATAAACTTGTTTACTTCAACTAGTGAAGGTCCTTCTGCTATCCGTGACAAGTTCCTTCTTCAATCTACACCTATGTGTTTCAATCCTAGTAAAACTTTCCAAGAAAATTAGCACATAGAGAATACCAATCTTGTGAATCACATTCTTAAGCCTCAAACACCTTGCACTCCTCATCAACTTGTATCACCCCCAAGATCACCTCCACCAAAAAATATGGCTGAGCCTAGACCTCCATTTGTTGTTAATACCTTTGGACCTTTAGACTTTAGAGGAATGGATGGTTACCCAAATGCTGTCCCACAAGATGTCAGAAATAGATTGCCAAAATTCCAAGGTAATAATGCAATAACTGGTGAGCAAAATCTCAAACTTTTTGTTAACATAATGGAATATTATGAGTTTGAAGGTATGTATATTAAATTGTTCATTCATACACTAGAAGAGGATGCTAGGGATTGGTACAAGGCTCCACTTGATAATACAATTGATTCTTGGACTGAGATGAAGAATGCATTTAGGTTGCAATATGGTGACAATATTGATCCTAAATTTCTCTTGTTTGAGTTTGAGAATACCAAGAATAACCCCAATGAATCAGTCCATGAATTTAACACAAGGTTTAACAAAACTTTGAGAAGGATACATGTTAATTTAGGTTGTGTGATGAATCGTGTTTAATCAAATATGCGGATGCATTTGATAAAAAGGCAACCTATTACTTAAGAGACAAGAACCCTACCAATTTAAGGTAGTTCATCACCATGGCACTTCAAATTGAAAACAATATCAAATCAATTGGAAAACCTCTCAAGAGAGATGGTGTAAAGTTGATAAACCCTGAAAATCCTCAAGCTAGCAAGGGTGCTGACTAAGAAGAGGTTGTGAAAACTTTGGTAGGGGATGTCAAAGAAATCTCATATAAGTTGGCAAGAGCTGAGAAAGGAATTGGTCAGACTTCACAAGGTCAGCCAAGACCACAAAATGATGAGATATTTGCCAATCATCCTAGAGGTGATCAAAGGGTGGATGATAGAGGAAAATGACCAATGGAGTCTGTAAATAGACAACCTCAAGCACATGAAGGAAGAGTGTTACCTGATCCCTTAATTTCTAGGGTTGTTGTTGTTGAAGAAGTTGTTGATATTGATTGGTGTGATACGTGTTTTTTACCCCATCCTCCATGTGAAGTGGACCAGGAAGAAGGTGAAGCTAATAATGATGATGGTACTGATGATGATATTTACATGGTCGGTTGTTCTTCAAACTCACAAGGAGGAGCAACACCTACTGAAGTGATAAGTGCAAGGATAGCTGCAATTTTTTGGGATTACATCAAATGGGTACAAGTCTTTCTTTTCCCTCATACTCTTGAAGTTGATGTAGTGCAAGATTTTGAAATTTCTAACAATGACTTTGAATACTTAAGAGCTTTGATGATTAAGAAGTATGAAGGTGGTATTCCTTCGGAGGAAGATAAACAATTGTTGATGAATGTTGTTGTAGCTCAAGAGAAAGATTATAACTCTAGAAGCAAAGTTGTTAAGGGAGTTGGGTCTCAAGCCAAACCTAAAACACCCTTGCTCACAAGCATTCCAAAAGAAGCTCCTAGGAGAGACACTTGCCAAAAGCTTTGTTGTCCTAAGGAAAAATTCAGTCCTCCTCATGCCCAAACTACCAAGAATACCTTACCATCAAATGAATCTTCTTGTCTCCCTTATAATGTTGTTTTGCCAAAGAGTGTTCCCTATGACATAGCCCAAGTATTGAGCCAAATGAAAGTGAGTGTTCCAATCATTGAGTTTCTTAGAGTTCATGAGCATAAGAAGAGAGCATTTGAGTACTTCGGGTTGAAAGAAGAGAAGAATAATCCAGGAAGAAATGTAAATGTTCTTGAGATTCATCCTCAAATCATTATTGACCTTGAAACACCACCAGCAGTAGAGGATTTTTGAGAGACACCTGAGGTATATTTGAGGATATCCTTGGTTGATTCCTAATTGAATGTTGATCCATTCTTCACAACTTTGATCATAAAAGATAGCCTACTTCACAATTGTATGTTTGATTCTAGTGCATTATGTAATGTCATGCCTCTTAAAGTCATGAATGAGTCGGTTATCAAAGTGACAACAACCGATGGAAAATGTACTACCATGGACTCAAGAGAAGTGTAGGTTGTTGGTTGTGTGAAGGGTTTGGTAGTGCAGCTTCCATCTTATCCCGGGAGGAATTTAAAACTGGATGTTGTGATTGTTGATTGCCCTACCAAATGGGGTATGTTATTGTAAAAAAAGTGGGATAAAAGTGTTGGAGGGAGTGTCCAAATGGATATGTCTTTTTCAACCATTCCCATTGAGGGCAACCATGTCAATCTCTATGGAGAAAAGAAAATGTCTCATCTAATTGAGGATCCTAACAATGCTTCTTATGAAGTATTATTTGCTGATGTTGATGCTGATAATTTTATTGGTTTTGCTGATGGTAAAGAACACAAGATAGATCATTAAAAGTTCCTTGAAAAGGTATGATCTCCTTGGACCTTGCTATTTGATGGAGCTAGTGTAATTATGATATCTCCTAGCTTGGAAGAATTTGTTTTTCCCTTCAAGCTTAATTTTGAATGTACTAACAACATTGCTTAGTATGAAGCCTTGTTGTTGGGTCTGATAATTGCATGGAAGTATGGTGTTAAGGACATCATTGCAAAGGGATATTCAAAGCTAGTTTTCAAATAGATAAGAAAATTGTATGCTAAAAAAATCAGTGGATGAAGTAGTATAAGCATGTAATTTGGGATCTAACTAAGATGTTTAATTCCTTAAATATTGTGCACCATGACAGAAGTTTGAATGTTTCTTCTGACAAGTTGGTATTAATGGGGTCAAGATTTCAAGATTACACTATTTCACCATACTGTGAGTACAATGTTGAAGTGTTAACTAGGCCAGCTATCCCTGACAACATCAAGCATTGGCAAGTGTTTGATGATGATGCTCAAGCGCAAAGGTTCTTACGAAATCAAGGTGAGTTTGTAGATTAGCATGACTGGGAACCAATGGTGTGTATGACTGAAGGAAGAGAGACTTTGTTTGGAAAATATATTATCCAATTGAAAAATAAAACCATTCCTAGAGGTCTTGTTGTTCTTGAGTCAAATTTCAACAATGTTGATTGCATCATCAATAGAGACATGTCTACCTCAAGGGATGTGGAAGAGAATGACTTGGGAACAAAGGAAAAACTAAGAAAATTTTGGCTAAGCAGCAGTTTAAACAAGGAATAAAAATAGTCCTATCTTCAATTGTTGAAACAATATCAAGACTACCTTGTCTGGTCATATTCAGAGATGAAATCATATAGAGAAGACTTATTTCAGCATGAGAACCCTCTTGAAAGAAATGAAAAACCATTCATATAGAAGCAAAGGAAAATTAATACACTCCTCTCCATGAAAATGCAAGATGAATTAAAGAAACTGAAGGAGGGAGGGATTATTCAGCCCACAATGTATTCATCTTGGGTTGCAAACCTTGTGCTAGTTAGGAAGAAGAATAGAGATATCAGACTTTGTGTAGATTTCATAAATTTTAATAGAGATTCATTGAAAGAAAATTATCCTTTGCCAAATATGGAGAACATGTTGCAGTTAGTTACTAGATCTGAATTGTTGTCAACCTTGGATGGTTTCTCTGGCTACAATCAGGTTGTTGTCAAGGAGTCTTAAAGATTTAAATCTGCCTTTACCACTCCTTGGGGAATATATGTTTATGTGAGAATGCCTTTTGGTCTCATGAATGATAGAGATACCTTTCAAAGAGAAATGGATGTTGCTTTTTCTGGTTATATAAATGACTTCATTGTAGTTTATCAAGATGATGTGACTGTATTTTCAAGGAGCAGAAAAGATCATTTGCAGACATTTGGAAAGAATGTTGATCAGATGTAGAGAATTTGGAATCTCTCTCAATCCAAAGAAGTTTCACTTTGGGGTGCAAAAGGCCAAGCTGCTTGGTCATATTGTTTCAAAGGATGGTGTCATGATTGATCTGAAGAGAGTAGAAGCAATCAACAGGGTGCCAATTCCAAGAACGAAAGAAGGGCATCCAAGTCTTTCTTTGGGAAAATCAATTTCATTAGAAGGTTTGTGTCTAATTTTTCTGAGTTGACTCTTCCTATCACATGCATGTTAAATAAAGATCAAGTTATCAAGTGGGAGGAAGCTGCTATTCAGGCTTTTGAAGGAATCAAAGAGGCACTTAAACATGCACCTGTCTTGGCAGCCCCGAATTACAGGAATCCTTTCCAAATATTCTCCTTTGCTTTTAAAAATATTGTTGCATATATTTTTCTCCAAGAGGATGAAGATGGGGATGAGAGGCCTATTGCCTTCTTTAGCAAGGATTTATAAGCTACTGAGTTAAAATATACAATCATGGAAAAATAAGCATTTGCCTTGGTGAAAGAAACAAATGTTTTCAGGCCTTATATTTTAAGTTCAAAAGTTATTGCTTATGTTCCCCACAACATGGTAAAAGACATCTTATCAAAGATGGAAATCTCAAGTAAAATATGTAGATGGGTGAACAAAGTGCAAGTGTATGATATGTACATCCAAACCACAAAGCTGGTAAGAGGTTTGGGTCTTGCTAAGCTCATGGCTGAGAGAAACTTGTATACTATGGAAGTGAATGAGGTAGAGGAAGAAAAGGTAGATGTTCTTGGGAAATTTGTAACTTCTGAGTGGTACAAGGATATAATCTTTTACCTCTGACACCTTTTTTGTCCTGATCATTTAAATAAAAATCAGAAAAGATCCCTTAAGCTGGATTCTTAAAAATACATTATCACTGACTTTGGGTTAGCTTGGAAGAACCATGAAGATGTCCTCTTGAAGTGTGTAACTAAAGATGAATCTCCCAAATTAATTACTGATTTCCATGGGGGAGTTTGTGGATGACACTTTACTGGAAGGGTTACATCACATAAAGTTTTGAGACCTGGTTATAGGTGGCGTACTCTCTTACAAGATGCAACCATGCTGATTAGAAAATGTTAAAGGTGCTAGCATTTCTCTAGAAGAATGAAAGCTTTAGGCTCCCTTCATTTGTATCCTGTATCGATTGAAGCTCCGTTCAAGTAGTGAAGGATGGACTTTATTTGTGAGATTTCAGACCCTTCTAGTGCTGGACATAAATGGATCCTTGTAGCCACATATTACTTCACCAAGTGGGTAGAGGCAATCCCCACCAAGAAAGTGACACAAAAAGTTGTTATGGACTTCTTACTAAATAATATCATATGCAGATTTGGTGTGCCAGCCAAGATTGTGGTTGATAATGGCATGTGTTTCAGAGCTAAACCTTTGATGGCAATGTGCAAGGAGTATGGAACCAATCTGACTTATTCTTCAAACTATAACCCCCAAGGGAATCGACAAGCTGAGTCCAGCAATAAGAATTTGTTAAAGATCATTCAGAGGACCTTGGAGATGAATAAGAGAAAATGGGGTGAACAACTGAAATTTACAGTTTGGGCAGATAGGATCACTGCCAAGAGAGCTTCTGGTAAGAGCCCGTTTGAGTTAGTGTATGGAACTCAAGCTCTGCTGCCCTTACATATGCAATTATCTTCATTTTAAGTTGTTCAACAACTTGAAGATCAAGAGGTCATTCCATATGAAGCAAGTATTAATCAGATTATGGAGCTAGATGAAGAGAGAAGAGCATTCCACTAGAGGCATGTCAGATTTAGAGAGAAGTTTTA
Source organism: Taxus chinensis (assembly GCA_019776745.2). NCBI lineage: Eukaryota > Viridiplantae > Streptophyta > Pinopsida > Cupressales > Taxaceae > Taxus > Taxus chinensis. Next base: position 810,541,741 of record CM034146.1, read on the forward strand.
AAGATTGTTTGACAAGAAGGTCACTCCTAGGGCCTTCAATATTGGAGATCTGGTTTTATTATGGGACAACATAAATGATGATAAGGAAAAACATGGAAAATTTGATGCATTATGGATGGGCCCTTACTCCATTGATATCTGAATTGGTGAGAATACCTTTATTCTCAAAGATTTAGATGGGGAATTTCTTGAACTTCCTATTAATGGAAGGCATCTAAATCATTTCTTGGATTAATCCCCAAAATTTGAGGTATGCACCACTTGTAAAGTGTATAGTGTTTGGCTTTTTGCTTTGTTTTTTGGTGTTTTTTTAGTTTGTGGTTTGTCTTGGTGTGTAACAGCCATTTTTGTCAGGTTCTCAGCTAGTTTTTGGTGGTTTTGGCTCATGACTCCTTTGCCTAATGGATTATTTTGGCACTTGGTCTACTTATTGTTCTTGTGGCACTTATTGAGAGTGCAAATCCCCGAGAAGGAGCCTATATTGGTGTCCACTTTGATCCTCTATTATTTTTTCCCTAATTTTCCTTTAACTTTGCTCTTCCTGAAATGTTTTCTATAGTTTTAATGGGTGAATTGAAGTTTTTTTTTTTGTTTCCATGCCCTAGGCCATTTGAAAATCATTTTCCATGCCTCATTTGTGAAGAAACACCCAAGTTTGCCATGTTCTATGCCCTACTTTTTCCAAATCTGTGGGCTATGTTGTTTCTTCACTTTTACCTGATCATGAAAAATGAAAAATTGATCGATTCATACTTCTATGTATTCAAAAATCCAATCCCAATGTCGAGAAATGCTCAGAATCAAGTTTTATCTGGTTACAATTCGAAACAAAGTCCATCCTTGGAGAAAAAATTGGATTATGGGCACAACTGAAAAAACTCTGTGTCTTTTATGGTCAAACGGGAGTATTTTAGCCGTTAAATTATTGCTGAGAACTCGGAGGATACGTGGCGGCATCTAATTAGCCAAGTAGAAGTGGGGAAGTGTTATAACTTATCATTTCTTTTCCCTTTTTAGTTAATGGGGCATTTTCAGGCCTTGGGCTCTACTTTTTCAAATTTTGTCTACGTGGCATGTTTTGATTGGCTAAGGGTTGGTGTGTGATCGGATTTCCTTTGATTTTTTAGAATTTATTTTGCAAAAATTTTAAAGTCACAAAACGGCCCAAAAACCCCACAGCCAATTGGGAGTGGACACGTGTCCTAAAAATAAAAAAGGGAGGAGCGGGCCAATGGGGGACTTGGAGTTTTTTTAGCTCTATTTTCTTAAATTTTCAAAATTAGTTTAAGCCCTGCTCCAATCAGAGGATGACACATGGCCAATTTTGAAATTCAAGGGAGGAGCAGGCCGACGGAAAATTTAATTATTTTTTAGCTTTGTTTTCTAAAGATAAAAAATGGGATGCATCTCTGCTCCAATCAGCGATGGACATGTGGCGAAGGCAGAGCGTGTCGGTGGGCTGGTGGAGGCAAAAGGGAATATTTTGCATTTTGACAAAAATACTTAGAATGGAAGATTCGAGGCATGGCTCTGCGACAAATCAGAAGGAGACACGTGGAGGGAAAAAATCAGAGGCGTGGGCTCTTAGAAGAAAAATTGAAAATTTTCCCTTGGCGCAAAAAGGGGTTTAAACATGAAATAAGCCCATGGTTTTTTAGCAATAGAGAGCATGACACGTGTCAAGGGCAAAGGCGGAGGTGTGGGCCCGTGGGGCAAAAAGTGAAATTTTTCCAAATTTCTAAAAAAGATAAAAACGCGCAGAATTGAAGCGCGATCCCAATGGGACCCACCATGTGCCACATGTCATCACCAAAATTCAAGGGTGGAGGGGCGGAGAAAAAAGTCAATTTTTTTTAATTTTTCCAAAAATGTTAAAAACTCAAAAAGTGAGACCGATTTTATTCCGAATAATATTTTGACACGTGGAGGGCCTAGATTGAAGGAGAAAGAGTAGATCAAGGTTAACTGTACATTTTCATTTTTGACCGCCATTTTTGCTCCAAGAAGCTTGGAGATGTGAATTTTTCATCATTTTAAATCAAATTTTTTATGAATTCATGTCCTTTGTGCCTGTAAGGATCAATGCAAGTGGTTTTAGGGATAAATATGTAGATTTGAGGTGTTTTTGAAACAAATTTTTTCCATAATCCGTCCAAACACATCAAATGTCAAAATTGAAAGTTGTAGAGGTAGTTTTAAAAGGTGAAAAGGTGAAATGATGAGAGGCAAGGCATCTACATGCCTTGATAATGAAAAACGTGCCAACAAGAAGGATAAATATCTTAATATTTGTAATGATTCAGTCTTTTTAAAAACACCTGACAACTCTCGTTACAAATTTTTAAACGTCGTTTTCAGTGAATCATGAGAAATTGTTGTAACAAACTTGATCCCTTGGCATATGCTTTGCTTGGGAAAGAAGGATCGAATGCGGAAAGAGATATATAATGCATTTTGGAGAAATGCAAATGATCAGAGAAACTTAGAAATTCATGGGAAAATCTTGGAAGAATCCCATTCTCTGAGAAACCACTTGAGAACCATTTCTAATTCCATTTAGCATTAGATCTATATCATGTTGAGTTGGTTTCAGCTGTAAAGCCATAAACAAGGTCTGAGATTGTTTTTCATAACATTCCCTGCTGATAAATTTGGTCATTCTGGATTATTTTTTGTTGTCTCTTGGAAAAATTTGCATGCACTTATGTTCCATAATGTTTTTAACTTGTGTTTCTTTCTCCTATTGTAGTCTTGTTTTAAAAACTCTTTTGATCATACATGGTCTCATTTCTTGTTGATAGTTTAGTGGCATCTGTAGTCTCACATTCAGAAGATCTTTCTTCTAATAAAGAGATAAACAGATTTAAAATCACTTTACCTTAAATTCTGAGATTGTTGTAAACCTTTGGGTGCACCTTAGATCATGATAAAAGAGAGATTTTTGGATGCTTTGTTGGTTTATCTACTTCAAGGTTTTGTGGCAGGTTATCAAAGATTGTGTGGAAGATTACAGATCTGGGCCTCCATTTGGTGCACATATCCTGGTTGAAGGAGTATCTCAACCTTTTGAAGCATTCTGTTGTGTGGTTCTTACAAATTTCTTGCAAAGGTCCTCAAAGAATTTGGAAAATTCTGGTTAGTATTGTCTAAAATATCCCACCAAAAAAAATCATTCAGAATAACTAATCCTACCCCATACAACCCCTGCATTGCATTGGGTGTCAACAAAAGAACATAATCTATTTACAAAAATGCACAAAGCAAATCAGGATCATACCATGTCTCTAGCAGCCTCAGCCTTGTCTTGAAAGCATTTCCATCATTTAGTAGTGACAACTCTGTTGATTTTGAATAATGAAAAACTGATCCTATTTTCCAAAGGCCATGTCCATACAATATGCATAGTATAAGGATATCTCCACCTCCTTTAGAAAACAGAGGCTGTAATATATGTTTTCTTACCTTGGTTGAAATGCACAACCCAAAATAGTGAGCATTAGATCAATATCCTTTAAGGGTGCTACCCACTTCTTCAAAGCCTGAGTGCTAACAAGTCAGATAAATTGCTTCCCCAACTACAAAACGACATATAAATCATTTATCTGCCTCTGAGTGTCTTGTAAAAGCCATAATGCTGCTCAAGTTTTGAAGGAGATTATATCTGGGTACCAACACAATAATTGAAATTTTAGGTTAAAAATGGTATATATTATATGGAAGGTAACATTCAATCCTTGACAATATTATTCTAATAAAATATTACAATATCATAATCTAATCAGGTAGAAAATTTCCACCCATGGATTGGATCATTACTACATCATATTATAACACCCTAAATTTTATGTGAACGAGCTTTGAAATAATCATTTAACATTTATCCAATCTCTTCATCATTTTTAAAGCTAGTTAGATTAATCTTAGACAAATATCTATCAATTCCATTCATCAAATCAAACAATTTAGTAATTGTTACTATATTTTCCTCATCGTGAACCTCAGAAATATATACATAGAACATGTTAATACTCTTTGTAACCTATCTCTGCTTTCATATTGTTTATTGAGTTGAGAAAGGGAATAATCTCATGACTAGGTATAATTGGCATACATTTTTTAACACTAATGATAATTCTATCTGGAGACCCTCAAATTGTAAGTATTTAAAATGGAAAATTAACCTTGGTTCTCTCAAAGTCCAACTAAGTTGAAATCTTACACACAAAAGGCACATGAAAATTGCATCCATTCTCGCGTCTTTAAGAAACCTCTTAATATAATATTGACTTATATATAAACAATCATTTTAATTTAACTCCCTTGAAACACAAGGAATTTATGATGTCTAAATATAATCTCTGTTTCGGCCCCATTACAACCATTATCCACTCTACAAATCACATAAAAATTGCATTGCTAAGTTTTGTAGGCCATATTATGGGCTTTTAAAAACCGGCCCCAAAAACCCCAAGCAGCCAGTGGGAGTGTACACGTGTCCTAAAAATAAAAATAGGGAGGAGCGGGGCCAATGGGGGACTTAGAGTTTTTTTTAGCTCTATTTTCTTAAATTTTCAAAATTCAGTTTAAGCCCTGCTCCAATCAGAGGATGACACATGGCCAATTTTGAAATTCAAGGGAGGCGAGGGCCGACGGAAAATTTAATTATTTTTTAGCTTTGTTTTCTAAGATAAAAAATGGGATGCATCTCTGCCTCCAATCAGCGCTGGACATGTGGCGAAGGCAGAGTGTGTCGGTGGGCTGGCTGGAGCTAAAGGGGAATATTTTGCATTTTGTACAAAAATACTTAGAATGGAAGATTCGAGACATGGCTCTGCGACAAATCAGAAGGAGACACGTGGATGGAAAAAATCAGAGGCGTGGGCTCTTAGAAGAAAATTGCAAATTTTCCCTTGGCGCAAAAAAGGGGTTTATAACATGAAATAGCCCTGGTTTTTTAGCAATAGAGAGCATGACACGTGTCAAGGGCAAAGGCGGAGGTGCAGGCCCGTGGGGCAAAAAGTGAAATTTTTCCAAATTTCTAAAAAAGATAAAAACGCGCAGAATGAGCGCGGCGATCCCAATGGGACCCACCATGTGCCACATGTCATCACCAAAATTCAAGGGTTGGAAGGGGCGAGAAAGGAAAAAAGTCAATTTTTTTTAATTTTTCCAAAAATGTTAAAAACTCAAAAGTAGAGACCGATTTTATTCCGAATAATATTTTGACACGTGGAGGGCCCTAGATTGAAGGAGAAAGAGTAGATCAAGGTTAACTGTACATTTCATTTTTTGACCTGCCATTTTTTGCTCCACAGAAGCTTGGAGATGTGAATTTTTCATCATTTTTAAATCAATTTTTTTATGAATTCATGTCCTTTGTGCCTGTAAGGATCAATGCAAGTGGTTTTAGGGATTAATTATGTAGATTTGAGGTGTTTTTGGAAACAAATTTTTTTCCATAATCCGTCCAAACACATCAAATGTCAAATTGAAAGTTGCTAGAGGTAGTTTTAAAGGTGAAAAAGGTGAAATGATGAGAGGCAAGGCATCTACATGCCTTGATAATGAAAAACGTTGCCAACAAGAAGGATAAATATCTTAATATTTGTAATGATTCAGTCTTTTTAAAACACCTGACAACTCTCGTTACAAATTTTTTAAACGTCGTTTTCAGTGAATCATGAGAAATTGTTGTAACAAACTTGATCCCTTGGCATATGCTTTGCTTGGGAAAGAAGGATCGAATGCGGAAAGAGATATATAATGCATTTTGGAGAAATGCAAATGATCAGAGAAACTTAGAAATTCATGGGAAAATCTTGGAAGAATCCCATTCTCTGAGAAACCACTTGAGAACCATTTCTAATTCCATTTAGCATTAGATCTATATCATGTTGAGTTGGTTTCAGCTGTAAGCCATAAACAAGGTCTGAGATTGTTTTTTCATAACATTCCCCTGCTGATAAATTTGGTCATTCTGGATTATTTTTTGTTGTCTCTTGGAAAAATTTGCATGCACTTATGTTCCATAATGTTTTTAACTTGTGTTTCTTTCTCCTATTGTAGTCTTGTTTTTAAAAACTCTTTTGATCATACATGGTCTCATTTCTTGTTGATAGTTTTAGTGGCATCTGTAGTCTCACATTCAGAAGATCTTTCTTCTAATAAAGAGATAAACAGATTTAAAATCACTTTACCTTAAATTCTGAGATTGTTGTAAACCTTTGGGTGCACCTTAGATCATGATAAAGAGAGATTTTTGGATGCTTTGTTGGTTTATCTACTTCAAGGTTTTTGTGGCAGGTTATCAAAGATTGTGTGGAAGATTACAGATCTGGGCCTCCATTTGGTGCACATATCCTGGTTGAAGGAGTATCTCAACCTTTTTGAAGCATTCTGTTGTGTGGTTCTTACAAATTTCTTGCAAAGGTCCTCAAAGAATTTGGAAAATTCTGGTTAGTATTGTCTAAATATCCCACCAAAAAAATCATTCAGAATAACTAATCCTACCCCATACAACCCCTGCATTGCATTGGGTGTCAACAAAAGAACATAATCTATTTACAAAATGCACAAAGCAAATCAGGATCATACCATGTCTCTAGCAGCCTCAGCCTTGTCTTGAAAGCATTTCCATCATTTAGTAGTGACAACTCTGTTGATTTTTGAATAATGAAAAACTGATCCTATTTTCCAAGGCCATGTCCATACAATATGCATAGTATAAGGATATCTCCACCTCCTTTAGAAAACAGAGGCTGTAATATATGTTTTCTTACCTTGGTTGAAATGCACAACCCAAAATAGTGAGCATTAGATCAATATCCTTTAAGGGTGCTACCCACTTCTTCAAAGCCTGAGTGCTAACAAGTCAGATAAATTGCTTCCCCAACTACAAAACGACATATAAATCATTTATCTGCCTCTGAGTGTCTTGTAAAAGCCATAATGCTGCTCAAGTTTGAAGGAGATTAATCTGGGTACCAACACAATAATTGAAATTTTAGGTTAAAAATGGTATATATTATATGGAAGGTAACATTCAATCCTTGACAATATTATTCTAATAAAATATTACAATATCATAATCTAATCAGGTAGAAAATTTCCACCCATGGATTGGATCATTACTACATCATATTATAACACCCTAAATTTTATGTGAACGAGCTTTGAAATAATCATTTAACATTTATCCAATCTCTTCATCATTTTTAAAGCTAGTTAGATTAATCTTAGACAAATATCTATCAATTCCATTCATCAAATCAAACAATTTAGTAATTGTTACTATATTTTCCTCATCGTGAACCTCAGAAATATATACATAGAACATGTTAATACTCTTTGTAACCTATCTCTGCTTTCATATTGTTTATTGAGTTGAGAAAGGGAATAATCTCATGACATAGGTATAATTGGCATACATTTTTTACACTAAATGATAATTCTATCAGGAGAACCTCAAATGGTAAGTATTTAAAATGGAAAATTAACCTTGGTTATCTCAAAGTCAACTAAGTTGAAATCCTTACACAAAAGGCACATGAAAAATTGCATCCAGTCTCGTCATTTAGGAAACCTCTTAAATATTGAATATTGACTTATATATAAAAAATCATTTTAATTTAACTCCTTGAAACACAAGGAATTTATGAGGTCTAAATATATCTCATGTTTCTGCCCCATTACACCATTATACACTACAAATCACATAAAATTGCATTGCTAAGTTTTTGTAGGCCATATTATGGGCTTTTAAAAACATGTTTTATGTAATATTCACACTCATTCACTGATAGGGAGAGAGATATGAATGAATCAACACCTCTTAAGAGTTATTATAATAAATATCCTATCCCACCTACAAATTTCATGTCTATGTTAATACCACATAAACCTCCACTTGGGATAAACTATAACAATCAAACTTTCATAAGTGCATCTCTAAGTACATAGTTTTTTGTTTCATCATATGATTTTATTAAAAAAATAAATTGAACCGATATATTTGATCCCACCTAGAATTGGTATTTTTGTCCCTAGCAAAATTAAAAGTCTATGCTTAAGAAAGTCTAAAATAAATCATAAATATCAAAATACTTTGTCAAGGACCTAATTAATGTATTTTCATGGCCATACATTAAGTGGTTAAATGAAAAAAATTCTCATCCCCCGACCCCCACCCAAAATAAATAAATAAATAAATGAAACATCTATTCTAAACAAGCTTAAACTTCTTCTTCATGGATGGTATGATAAGTAATAATACTCTAAATATTATTCCAAGTACATGGTTTTATGTTTTAGCATTTGATAGAATTTACAGCACAATAGAACCTAGATCCCATCCCACACAAAAAATAGCATGTGATACCAACATGATCATGAAGGCTAATAAAGAGGTGCCTTCAGTTAAAAAATCAATCGTGTCTTGGTTGGAATGACATCTTGAAATTACTTCTAGGAATCTAAAAATACGCATTCAGTTAAAAAATCAATCATGTCTTGGTTGGATGGCATGGTCCATGATAAGATATACAATCCTTTTTCCATTTGGGATGAGACCGCACTAGAGGTGGTCCTCTAACTACCATAATGGTTGGTTGGTTGTTAGATATGTAATTTTATTACATTGCTACATAGGTTTGATATGCCTCTTTAGTGCATCTCATTATTGTTTCGATGACTGTACAAAATTTACATGTTATACTAGGTCGACACAACTCTTCAAAATACCTCGAAATTGTTTCAATGTCTTTACAAAACCTCATATTGTACTATCAATGTAGCATTATAGCTCTTTTTGTTCAAGATCTAATATTTATAATTATACAAATAAATACAACACTGACCTAACAAACTACAATACATGAACTAGTTAGTGTATCATCACAACATTGTTTCAAATACAAGTTTTGTACATGTAAAATTAATTATTAAAACATGTTAGTTTAAACTAATAAAACCTTTAAGAGTGGAATTTATTTAAACAAACCTTGAACAGTGGAGACAAATAGTTTAAAAACTAGAAATCTACATCGGTTTGGCACTTAAATATATTAATGGGTTTACGAGCTAACAATCCGTCACCGTTCATGGTGTAAAACATATTGCAGAAAAGACTCTAAGATGATGTTATAAGTAGCCCTCATTCTTTTTTAGTCAAACAATCAATTTTGAATGAGCAACTCCAATATGTTCAAAACAAAAAAAACCTTTGTACGTGTACCAGAAGCTATGGGTGTGACTTTGAATTAGCTATTATTTTGGTGTCGTTACTCTTTATGGCGTGCTCCTATAAATATGACAGAGTATGGAATCCAATGAGCAATCACACCTCCATCTCAATCATCAACTATCCACCATAGTTTTTACCCATCTATTACTTGATTCAAATCATAACAATTGTATCTGCATTTAGATGATCATATGAAACTCTCATCTGAGCATGGCGAGTTTAATTCTTACAGAAATACTTGTGCTTTACGTCATATTTATGGTCCATATTGTCTCAGCTCGAAATTGCAATAACTTTCATCACTTCATGCCCACCACGCCCACCAAAAATCAATACAGAGCAGTTAGATTCAAGTCGGAGCTACGATGGAAACAACCCCTCATGTCCACCACCCCTACCAAAAATCAATCAAGAGCAGTTAGATTCAGGTCAGAGTAACCATGGAAACAACTCCTCATGTCCATGACCCCAACAAAAAATCAATACAGAGCGGTTAGATTATGGAAATCTTGCAAAAAAAATGTTGGGTGGGTTATGAGAACCCTCATGCACTGCTGACATCATCACTACTCCAAAGAGGATTCAAACTTCACGTCATTCTCACCTATCATGTGATATAGACTACAATACAGTAACAAAACAAATATCCATGATCTTGTAACAATGAGATTGTACTTCAACTTTTTCTGTAGCTTGACATGGAATGTTGATGAGCTCCTTGAATTTGTAGGCTTGAGTGGATGACTTCCCTAGAAAGAGTAAATAGAGTACATGAGGCTGAAGGGAGTCTTGAAATGGTTTCACTTAATATTTCTCTTAGTGTATGCGCATTAGAAATTTTCAGGTGTCAAGTGTGCATGTTATCCTCTTTGATAATGAATGAATAACTAACTTATATAAGCATTCCAGATTTGAAAACCTCAAATAATGACAACCACAAATATACTAAAGAGATTCAAATTAAAAAAAAATGTCATTAAAAGAGGAGGGACCAAAGAGGGAAGATCGGCCTATAGCGTGCATGAGTGTTATGGCCCTACCTATTTGATATGGTCAAAAGTGCTTGTGCAGGTGATATGGAAGTTAAGATTGCATTGTGCAAGAGTATAGCTTGATTTGGTGGAATAATATGACTGTTGTGTGAAAAATTAGGTTGTGCACAAGAAAGAATAAGTGAGACATAAATATGGATAGGATGCTTGACTAAGTTAGACAAGTGTGAGCTAGTGTAAGAGTGTCATCTAATTTATGTTGTTGCAAGACATGAATTGCGAAAACTAGTGTCCACAATCAAAATATCATTCTATCAAAATTTTAAATAACAAACTTCGATATCCTATAGTTTGTAGTCTTATACAATTAGTTCGTAACCATAGGCATATACATCATAAGTTTGAATGCAATCTTAAAAAGGCATTGGTAAAAGGGATAAAATGTGTCAATATTCATACTTGACCATAATGACCATAATGAGTTTTCAAAGAGAACATGATAATGAGTGGTAATTAAAATTTCTATTGCAGTTGTAAAATCTATATTCAACCATAGATAAAAACCCCAAATTATAATTACACTATATATTGAAATACATTTTTTGATTGGGTTAGTTAGATTTTCCTATTGCAAACAATGTGGATGTTTGGTATCGTTGAATATTTATACAAGCTGATATAAAGTCACATCTACAAACCCTCATTTTGAAGAATCATAAATTAGTTTATAGTATTAGTTTTTAAAAAAATAAATGAGGCTAGTACAAGTAGATCTGATTTCTCCTTCTCACTCCATTATTCTAGTAAACACTTTTGTGATTTAATATTCAATAATGCAAAAAGTAATGACTTCGAGAATATGTAAAGATTGGCCTCCATATTGCACCTAATGTTTTAATATGACACCTTGTTCACGAATTAATGAATAATATAAAAACAAAATACTATAAAAAAAATCTCTCAAATTCATATGAAAAATTCAACATGAAAACAAATTGCAAATTAAATATAGTTCATAAATTTAAGTATAACTCCTTGTAGGAGAACCAACAGATCGAAACAAATGCATATTGTTAAAAAATGCTAAATTACACTATGAATGATTAGTAATGAAAATTGATAGAGTGAAGAAAAATCCCATAGATCAACGTGGAAAAGAATGTGACTAAATCTTGTAAAGAGGTTGATAATAATGCCGACATATGCAATAACCTTATTCAAGATACAAAGTTTTGTGGAAACTGTTATCAATATAGTTTAGAGATGAATTCCTTAAAATGATACATATGATCAAATAATAATTAACTCGATGGATTGGGAAAATGTTTGTATTCCTTAAAAGTTGTGGGAATGGGGATAAGGGATTACAAAGAGATATATTCACCTTTGTTATGTGAAATACGATGGCGAATCTATGATGAAAGTGGTAGAGAATGGTTATTAGAAAGATTATCCTCTCTTAAGATAAGAATATACTCTTCAAAAAAAGATTTTTTTCTTCGGAGTTTGGATATTTTGAATTTCATACAAAGTCATCGTTTCTATAATGCAAAAATATTTGGAAGAAAACTTGGATGAATTCTTTCCCTTAAACTATGTTTATATATATATATATATATATATATATATATATATATATATATATATATCTATATATATATATATATATATATATATATATATATATATATATATATATAAGGTAAATGAAACAGATATTGAAAGGCTTAAAAAAAACACTACACAACCAATTAAAGATAAAGCAATTAAAACCCACCTACAGTAGAACATAAAGAGATACAATCATAGTAACTTAATAGAATTATATTATCATTTTGTAGACAGAAGAAATATATTATCTTATAGTATTGCTCAAATAAAATAAGCTTTTGAATGATCAATATAGGCTAGTCACCAAATGCTATAATACATGATATATTTATTGGATTCATGATTGTTGCTGGATTTTCATGGCATTAATGTTTTTGGAGGGAGATATATGGAGACGGGGGTTGAGATGCATTAGATAATGATGTGTTACAACAAGTTCTAGATTGGGGGAGGTGCCACCAAATATGAATTTGACTACAAAACTGTGTGAGAGGTCGAATGGTACATATGCATGTATTGGCTCCCAACATGGTAGAAGAATATTGCATTTGTGGTTATATACCATATTTTGAGGATTCCTATAGTTGATGAAAGACTATATTTATTTCCACTAGATGTGCCATATAAAATCCAACAACCACACATATTTTTGTTGGGCACATATGGTATGTAGGATCCTTATATTCTATCGAATTATATTGTTTTGAAAAAAACACCATAATTACATAAGTTCCTTTCAATTTTGTTAGTTTCCTTCATCATTATGGATAGATCTGGTATGTTCATATCATATAGGATGTGGAAAATATGCCAATTATATGTTTTCCCATATATATATTGGGACTTACATAGATTTATGTTAGAGATTTAGCGAGGCGGTTTGGTAGTGGTGAAATTACTACACATATGGTCCTATGAGCATACATGTGGTTGACTAGGGGACCTTTGGTCAATTGGACCCATCTTGAGATAGTCACAGACTGATGGGTATTGCTGAGTAGGTGAGGCCTATAAGATGCTATGTTATATAGGGCTATATTGTATGGGATGAACATGGCAGGGGTCATATGGAGACCATATGCATAACTTATATGCTAGGTCAAGGATGTCGTAGGGATACCATGGATAAGGATCATGATGTGGTTAGATGATTGGATTATCATTCAGGAGGAATTGTATTAATCTAATAAAAATAACGTAGAAATTTCGATCAGTGCAGGATGTGATCCTAGCACCATATATGTGAAGGAAGTATCCTCTTACAACTATGATGGATGATAGTTAGAAAATTTCTACTCCAACAAAGTTATTATCCCCATCTACAAAGGAGGTAGATATAGTAATGGAGTTGAGTGTCAAGGGAAATGCAAGTGGCATATCAACAAACATGAAGTGGTGGGTGAAGACCTAATGGGATTTGTTTTTTCATGTGATAGTAGGTGTTCCAAGAGCCGTGGTTCCACTATGAGGATTAGTTTTAGCAAGTATTTCCACATCAAAAAGAGGCGATGATGTTGTAATCATATAGGTTAGTTTTCAAGATAATGTGTCATTAGTTGTTACATATCATGAGTAAGTTATTATTTGAGTATTGTAGATTTTAGAAACTAATGCATTCTGATTGAGTGATTCCTAATATACAAATAAGTTTGATAGTTTTTTATAATTCTTATTAGAATACCATTCTAGATACATGAGTGTAGGCATTGACCCAGACCATTCTAGGTGAATTCATGGTCAGAGAGATTTTAGATCAGGTTGATCATATCATGGGAGTAAACATTTGTTTGATCTTGCTTCCATGCTAGTTGACCCATGTACAATAAGAAGCTTGGTATATTTACAAAATAAGATTGAAGAAATGTTTTTTTAACTTGAAATAACTACAAACTGCTTCAAATTGAACGTGAAAAATTTAAATCCCAAAGGAGAGCCAAATATACATTGGATAATTGGTTCATGTGATGGTGCATAAAAATGGAGTACGTAGGATAGTATTTTCTATATGTTTGCATACAAGTGTAAAAAATGGTTTTTCTCAATTGTTTTAAAATTCTATTCATAATAAGAAAATTGTTATTTGTACGAAGGGTGAAAAATATGCAAGGAAGGAGTGTTCATGCAAACATAACTAAGGAATGATAGAATAAAACAAATTTCGAAGCCTAAATCCATACTACCTTGAGAATGTTCAAGGAGTTCCACAATTTCACCTATGAAATAAGGGGTGTGTTTTTGACACAACAAAATATGACAATATTGTGCATAATCGTAAATATAAAACATAGATATAAAAATGAAAAATTATATTATTATTACCAAGATACATTAGAAGTAAATAGTCATTATGAAGATAATTTAAATAGTCATTTCATATTTTTAATATATATATATCTGTATATATATATCTGTGTGTATATATATATATATATACATAAAGTGAATTATTATTGAGTTTCAGTGTTCTATTTCCATTTCAAATTTACAATCCATTTTAAATATTTCTAAATTTATTAAAAGTGATTGCATATGTTCCATTCAAGTTATATTTGTGCCAACCAAAATCCACATTAATTCTCATTTAATAAAACAAAATAAAATCATTGTTTGGTAGTGTAAATACACTTTCACATGCTTAACTAAAAATGAATTATAAATAATGTTTTGTAAAAAATGTAAATTGCAGATAATGTGGAAACTCACATTTTTTTCATTTGACTATATCAATAAAAAATTGCATGTAGATATCGAAAGTTGTTTTAAATTAAAATACACGTTATTCTACACACACAAATAAGATTTAATAGTTAAAAATATGTATTTTTTAATAATTTGAAAGATATATGAAGTAATTGAGCTATTTAAAAATATTAGATGATTGGAGTTTTATAAGATGATGTTATACTTTTTGTCAATTGGTCAAAGCATCTAACAATGTCTCCCTTTTTTGCACTTTTTATACTTGGAGAAAAATAAGGTCCACAACAAAAACTTGACAAAACACATATAAAATGATGAAACATATATGTTTAAGAGCATAAATATACCAAGGCACAATCCATCCATAATTTATCTTTTTTTTTTAAGATTTTAAAATATTATTAAAGATTTATTTACTACTCAGATTTAAAAATATTTTTGCTGCCAAGTGAAACATTTATATGAACAATTGTTAGTTATAAAGAGTGAGAGACATGTGTAAATGGTATTAGGTGAATTCAATCTAGAAAACATGAATTTTATGGTCAAATTTTTCAATTCTATATAGAGTAAAGAAATGGAAAACTAGTTTCGTATAGAATACAAGAAACTAATAATAATAATAATAATATTTAATTAAATTCTAATATTATTTTTGTATAGAATACAAGATAATAATAATAATAATGTTATTATTATTATTTAATTAAATACTAATTAAGTCGACATGCATTCTATAATGGAAAGCAAGTTTGTTGTAATGGAGTCTATTGTTCAATTTTATTCTTGAAATTAAATTTGACGATCATTCGACCATTAAGTGACAGTTCATTCATAAATTTGACTTCTATTGAACCATCACTTAAATAATGTTGTTTCATTTTTAATGTAACATCGAGAGGTGTTCTTCAATGGAAGGCAAGGTTTCAATGGAGAGCTTTCTTCACTTATATTCTCAACATTAAATTTCAGGTTCATTTGACCGTCAACTGACAGTTCATTCGTAAATTTGACTTCTATTTAACTCTCACTTATAGAATTTTGTTCTCTTTTTCTTAGAGAATTCAATTAGAAAATAGTAGTATCTTTTATTTGGGTATGGGCATTTTGCCTCATTTTATTTCAGGTTCAAAATGAGATATATTCAATGGTGTAGGGTTTGAGTATGTATACACACACACAATTTATATTGTTCTATTAACAAGGTCGGTCGGTTTATAAACATAGCAGGAAATGCTATGGCTGCGGCTTATTGGGTAGGTTCAGATTATTAGGGGTGCAGTGCCACCACACCCCATACTTAGTTTATATTAAAAGAAAAAGTGTTGGGGTGGGGTGGCACCCCATCCCACTATGCTTTAAATTAAATAAGATTCAAACATAGGCCATTCAACCCAATGGGGATTCATTCCTTTTTTTAATATATATATATATATATATAATAAACAAACTTTTTTAATAAACCATTCAACTTTATATTAAAATCTCTTTTACGTTATTAAATAATATAATATAATGATTTTATAATTTTAACCCTGCCTAAAACCCATATGGGCACCCATTTACACAGGTAATATATATATCGTAAATGGGCACTCATATGGGTTGTATGTGGGGTTAATCGGTGGCCATGGCTGTGGCCGATAAACGAGAGGAGTGGGGTGTTAGCGGTGCCAACACCACAATAGAGGCCGATGGGGAAGGGGAGGGGGGTCCACCACCGCCCGCACCCCACTCCTCTCTATTACCAGTCACTTCCATGGCCACTGATTAACCCCGCATACAACCCATATGGGCACCCATTTAAACATGCTATATATATATATATATATATATATATATATATACATATATATATATATATATACATATATATATATATATATATATATATAGACACACACACACAAACACACACCATTTCAAATATTAAATACATATAGCTAATAAAAATTATAACCCAAAATATAGATAAGTATATACATATATACATATAGGTATATATACTCACCATAATGGATCTACCCATGTTCTTAGATAAAATAGAAAATGAGGGTAACGATTTACCTAAAAAAAGAAAACTTGGTAGATCTTTCACAAAAAAGAGGAAAACTATATATTGCAAACCCTAGAAAAAGGGAATAAAAAAATAAATCGAAGGATTTCATGGGAAGAAATTTTCCCCTTATTGTTGATCTTGATCACAAGAAAAAATTCCCATAGCTTCCATATACTTCAATTGCCTCCATCTTCTCCTACCTGTAAAAATCACATGAACAAATGAGATAAATTAGGGCAACAAATGAATAAAATAAAGGTTAAGAGAGGATTAGGGTTTTGTTGGGATACCTAGAATCTAGGGTGAGCATTAAATCTATCCAATGGTCTAGATTTAATCCTCACAACTTAAAATTGATTGGAATTGATGTTGTAAAAATAATGTATGGGTATTCAACTAAAGGGGTACCCTAGGGAATTCTATAAATGGGTAGAAATGGGTTTAGGATATGTGTGACATTTCTTTTCTTATAGGTAATTAAACAATATGAAGCATGGGTATTTAAATAAATAAATTATTTAAAACGGGTTAGACTGATTAATGTTAAATGTGTAGCTAAATATGTAAATGAGAGGTATGGGTTATTATCACTTAGGAAACCAAATTAAAATTAATTTGGGAGATATTCCAAAATAAATTTACTGTAACTTAGGAAACAATTTTTAATAAATCTAATAGAAATTTAAGTGGGAAAAATAGACAAAATTAATATCGAATTATGAATTAATTAAATATAATTAATATGAATTTAAGGAAGATATTTTTAATCCATTCTAATTTTAGAAAATAGGAAAAATTAAAAAATGGAATGAATATATTTAAACAAATTTACCAGTACTTAAATAAACACAATACAAATATGTTGTAACAAATAAAATTTCTTGTAATTTTTACTAAGTGATCGGTTATGTTTTGGTGTTGTTTTAGTTTGTTGGATTTTGGGTGTTATACCTCATGCATAAAAGGATCAAAGAGGTCAATGTGTACCATAAGATTCTCTCTCCTTGTTTTAGTTGATTACACATATAGTATTAATTAATTACCTTTTAATTTTGTATGAGCAAGGATAACATCCAAAATTATATAGGGACATATTAGGATTTAATATGAAGCATAAATCTATAAAAGGATGTCGTGAATCCATTGTGTGGATAGTTTAGAAGATATTCCTCTAAAGAATAAGTTTCCATAAAAAAATTGAGTGCTCACTCATGGATAAATTATAATGTGCACGCATTGTGCAAGGAGTGGAGGATACACCATTGTGAGACACACCTAAAAGGATCATGCACTAAATGAAAAAATGTCATTTATGCAAGTAGAAACATCAAATCCCTTAGAAATCATATGATGTTTTAATCCTCATTTTTTTCTAGAAGTGTAGCACCCACTTCCCTTCGACACCTTTTTTTATTGATTATAATACTGTCAAATATATTTATGGATATTATTGTAGTTTTTTGATTTGGCATGATGTTATAAGTTAGAGATCACAGATTGATGTTGATTTCGATTCCTATATGATGCATGTGGATTATTACAAACATTTTATATTAATGTTGATACGTTGTTGACATGGTTATATATATATATATATATATATATATATATATATATATATATATATATATATATATATATATATATATATATATATATATGTTTTTCGGACATGTGATATTTTTTCATAATATGTAGACCTTTGATAATTGAACTAATGTTATGATAATTTTGACATGCATGAGATGTAGAATAGAAATTTTGCAAGAAATTTTAAATGATATCGTATTTTCCTAGATTATATTTGATTCGTATATAGATTATTGTAGATTTATATTGTATATTTTATCCTAGATGTTGTTGATTTGGCCATGAGGCTGAAGGAGGTGTTATGTGTTTTGTAGGTAAAACATGTCACAATAAAAATTGAGGGGATTGGAGAACTGCCACATTGGAATTATAGGTGAATCAAAAAAGGGTCACCGTGGCAACATGTGTTTGTATGTGTGTTTGTTTGAATATTTGTTAGGGTGAAATTGTGACCAAGGGCTTATGTTTTGTATTTTGTTTAGTTTCCTTTACTTAATGTAGTATGTGATTTTTAGTGATGTAATTTCCTTGTTTTAATTATTTAGAAAATGATGTATTCTTCCCCTTTGTCTTAATAGGTTTTAGTGTCCTAATTAAGTTAACTAATCTTTTTACTAACTAATTGTGGATGTGACCAAAAATTCTTCATTTAATAGAGTAGATTTCTCTTTGATTTTGTGTTATAATATTGAGTGCTTGTGACATTGAGTGTTGTACACTTTAACACCTCATTGAAATTTGAATTTAGCCTTAAGGGCCAATTTTAAAGGCTTGTGTGAAAAGTTAAACTTGTCCCAAACCTCTTAAGTTGCTATGCCATCCCTACGTATGGGTTGGGGGGTTAAAATTAGACCCCATTATGTGTTTTGGGAAGACATATTGTAAAGCTTTATTGCATGCTCTTACATGTAATTACTTTTGGTCCTTAAGGGGTGTGGGCATGGATTGTGTGTGTAAGTAAAATGCCATTTCTTCAACCAATTATTAATCGTGCTTTAGAGGTTGAAGTTTGAATTGTGAGGAGGAGTTGAGGATGAGTGATGTGGCATCCTACATGAAACCACATCACCCTCCTCTCTCCCTTTTCTATTTATTCAAGTTCTTTCACTTGTTTGGGGGTTACTTCATTCTTTTGTGTGCTTTCATTTATTGGAGTTAGAGGATTTTAGAAATCTTATGGTCTTGTAGGAGCTCGTTGGTGATTGCTTGGGTTTGAAGAAGCTTTGAGTTTGAATCTTGGAACAAGATATACTATGGAAAGGTAGGGGATTTACTTTTTCTTATGTTATTCCTCTACTTCATGTTGGTGTGCTTGTGTTGTTTAGTGTTTGGAATGCTTATTTGGTTCTTGGGTAGATTTCCTAAGTGTGGTGTAGGAGTGGACTACGTGGAGAATTCATGTAGGGAGGCATAAGAGTTATTTCATGTTGGAGGGAGTTTGGGTTAGGTGCCCCACCTTGGATAAGGAATGCTTGCATTTCTTCCTTGTTCTTGTATGAACGAGGCATAAGTGAATGAGGGAGGCATACGAGTATGTGGGAGGCATAAGAGGTACTTGAGGGAGGCATAAGAGTATGTAGGGAATTTGAGATTTGTATTGGAGGTTTGAAGGTGGGCACCATGTTGGTACCCAAATGTGTTCTCCTTTTCAGTCTAAGCAGAGTGAAAGATATGGCATGGAGCTTGAAGACAAATAGATCATGATGTATGCCATTTTTTAGCTGGACATGTGATCTCACTAGCACTCAAATTTTTTGAGAGATGGATAACACTCAAATAGGACTTTTTCTTGTCCTAACTTTTTTAGGTTGTGCCTTTCAACCAAGGTAAGAGGACCTATTTTGTAACCCTCAAATGGTGAAGGAGATGAAGATATCCCTCAATTTGTGAACATAGTATGAAAAGGGCTTTGGGAAAATACGATCAACACTCCAACTATAACATTCACAAGTTGTAACTTCCAGATTATGGAGATACTTTCAATGCAAGGTAATGGTTACTGAAGATATTTTGAAATTATGATCTGTTCTGCATACTTTAGCAAATGGATTTTGATCTTTTGTGGGTATACATGTCAAAACAAGGGTAAAACAGGGTAGGATTAGTTGTTTTGAATGATTTTTTGGGTGGGATTTCAACAAGATGGATTGGAATTTTCTAGATCCTTGAGGAGTTTCACAAAAATAGAGAACTTCAATAAAAAAAGATTTTAAATAGTTAAAACATTCCTTCAACCAAAACGTGTGCATTAATGGAGGCCCAGATTTAGACTTTTTCACACAATCTTTGAGATTCTAGCATGAAGGCTAGAGTTATAAAACCCAATAAAACATCAAAATCTAAGATAAATCATGCCTAAGGTACACCCAAAAGTTCACAAATAATCTCTATCAACAGATGAAAGAAAAGTGATTTTAAATCATCTATTTCATTCCCAGATGAAATCTATTCTGGAAATTGAAATTACAGATGCCACTTAACTATCACAACGATTGAGATCTGTGTGATTCATATAGATTTTGATACAAGATTGCAATAGTAACGAGAACAACTACTTGCAGACTTTCTGAAATGAAATAAACACAAAAATTCTAGATATTTAACAAAAAATAACTCAAATTTTATTAGATTCATTAGCAGGGGAGAGTTATTTAAAAAATCTCAGAGCTTGTTGATGGCTATGCACTTGTAACCAAGTCAACATGAATGAAAATCTGACACAGAGGAAGTTAACCTGGTTTCTCTAAAAGTTTTCTCAGAAGGTGAACTTTTATCAAAAAAATTCTCATGAAAATGAACTCCTGACATTTTACATGTCTCAAAACATATATTATATATCTCTCTATTACATTTGATCCTTCTTTCCCAAGAAAATAATATCCGATGGCATCTTAGTTTGTTACAAATTCACTCATGACTTTCTAAAAGTGACACTTAACCAATTTTATGAGGAGGAGATGCCCGGAATTCAAAAAGGAAAATGATTACAAATATTAATCATTCCTTGTAATGGGAGCATGTATTCTTCCTTTGGCACCCGCAACATTTTCCTCTTCCATCATTTCACCTTTACACTTTACAAATTTGCCTCTATAACTTTTGGATATGGTATTTCATGTTTCTATTTGAGCTTGAAAAAAATTTCATTTCAAATGTATGTCAGATCTACAAATTGAATTTTCAAATTGATTCCATTGATCCTTGAAGGAAAAAATGACATGAATTTTCCAAAAAATTGGTGAAAATTGATGCAAAAATCGCATCTCCAAGGTTCCTGGAGCTCGAATGGCAGGGAAACTAAAAAATGCACAGTTACCATCAATTTTCCTTTCTCCCTTCAATATGAGCCTTTCACATGTCACAATGTGATTGGAAATGGGCTTGGGATAATTTTTGACATTTTAACACTTTTGGAAAAATGTAAAAATTTGAATTTTTTATCTGCCCCTTCACCCTTGAGATTTGGCGCTGACACGTGGCACAATATGATTAGATCCGAGGTCACAGCTAAATTTTACACATTTCAACCTTTTTTGGAAAAAAGGAAAATTTTCACAATCATCCCCACATACCCGCACCTCTACTTCTGTCCCTAACATGTGGTCATCACTGATTTGCTGTTGGGCCATAACTCCCTTTTTTGCTTTATACTTCCTTCACAAAATTTCAAAGTTTTCAAAACTCATCGGTGTCCTGCACTCCCCTCTACCATTTCTTTTGAAACGTGTCTCCCTCTAATTCATTGCATAGCCATGCTTCAAATTACCACTTTAACTCATTTTTCCAAAAAGGCAACATTTCCCTTTTTTCCTATAGCGGCCTGCCGACCCGCGTAAGCCTTTAATTTTCTTCTTTATCAGGGCCGCGCCTTCTTTTAATACTTTAACCCTTTTTAGGAAAAAGGTTAAAATTCTCAAACTCTCTCGGACATCTGTCTCTTTGCCTTGCCATTCAAAACAAAAAAGACTAAGGCATTAATTTACTCTAGCGGGCTTGCGGCCTTGTTTTCCATTTTAGTACTTTTCACCAAAAAAGGCAAAATTTCTCCAAGTCCATCACCAATCCGCATCCCCTTTGCCTATTATAACAATCCACATATGCAAAAGTATATGAGCTATAATTTGACAGGCAAAGGGCACCCGTATGACCGTCGAAAAATACAAAAATTGCCAGTGACGCCCAAAATCAAAATTTTCTTCATGGTTGAAGAATTTTTCAATCAAAAGACAAATGGAAAGTGTTTTTAGGCAATTTACGACCATGGAAAGGGATATTTGAGGGAAAATAAGTATAAATCAAACAATTTCAAGCTCCAAAGGCCGAGAAAACATGGGAAAAATGACAAAGGCATTTGAATGGGCAAAATTAGGGCAAAATGCACAACAAACTTAGAGATTCCTTAAAAAAGGTGGAAAAATGGAGAAAAAATGAACAACTCAAAGCATTCAAACGCAGATACAACTTGTTTTTTCACCAAATGCAAAGGATGGGAGAATCCAAAGCCATTTTTTCTCAGAAACAGGGTAAAAATAGACTTCTCCTTAACAATGCAACCATGTTAGAACCCATTATATTGATTGGTGGACCAACGTATCCCAACAACACACTATCACCATAAACCTATAATTCCCTAGAGTTAGCCCATCCCTACAAAAATATCCATAAGTGCATATAAAAAATCACACCTATTCTGATGATGAACAAAGCTCCTACGAAGGTGCAAAAGATACACAACCACCATCAAAAATACCCACTATACCCCACAACACAGATGAATATCTCCCTCGAAATGATTAGTATCAAAAGGGTCACTCAAATATCTGAGACACACAATTTTTCATCATTCCATAACCAAAGGCATTTCTCGAAGAACCTAAGAAGACAATCAAGGAACCTCAGGTGTACTTTGAGATGATGAGAAATCACAATACAAAAAATGTAGAACCAACACATTAGAAGACATGAAAAGGGTCATGTTACATTCTCAACAACATTTATCCAAGTGGCCAATGAGATAAATGAGCTCTGAGTCACAATTCAATGGTAAAATCTAGGAAATCTCAGAAATCAAATAAAATGGCTAAGTAGCCACATTGCTATCCTTGAAAATCTTGCAATAAGATAAAAAATAACAAGAAGAGTCTCAGAGCTTCTCAATCAAATCATAAAATAAAATGATGGTCCTTAGTAAAAGAACTTATGTTCATGAATATAAAAAAAAAAAAATTCCACATCACATTCACTTCATAGCCATTCATGGGCCTCCAATAGGGGTACTATACATTGATCTTAGATCTAAGAATACACATGCAAAACTAGATCAATTCTGACACCATGTTCTGATATCTACTCTTCCATTTGGGGATTAAGTGGATAAAAGTGAAAACAATAACCAACTCTCCTAACCACTGAAGCAAGGGAACTTATAACTAACTAATCAACCTCTAGCTTTCCTCCAAATTGACCCATGAATGCTACCTCTAACACTAATCCAGAAAAGTTGCATCAAATTGAATAGAACTCTAGATAAGGAAAGGTCGCTATGGAGTCAACGCCGTTACACGGCCATAACCAAGAACTAAGAACCCAATTACCAACATTTTCATAAGGAAAATCATTTTCCTAACACTTAATAAGTTCACAAGGATATCCAGTTGAATTATCATTTCCCATTAACCGGGTACGACAAGATGCCCCTTATGCAATTACAACAATCCCATAAATTTACTATTGTTATTATTATTTTAATTTTATAGGCTCAAGTGTCCTATGTTTAAGTTTCACTAACTAGTTTTCGTGTTCCCATGTTTTCCCATGGTCAAAGTGTTGAACCCATGAATCTGATGAAAATTGTAACGCAAACATTTTCCATGCACAAAACCCAAGGTAAAACCCAATATTTAATTAGGAAAATTATAGAATAATTTTTTTATTTGTTTAAAAAAGTTACAACAAGGTAACCACCAACTAGGTTTAAATATTTCATGATTAATTTAGTTCAATTAATTACTATTATTTTATTCCAATCATTTCAGGTTTAAATCCCCTTCTTGAATTTATGTTATTTAACCTTATTTAAAATATCATCTCAGGCCATACTTATTAGCAATGCCCCACATAAGGTCATCTAACTATACATTTTAAATTCCAATAATTAACCCTTGTAAAATGTTATCTATGTTACCCCTTCCACAATTAATTAATGTATCCTTATAATTCTAATGTCATTTATTTACTTAATAACCTAAGGCTAAGGTCTCAACTTACCCTAACCATTAAGTGGCCCCATTTCAACCCATTACCCATCCTTTTAATTAATTTTTTATTCCCCCAAAAATCACATCACTGAAAGTTGTAGGGTGAAATCTCATCCATTAGATTAAGTCATTTTGGTCCTTTGGATTAGAAATGCCCTAATAATCCTTATGAGGTCTTCTTATTCTTCCTTTTACCCTAAACTCATTCATTTTCTCCATTTTGTTTTGCAGTTTTTTAGAGCATGGAGGCCATGGAAGGTTTCTCATTGTTCTTGGATGGATACACACATTTGGAGAGTTATTTTTCATCCCTCTCATAGGGTTTACTTGTATTTTTAATTGTTATTACATACATACATACATACATACATACATACATACATACCCTATTTGGGTATAGTCATTTTGGCTCATCTTATTTCAAGTTCAAAATGAGATATATTCAATGGTCTAGGGTTTGAGTATGTATACACACACACACACACAATTTATATTGTTCTATTAATAAGGTCGATTGGTTTATAAACATAGCAGGAAATGCTATGGTTGCGGCCTATTGGGTAGGTTTAGATTATTGGGGGTGCGGCACCGCTACACCCCATACTTATTTTATATTAACAGAAAAAGTGTTGGGGTGGGGCAACACCCCACCCCACTATGGTTTAAATTAAATAAGCTTCAAACATAGGCCATTCGACCCAATGGGGATTCATTCCTTTTTTAATATATATATAATAAAAAACAAACTTTGTTAATAAACCCATTCAACTTTATATTAAAATCTCTTTTTCTTTGTTTATATATATAGATATATATATATATATATATATATATATATATATATATATATATAGTTGTATAATTTAGTTCTTCCCATTTGTAAAACAATCACTCAAATCCATTTATATAGTGAATAGAAGACAAGTAGTTATAACTTTCTATCTATTTATCTATGTGGAATAGTAGGGAGCTAAAATATTTTCTTATCCAACCTAATACAAATATTAAAGAGGATATATTCATTTTTTAAAAATACTAATATATCTATTTTATTTTTTTTATAAAATTGTGTTATATTTGACTACGATTTCAACATCCCAGCATACTAACTTTTAAAATTAAACAAGAGAGTGTTTCTTTTCAACCACAATACATTGAAATTTAAAGAGAGAAGGAATTTAAATATTTTCTAAATGTAAGTTTATTTTCTATTCACAATAAAAATGACATCCATTTCAAGGGAAGCAAGTATACTTCCATGTATCTTTCCAATACAATAGAACTATTTTACAATATGAAAGCATAATCAATCTTTGACACATTTCAGATTTGGAAGAATACATTTTTAAATAAATACAACTCTCAAACTCCTCCTTCCAATCACTTCTAATACATAATTTGATAGTAAAATTTACACGAAACATTCTTTAAAATTCAAGATTATATAAGGCTTCCACTTAAGTGGAAAGAACATGGCCAAACTTCCAAGAATAGCTATTTCTTTTTCTTTTGTTATTATTAAACACACCACTCTTCAAGGTAATAACTTGAGTTCCTCCATTCCTCCAAAACTCAATCACCCAACAAAAATAGGGGAGTAGGAAATGCTCTCCACTCAACCTATAATCTAATGAGAAGGAGAAGACATACTCCTCATTGGCCCCCAAGCCCCAAAAATGAAGGAATAGGAGGTATGAAGAAACCAAGGAAAATTTTTACATGGCTTCAACAAAAATCATTCATAAATTTTTTTAACACAATAAGATTAATATAAAATCACAATAAACATAAATTTTCCTAAACAGAAAGGCTTGCAATCCAAACCAAGGGAGAGAAGAAACATGGGGAATCACTTATGCCTCCCAATGGGATTAGGTTCCCACCTTAAAACCCTCAAAAAACCCAAATCTCATACTAACAAGACTCCTATGCCTCCCTCAAGTTCTCTTAATTCTCCCTCAAAACTTTTATGCCTCCCTCAAACTATTATCCCTCCCACAATAGACATAACAAGATTAATAATAATTCTTTCTTACTATCAAAAGGTGGGACACCCAACCCAAAACTCCCTCCAAATTCATAACATAGACACTTATCCCTCCCTCAATATATCCCCATTTTCTATTTCCTAAACAACCATAAGGTCATTCTATTCCCCAAACCAGAACACACAACATTCATCCATTTACAACCATTTGCACAAGAAATAAAAATAAAATGCATGGGTGAGATCCCTACCTTGCCATTGAAAGAAATATCCAATCCAAAAGCACAAGATCCAATATTTTCCAATTCCAATACATACAATAAATAATCTCCCAAGCTCCCACAAGAACTACTAAAAAAGATCCTCTAAAATTGCAAGAGTGAAAAATAAAAAACATGTAAACCCCAAAAAATTCAAAAACAACATACATAAATAGAAAAGTGGAGAAGATAGTGGTGATGTGGCTCTATGTAGGATTCCACATCACTTCTCCTCAACTCCACATCACATGGTAAAACACCAAATCCAAAGTTCATAACATGGTGGGTGAGAAAATGACAAGTTCTTCTTCCACACACAAATTGTTAACCATACACTAAAGGACAAATAAAAGCTCATGTAAGAAGTGAA
>CM034146.1:810569307-810874471 GCA_019776745.2 Taxus chinensis
ATCAACATGTATATTTTTAGTCTTTATTTTTCATCATAATAGTTAAAATTATCATGCATGCGGTGAGTAGAAAATTTTTAGTCTATTTTTTATGATGGGAAGGGTTTGAATAATATTTTTTAATATATTCTTTGCAATTGCAAGTCAGAGAGTAGGACTTTTTGGACATCTAGGATTGGCTAAAGAAAATTTTGTCATTTTTTTCCCCTTAATGAGAACAATTTTTTTTTCTTTCTAAAATTTGTATTGGGGTGTATATCGCATTAATGTTTTTTGATTGTCCAATTCTTAGATTATAATCTTGTGCATTTCGGCAAACAGTACTTTCTATATAATATTAGATTGCATGTTGTATCTTCGTATGTTATTGGACACATTTCCTTAATCACAAAGTGGTATTGCCTAATATTGTACTGAAAACTATTGGTTTTGTGAATCCAAAATACATTCCCGATGTTGATTGTACATGTAATAAGTCAAATCCCTCAACACATTGGTGTATCAACCAACCCATTTTCAATTTCATTTATTAGTTATCTTTTTACCCATAAAAAAACCCGAATTTCTTTTAACTAGGATACTCAACAAGGAAGTAAACTTGATACATGAGACTCCCTCAATAATAGTATACCCACAAACTTGAGTGTTTTCCCATTGTGTATCTACGAAAGTGAGATAATTAGAGAAAGCCTTAAGAACCACCTTGCAATCATCGATCACAAGGGTGCACTTTTTAAGAGATATCATTTTTTGGCACACTTGGAGGTAACACGAATTAAGATCTCAAAATGAAGACACTAATTTACAAGTAATTTACATCAAAGGAAAGTCACTTTTTGGAGAAACAAGTTGTAAATTTATTCTACTATCAAAGATTTGTTTTTGTTTGACTCGTAAGGAGGCTGATGTCAGACCAGTTTTTGTAGCATTCCATCCTAAGTGACTGGGTAAGTGCACGAATTTGTGGACAATTCCGTTGACATAAAAACCTTAAATTTCTAGGAACCACGATCACAGTTCTAAATTCTGTTTCAGTAATACTGAACCTAAAACCATGATCATGATTTAGAACATGAGTGCCCTATAAACCACCAATTGTAGACCTCTTAGACAAAAATTCTTAGTCCTTTGACGCCTTATTTTCCCCCAGTTTTTTCAATTTCAAACACGATTTTTCCTATACGTTTTTCACTCATCACTCGACTTTGAATACCACCATCAAATTTGCTCATCGCAACATCTGGAAGTATAGATTTAACCATGCTACCAAGAAGAGGAGTAAGCTCTTATTTTAATCATTTATTTTGCATTTTAGGTTTTTTTTTTTTTGCATGTTCATGGGTTTTTGAAATATTGTTTATGTATAACAATTTCTTTTTTTAAAAGTTGGTTCGGTAAGCTCGAAATCAAAGGTAAATCATCAAAAATTACTCAAAACCCCCAAACCTTCCTCAAAACCCTGCGAACATTCCTCCACCCTCCTCCAAACATCATATCCCGCCTACTGTGGCTCCTTCTGTCCCCACTGAGCCCCGCAGAACACAAGATAATATATTGGATGAATCCCAAGAACATATTGTCATTGAAACCTAAATTCGACTATAAGACAAAATCATGCTACACGCCATCCTGCATGAACCTTACCAATACATTCAAACATTGAGTTGTGAATGTCGAGTCCGCACCCAACCTAATACATAGATTGAATACCGGTAGAGGTGTACGTAGGTGGCGGTATGTGGATCAACTATCCCATGTGCCATAAAAGAACAAAAAAAATTAGAAAAGACTTATTTGTGCATTATTTCTGACCCTAAAACAAATGCCCCTGCAGTTAGTTGCAAACGTTTCCCCTCCATTGGTGGCCATGGCGGACGGAATCAAAAACAGTTTTTTGGGATCGATTGTGGATGGCTTTTGATTATCACCATGAACAACAATGAGGTTCCTCATTTATTTTTTTAAGAAATTATATTGCGAGCTCGTGCTCAATGAGTGTAACCGAATTATTTTGACTTTTCTAACTTTTTTGGTTGAGGAGGTGGCTCTGCACATAGTAAACCTGGTGCACACATAGGTCAACCTAGGACCCCCCATGCCCCAAAACCCCCACTACCTTCAGGTGTCCTCCTACAATGAAGGAGGTTGTGGAGATTGATACATTGCATGCATTGAGGGAGCTCACTAACCCTCTGACCCATCATCGTGACCAAATTACATCTGGTGATGTTGGTGGAGGTGCCAGTTCTAGTGCACCACACCACTGTGGATCACATGGTGCCATATTGCACCTGCGAGCGAGACAATCATTTGCTAGTTCATAGGATTTCTTTTCTATAGATGAGATGTTGGGGAATGTTTTTGAAACTGGTGCCAACGATATGGTCTTTCATAGGTAATTTCAAATAAATATAAATATATATATATACAATAGTTTACTTCCACATGTTTGAGATATTAATATATATATATATATATATATTATATATATAATATATTATATATTATATATATATATTTGATTGTACGTCATGTACATACATGTAAAAAACTAATTTTTATTTTATTTTAAATAGTAGAGACGGTGAAGGAAACCATCCGGCGTTGACATGCTAACTACTGTAGCTGGGTGATTGGTTTCAAATGTAAGTTTCAAGTTGTACAAACTTACATTTTTAATTCATTTGATTGCACTAGATTAGTATTATAATGTTTCACGTTTATGATGTACATATTAATATGTTTCTCTTTTATACACAGGATCCTGGCGGGTCATCATCTACTCTAGGAACTAAGGCTATTGGCATGCCTCACATGATTTTTACATAGGTTAGTAAATCTCTTTACACTTTGTTGCTAATTAATGGAAGTTCACATGGATTACATGCTTTGGACCTCTGTTATGTGGTGCAAAGTCATGTAGATTTTAATAATGATTTGTACATGTTTTTTGTATAGCTTATCACTACTAGAGAGACTCCTCCATATATGCAGATTGTGGAGGCTACTGTAGATACTGCCATAGGATTTGCAAATCCACTAACTGAGGTACAATTTTTCAAATTTGTTAAATTTTGGAGGTTCATTATTTCTTATTACTTAAATCTACAATATCAAATTTTGTATGTATATGTGAAATATTTAATTTGAAAATTAATTATTTGTATGTAGCTTACCCCTCGTGAGTCTATTGTTATCCCTGCGATGTGTCAACAACAAATTGATAGGGATCATGACATTGCGGTAAGATTTCACATGAATTTTAACTAAATTATACAAGTTTCTAAATTTTGAATGTATTTTAAAATTTTGGGTGTTAAAAACTTGTTGTTTATGAATGTGCAGGTTAGGTTGCAGGCATGCTTAGAGACACCTAGGACCACACAGATGAAAGTCCATAGTGGCATCTCCCACCACTACTTACCCAGGTCATGGACGTGCTACTTCTAGCAGGGCGAAGAGAGGGAAGATGTTTCATGAGTAGATTTATAGTCCACATGGATGTACATAGATATATATATATATGGGCCATCTGGTCCTAGTGAACATGTTTCTTCATATATTCCATTGTATATATATATATATATAGCCTTTTGCGACCACATGTGGTCCCATATTTAAATTATGACACACTTAGTTTGAGATGTACACATACATTATGAACTTATGTATATATTTTCAGAGACGTGTATCTGGAGCACACTTTGTTTGATTCTTATATATCCATGTGTGTTGGTTTTCATAACGATAAATCTAAACTATATATGTTATATTTGATTTCATTGCAGGTATGATATCCTTCTATGTATGTTTTCATAACCATTTAAATTAGTTCTATGATATGTACATGTTTGATTTAAATATTTAATCATGTCTTCTTGTGTTTGGATTGAGATGAATTTTTTTCATTAGATTAGGTATTTTCATATGGTTTCCTGCTTCAAATTTCAAGTGTTTTCGATCTCTAGAATACAAGGATCTAAAAAGGCAAGTTTTTTTTGTGAAATTTTAAATGGGATGCTATAAAAAATTATGGTACCAATAAAAAATATTTTTAGATCATCTTCAAGGAGTTCATGAGTAGAAGTTACGGGAAAATTACAGGGGAAAAGGAGCAAAATGAAGGAGGATGTTATCACCAAATCACAGCACCCCTATGTTTATACAAGTGCATATACTTGAACTCATGGTGTGATTGGATAACATGGGTAATATCTCCAAGTTGTGGGACTTGCTACTTGAGATAGACCTCCAGAGAAAGCTGGTTCTTGCTCCTAAACTACCTGCCACAATCTACTCTAATGCAGGGAAAACAAACTATTCTAATCTAAATTTCTAAGGGACCAGGGAGAGAGAATGCATAAAATGAAATCCTACACTACAGCGGTGATACACTAGAAAAGGAGGGTGTGAGAGTAGTCTTCAAATGCGTGAAATATAGAAGCTAAGTGCACACTAGAAGGGATGATGAGAGTTCCCCATAATCTAGCAAAATGCATTCACAACAATATTTCAAACATACACAATGATAATGGATCCCTACAAGAACATAATAATAGACACAATATTCTTGTAATCAATGTTGAAGGGGCAAGAAGAATGCAAGAAAACACAACAGGGGAAGATGCGTCCACAAACTTATATTTTATTGCTTCCTGATATGCACAGTTCAATCTGTTACAAGATAAGGGCCTGGATCACCATGCAAGGAGTCCATAACAGGAGCCTGCAGCACATTGGCTTCACAAAGAAATTTTGGTAGAGCTTTGCTACAAAAACTACCCCCCCTTACAATGAGCCCAACACTCCAATTTATAGAAAAAATGAGAAGAGAGAGAGAAGGGAAAATGGAAATCCTGAAATCTATCCTTCAACCACTTGTAAGAGGCATCAAATGGAGTAAAATGATTTTATATTACTTGCAAAAGGCTCCCCATACTGTCCCAGATGCTGCAACAGAGAAAGAATGGTGACCATGCCTCTTAATTGCACTCCCAACTACCAAATAAAACACTGTTATAAACCCGGCCACGTTTTATGAAAAATACAAACCTATTTCTCATCAAATTCAAAATTTATTGAATTATGTATGTCGGTCTCAGAGCCATGATTCCAATGGTACCAATTTTGTGTGATTTCGCTGAAAAATGCAAAAGTTATGGCCTTTTGAGTGCGGGCAGCTATTTTGGGTTTGGCAGGCGTTTTTTGTCATTTGACGGGAATGAACATTAACTGAATGGAGCTGAATATGTTTCTTTTATTATAATATATCTACCCTCATTAAAAATAAGACATCGTTCTCATTCCAGAAACTCCAATTTTGTGAAAATCGGAGCTCAAAGTCAAAAGTTATGGCCGTTTGAAGTTCACGGGTCAAACGTTGACTTTTCTTCTTTACTGCAGCTATTTCGGCAAATCGGCCGATTTGCGTCCCGCGCGTACTTTTGTCCCAGCTGTCCCAGATGAAAATCTTCGCACTGCCTGATTCCGGCCTCCTTGCATACTTTTGCAGCCTTTTCACCTTTCCACGTCCCGCGCGTACTTTTGTCCTGGCTGTCCCAGACGAAAATCTCCACACTACTCGATTCGGGCCTCCTTGCGACAAATCGACCGATTCACGTCCCACATGTACTTTTTCCCTGGCTAACCCAAACTACGTGAAACAACAAAAAAAAAAACTTGATGATTTTATTGTCTGCGGCCGTTTCACCTTCTCGCATCCCGACGTCCCAACTGTCCCGCGGATTGCCTGGGACAAAAATGTCTGACTTAGCCGATTTTCTTTGTATTTCGACCGTGAACCTAGTACGATGAACCTTGGTATGACCCGCACCCTTCAGACCCGAAATGCTTTAAAACAATCCTGCAACCTTATTTTTTGCATTTTTTCCATTTTTTCCAACTCGTTGGGATTTATTCTTTGGATGGGAGAGTTAGAGAGAAGCCGAGGGGGCCCCAAAAAACATGATTTTAGGCCTTGAATCAATCTACTTGCTTGGGACTAAAGAATTTGATACATGTTATCAAAATTACCTTGAGGGGTGAACTTTGGATAACAGGAGATATGAGCAAAAATGTGATTTTTGCAATAGGGTTTCTTGAAAATTTAGTAGCATAACTAAATACTAGCAGCAATGAAGGAAAAATGAAATATTAAAAAGGGATTTAAAAAATGGATAAGTGTATGTTTATACTCACGTCTTAACATTAACCTAGCTAACTCACCTTCTAACTCATCCTTGACCATTCTAGATTAACCCGGGTTACATGGCATCATAGGGTAGGGTTACAAGCCTTAAGTGAAAAAGGGACTTAAAGGGGTGATAATGTGAGAAGGGGTTAAGTATTCATGAGAGGGTGAAACATAATCAAGTTGGGGTGCTAAGGAATTGAATACCTAGTGAGAATGTTACAAGCCTTAAGTGACGAAAGGGAGAGATTTCATGTGGTGGTGCATTCTGATGTCCCAAGTTGAAAAGGGTAAAAATTTGACAGTAAGCCCTTATTAGTATTCTTAGGTTCCACCCATCGCATGGAGAATCCTCCTCTAATGAAGAATCAACTCATGTCTTCCTCCATGGAAGATCTTAAATGATGAGGCTTTTCTATAGACCATCTTGTTGAATCTGGAAACTAGAAATGAAACTTTCTCATCTTCCAAGATGTTCACATGCTCCAATTTATTGAGTCAATTCTTAGGAATGGCATTGATATTTCCACATTGACTAAAATATTTTTCATTTAATTCTTCATAGGATTCTAGAGATATAACCTATGATCTCTACAAGGGCTGAACTAAAGTATTGACTATTGAAGGAAAGGGTCACAAATATTTTCCAGAACCAATTATTAAAATTTGAATCCTGAAGATTCTTCATTTGGAATTATTCTCCTTGAGAGGAGTACCAAGCTCATGCATTCTTGTGTCAAGATCTTCCAAAAAAATTGATACATTCTCCTCATGGGATTCAAAATCAGAAATGGCTTCTTTTAGAGCATCAAACCTCTTGGTGATGGTATGGGAAAAAATGTCATAGAAGTTCTCTGAGTCAGATGAAAACACACCTAAGCTCACCAAGGAATGAGAATCAAAATTATTCATCTCAATCGCAAATGGGAGATTATTTTCCCAATGGAATTTCTCTTTCTTGATCTCAACTCTATTCCTATTGATTTTCAAAAATATGACCAAGAACAATCTCAACAAAGAGATAATCTCAGGAAATATATCATGTTCCCTTTTTCAAGGATTATGCTCACCCAATGGTCACATGTCCTTCTTTGCAGTATGAATGCTTGATCTTGCTTGTTGGACTAGGGGGTTGAAGTTTCAGATGGGAGACATTGCTTCAATTTGAGGTAGAGATGATTAATCTCATGCATTCAATGATGGCACTTATGAATAAAAGGTCCTCACACATGTGTTCCCTTAATTGTTTGATGATTTACTTATACTCCTAATTCTATGTCTAGTGATCTGTGATGAAGAATCCTATTACAATGCAAAAATAATGAGCATGTAAGCACATAGCTTGGGCAACAGAGGATGGAGAGAGATAACCACAACAACATAGGTCAAGAGAGCAAAGCAAGGATAGTGATGAAGTAGGTCTAAGAGGATAGAGGCAAGTCCAAAGAGAACAAGAGAGATAGAAGGTAAACAAGTGACATTGAATGTTTTGAGTCCTAGGAAATGAATGGAGGCGAGGAGTGAGAAGTCATGCCTCAGGATGTCATGGCACCAAACCAACTACACTGGAACTTCCAGGAGGCAAGGTGAATGCTAGAGGAGGTGGTGTTTTGGAGCGTGAGAAGGTCATTGCTTTCATGCTACTTTGCTCAGGCATAATCCCTTAAGATCCCTGAGACTAAAATATCGTTCAACTTTGACGAGTGACTACTCAGACGCTGTGGCACCTAGAGATGGCTCATCTAATCCAAAACCTCGGCGTAGGGACCCTCTATAAAATTATCTCTATATTTTTTCCTTCTCATTTCTGTGCTCTTGCTGCCGTATAATAGGCAAATGCATGAAATAGTGCAGTTAGATCCAGTGATTGGTTGTCAAACGCTATATTTTACAAACGGTGGGTCGTGGCACTTAACCGACTACACCAACACATCTGGGTGGCTAGGTGAACACTAGAGGAGGTGGTGCTTCAGTGCACGACAAAGTACTTGCTTCCAGGCTACTTCATTTGGGCGTAGTCCCTTAAGAGCCCTAAGACCAAAATTTCGTTCAACTTCGATGGGTGACTAGTCGGACTCCGTGACATCTAAAGACAGCTCGTCTAATCCAACAGCTTAGCATAGGGACCCTCTACAAAAGCTTCTCTTGGTTTTTTCTTTCCCATTTTTGTGCTATCACTGCCTTATTGTTTGCAAACGCACGAAATAGTGCAGTTGGAGCCAGTGATTGGTTTTCAAACGCTATATTTTACAAACGGTGGGTCGTGGCACTGAACCGACTATGCTGGCATGTCTGAATGGCCAGGTGAACACTAGAGGAGGTGATTTTTTGGTGTGCAACAAGGTCATTGCTTCTGGGCTACTTTGTTTGGGTGTAGTCCCTTAAGAGCCTTGAGACCCAAATATCGTTCAACTTTGACGAGTGACTACTTAAACTCTATGGCACCTAGAGACAGCTCATCTAATCCAACACCTCGGCATAGGGACCCTCTATAAAATCCTCTCTGAGTTATTTCCTTCTCATTTCGGTGCTCTAGCTGCCCTATTGTTTGCAAACGTGTGAAATAGTGCAGTTGGAGCCAGTGATTGGTTGTCAAATGTTATATTTTGTAAATGGTGGGTCATGGCACCAAACCGACTATGTCGGCACGGCCGTGTGGCTAGGTGAACACTAGAGGAGGTGGTGTTTCGGTGCATGACAAGGTCGTTGCTTCCGAGCTACTTCGTCGGGCGTAGTCCCTTAAGAGCCTTGAGACTAAAATATCATTCAACTTTGACGGGTGACTACTCAGACTCCATGGCACCTAGAGATGGCTCGTCTAATCCAACACCTCAGTGTAAGAACCCTATGTAAAAGCCTCTCTCACTTTTTTCCTTCTCATTTCGGTGCTCTCATTTCCCTATTGTTTGCAAACACACGAAATAGTGTAGTTAGAGCTAGTGATTGGTTGTCAAATGCTATATTTTACAAACAGTGGGTCGTGGCACTGAACCAACTGTACCAACACATTCAGGTGTCTAGGTGAACACTAGAGGAGGTGGTGTTTCGGTGCACGACAAGGTCGTTGCTTCCAGGCTACTTCGTTCGAGCGTAGTCCCTTAAGAGCTCTGAGACAAAAATATCGTTCAACTTCGACGAGTTACTACTCGAACTCTATGGCACCTATAGATGGCTCATCTAATCTGACACCTTAGTGTAGGGACCCTCTACAAAATCCTCTCTCAATTTTTTCCTTCTCATTTCAGTTCTCTCACTGCCCTATTGTTTGCACACACACAAAATAGTGCAGTTGGAGACAGTGATTGGTTGTCAAATGTTATATTTTATAAATGATGGGTGCTGGCACCTAACCGAATACACTGACACGTCTCAAGTGGCTAGGCGAACACTAGAGGAGGTGATTGGTTGTGTTTTGGTGTACGACAAGGTTTTTGCTACTGGGATACTTCGTTTATGCGTTGTCCCTTAAGAGCCCTGAGACCAAAATTACGTTCAACTTCGATGGGTGACTACTCAGACTCTGTGGCACCTAGAGATAGCTCATTTGATGCAGCACCTCGACATAGGGACCCTCTCCAAAAGCCTCTCTTGGTTTTTTCCTACTCATTTCAGTCCTCTCACTGCCCTATTATTTACAAACGCGTGAAATAGAGCAGTTGGAGCAAGTGATTGGTTGTTAAATGCTATATTTTGCAAACAGTGGGTTGTGGCACCGAACTGACTACACTGACACATCCCGGTCGCCAGGTGAATGCTAGAGGAGGTAGTGTTTTGGCGCATGAAAATTTTGTTGCTTCCAGGCTACTTCATTTGGGCATAGTCCCTTAAGAGCCCTGAGACTAAAATATCGTTCAACTTTGACGGGTGACTACTCGGACTCCATGGCACCAAGAGATAGCTCATTTGATCCAAAACCTTAGTGTAGGGACCCTTTACAAAATCCTCTCTCACTTTTTTCCTTTTCATTTCGGTGTTCTCGCTCCCCCTATTATTTGTAAATGCATGAATAGTGCAATTGGAACCAGTGATTGGTTGTCAAATGCTATATTTTGAAAATGGTGGGTTGTGGGCACCGAACCGACTATGTTGGCATGTCCAGTGAACGCTAGAGGAGGTTGTGTTTCAGTGCACAATAAGGTCGTTGCTTTCGAGCTACTTGGTTCGGGCGTAGTCCCTTAAGAGCCTTGAGACCAAAACATCATTCAACTTCGATGAGTGACTACTCAGACTTTGTGGCACCTAGAGACGACTCGTCTGATCTGACACCTTGACATAGGGACCCTCTACAATATCCTCTCCTGAATTTTTCCTTCCTAAATCAGTGCACACACATAGGTATGGTCTTGTAAACACTTGGGAGGAGTCGTTTTCAAATTTTTTTCAAAATTTACAACATTTTCAAAATTTACAACTTTGTCAAAATTTACAACTTTTTTCAAAATTTACAACTTTTTCAAAATTTACAACATTTTCAAAATTTACAACTTTTTCAAAATTTACAACTTTTTCAAAATTTACAACATTTTCAAAATTTACAACTTTTTCAAAATTTACAACATTTTCAAAATTTACAACTTTTTCAAACAATAAAAGCTTCTCTTAGCTTCGAGAATTTAAAATTCTCCACTAATAGTGCCAACCACGTGAAGGTGGAAGCTTTTCTGGCACCACTAACCTAAACATAAAAGTGTTAGTTGAAAAGAAATTTAAGTTTCAAATCAAAACCATATACTATCTATATATATAAAATACACAAATTTAAAATAAAATATATTCAAACTTAAATCTAGATTTTTAAGTTCTAATAAATTTAGATATATATTGAAAAGAAATAATATATGTACCAGACATGAGCATTATAAATTCATTCCAATGAACCATCAGGATCGGATCTACTCTAAATAGCAGACAAGGTTGCTTCATGATCTGACTCTCGAACCTTCCAAAGAATCTTGTTTTTAGGCCTTCCTTGATATCTATACAGCTGAATATTTGTCGCTAGAACTAGATGTGAATATAAGAGTATTTTTTCTTGTGTGTCTTAAAGTCTTAAAACACCCAAACAAAGGATTTTTTTAATGGATACCGTCGAAGACAAGTTCCAGTAACTACCACTGACCCTGTAGGATACTCAATATCTTCGCCATCTATAATAGGAGAAGTCAACTTCTTTCTTTCCTCGATGCAACGACATAAGAAATAGTCTATTCCTTCTTCATTGTCTTCTTTCGCAATTACTACAAACACATGTCCTACAAAAAAATAAAGGTTGAACACCTAAAATTTAAATTACATATTAAAATTTCAATGGACATAACTCAATACAAACATTAAATAAATAACCATAAATACCTTGTCACACCAAAATCAAATTTTCATCAAATTCCTTGGATGTTGCAACTTCATCTGTAGAAACAAATCGTAATGCTTGTGGAAGTTGATAACTAGGAAGTGGAGTTAGAGGCCTACAAATCCATCCTTCCACCCATTCTTTTGAATCACACTCAGCAGTGACAAATTCGATACAAGATGCACAAAAAACATGTCAACTTTCTTGTCCATATAGCCCACAAAGTAGCATCTGAGCTACAAAATGAGTGCATATCACTAGACCCAGTGAGTGTCATACAATCCTCGTAGTTAGCAATTTTTTATTCCTCTTTCAACCAAAAATATATGTGAATTGTGGAATTTTCTTGAGAACCTTGGGCCATGTTGTCATTACACCATTCCACTATGCTCTTTGCATATTTTAATTTAGTACCATTTTTGTATTTCAAATCTTCTCTTATAAGAGCTCTTTTCACACATGCCCCTGCACCATCATGCTCTTCTTTTCCATGTCCAACCTCAATGAAACTCCAAATATGTTGCACACCCATCTCGACGTGCATTATGCTCATCCAATAAAACATTCGTGCATTCTTAAACTAATACGTGTAATTATCTAACCATATATAATGTTGTTTGAAGTGGATGTCCCTATCAGACAAGTTTCCATAAAATAACTTGGAAACACCCTTGCACAAATTCAGTAGAATGAGTACGATCATCACTGATATGAAAGTAGTACTCTCTTACAAAAATTTGATCATTCTTTGTACTGTTAGGAGAATGTATAAATGCTATATACAAAAAAATTGCAACTTGTACTGAGTTGTAATACTGCGATTGAACCTCCATTTGTGGTTGCAATGTGTAATTATTTACAAAATTGACCACTAAAACAATAGTACCAATATGAAATGTGTCTTTGCATAGCTTGAACTATTCATCCAACCATCAAGCTCTATGTGTATGCCTCACATACTCATGAACAATTTCATTGTTAAATTTTCTCAAAAATTGGAAAACGGAGCATTTGTTCTGTAACTAGCTCACACTGTTTAGACTCTTTTCCATCTTTCAACTGGTATGTAATTGATTTATATTTATCAAAATCAACTAAATTATGTCCTATTTACCTTCAATTTTCTCATGGATGTAACTTTCCAATTTAGGTAATCCGCCGCATGTACTACAACTTCCATCTAAACAATCCTGACTATAAAAAAATGTCTAACTTCTTTTTCACAAAATATAGTAGGAACGAAATCCTTGGAAGATATTGGTGTAACTTGAACACCACATTCTGATAACATAGTTTTAGAATTAAAATTAGAATGAATACATAAAAATTTAGCATATTGCATCACAAATTCAACATGTTGCCTACAACAAAAAAGTGGTGTGAGCGTGGTTGATTTTCACATAGAATGGTTTCAACATTTCAAAAAAATGTTGACTAATTTTAATTTCCAGATTCTCTTGTTTAAAACTTATGAAAAAATTGAGTTTGAGTCATATCTAAGAAATGCTTTCGATGTGTTTCGTGATTAGTAGAACCAACTCTTCGTTTTATAACATCTCTTGTATTAGGTGAAACTCTAGTGTTATCATGCCAAAATTTAATAACAACTTCTCTTATAGCATCATAATTAATTTTGTCCTTACGCGGTGCTCTAGTAGAAAATACCCAAAAATCGGCATTATTGAGTGATTGAAGGATATTACGTCTTTCAATTGCTTTCATTAGAGTTTTTCGATTAACTTACAACATTCGACTTATTTGCATAATCAAACGTTATTTTTTTATTGATTCACTTACAACACTAGTAGCAAGTACACGACGCACAATATTACTATCCCTAGTACGTCTCTTGACACCAACATTGTGATATGCGTCATGAAGGTTTCCAACAATTATAGAGGTTTGACCACGTATATTAGATGTTGTCAATCCTAAGGTGTTTAATGTAGGTTTCATTTGAATCAATTTCATCAAACTAACCAACAACTGACATTTTTGGGAATCATTTAAAATTTCAAAATGATTATCCCAAATTTTAGTGGCTTTTCTTCTTATTTTTCATTCAGAAATTTTGTCAGAAATTAGTTTCAAAATGTTTTCATCAATTTCCATAAAAAAATTAGGTTTCTTACGTAAAATCCTATGAGGTGTTTTTGTCAAATTTTTGCTTGTCTATAGTTTCAACATGAATTTTCTTATTCACATTTTCATTGTCTCCTTCAATTTCAACATTTGCTACATCATGAGTATTTAATTCTTCCTCAAAATTGATGGTAAAAACATCTTCATCATGAGTATTTAATTCAACTTCAACATTGACAGTAGAAACATTACCTGGTTCTTCATTGCTTACAACAGTTGGGGTTGAAGATGAACCTCTTCTTGATTCACGAACTTTCCGCATTCGCTCAGCATTTTGAATTTTGTTGGCCTTTAATTCGTTTGGTGTTTTTTTACTTAATGACTTCCTTTTTCGACTTCATTTTTGTCTCCCATGATGTTTTTACTTCCGGTGATAAGAAAAATGTGCAGAAAAAGACAAAATTTTGTAGTAATTCGTACGATAAGGTCAAAGAGTAAAAATCACATGGTAATTTATACATTGGGATTTGTGTAAATATGATTTATGAACCGCGAGCATGCTTCATAAACCGTGATCGCAGTTTATAAAGTGCACTGGCGGTTTGTGTTAAAAAAACCGCGATTGCACTTTATAAACTATGATCGTAGATCTATCTGTTGAACCTAAGCCTTGGAAAATCTTTCTTTTTCCCCAACCAAAGCTATGGAAGGTCATTATGAAGTGTAAAGGGTCAAAAAACCTCAAATCCACTCTTCCAAAGACTTGAACCATGCTAAAAAAATGAAATATTTTCACAAAAATGGTGCCACCACATAGGGGAGACTCTTAGCTTCATAGAAATATTGATTTTAAAGTGAATAGGATAAGATAAATATCATTTTATAATTTTTTACTAACAATAGGTCTTTATGACATTTTTTCCCGTGAATGTTCATGTCTATGATTAAGACTGTAACTTTTGTTTCGCTTATCAAAATATGATAAAACTTATACCATCCCAAGCATGGACAAATTCTATACACGTTAAAAAAATATATTTGATTTCAATATTATTTGATATAGTTATGGTGGGCAAATAGAAAGCGCTTCATTTTCTAAATATTTTCATATCACTTTCATGAAAAAAATCATTAAAAAAATATATTGCTAAAAAAAATGAAAAATAAAATCCATCCCAAGATAGACAACTACATATAAAGTTTCACCAAAGGATAAAAAAAAAAGAAAGATTTGGTCATCCAAAATGTGAGCAAACGGACTACAATCTTATAAGTTTTTTTTTTAAAAAAACTAAGTCATATAATTTTAAGTGTTTAATATAGCTAAACTTGTCTTTTTTTTAAAAAAAATAGTATTTTTAGAAACTAGATTCCGAATGCTACGATTCATATTTATATAAATTTTTCTAATTTAAAGTGCGCGTATAGCTAATAATCCCTACAAGTTGATATTTCTCTATTTTTTGCAATATGACGTCCACGGATGACCCTATATTTGTCCATCAACTTCCTACACTTACTTGACTACAAGATCATCGGTAAGAGGAATTCTACTGAGTTTATTTCTTTACCTTTGAATTTAACTAGAAGAAGAAGAGTTGGCAATACCTTACCTTATAATAGGCTTGGTTTTCTAAACCGTCCTCTTAATCTTCCTTCACCACATAGTAATCTTGTTCATATCCCAGTTATTCAAATGGCTCTACAACCACCTAGAAATTTTGTAACCTTTACTAATGGTAGGACTTTATTAAATCAATTTTATCATTATATTCCCAATACTGTCATGAAAATTTATTTTCATTCACTGTTGAAATTCAGATTACTCCTACATAGCACATTAAAGATGTTACAACCCTTTGTGTTGTCCATA
This sequence comes from Taxus chinensis, assembly GCA_019776745.2. NCBI lineage: Eukaryota > Viridiplantae > Streptophyta > Pinopsida > Cupressales > Taxaceae > Taxus > Taxus chinensis. Next base: position 810,584,803 of record CM034146.1, read on the forward strand.
ACATAACTCATGAAAATGTAGCCTTAAAACTTTTAGTTGCATCATTTAAAGGAAAAGCCTTGAAATGGTGAAGAACCTTAGAAATTGAGAGCATAAGAACTTAGGATGAGTTAGGAGAGAAATTAGTTAAGCAATTTCAAGACCATTATGATCATTTATCTCTCGTAGAATAGCTATCTACAACTAAAATATCTCCCCATCAATTTAAAGCTAGTTTCAACATCTGATTTGCTAGAATTCGGGAAAGAATTCCAACCACTATTAATCCTCAAGCTGATCATGTTTATATATATTACCTCAGAGCCTTAAATAGTGATATTTAAACCATGATTCGGTCTATGGGAGGAGATACCCTTCTAGAAACTTATGATATTACCATTAAGGATGAAAATAACCTTATTCAAGATGAAAAATTAGCTCCAAGGCCTTCAATGCCTCTTAAAGAAGACATGTCACCTATTCTGAAGCCAATTACCATTATAGAACCTATTGTTTTAGCTCCATCATATGATATGTTTAAGGCCCTGCAGATTATGGGAAATAAATTATCGTCAATTGAGAACAAATAAGATTAGCTCAACATGCCTTATCAAGCTCCTTATTAGCAAAATCAATAGAATAGGCAGCCTTATCATTAAAATCATAACTATAGATAGCCATATCAACCAAAGCAATTTGACCTGAAAGCTCCTAGTTCATCTAGCACTCCTGTTCCAATTAACACGGTTTTAGAAGAATGGTGTCAACCTTGTAATCAACCTCATTCAACTGTGAATTATCCAAATGCATTCCTAAATATAAGCCTTGTTGCACAACCTCAACCTAAAGCATTAATCATGCCTCTAATGGAGGGTGGGTAGTAAGAAGATAATGCTCAGAAATCACCAAAAACATAATTTACCCAGCTTTGGAGAGGAAGATTTTATTGTGGTCATAACTAGGTCTCAAGAAAAGGCTCAAGATAAATAAAACCAACCAAACAAACCTATCCTTCCCATAGTTACTAATAAAACAAAAAGTGCAGGTCAAAAAATAGCAAACAATTTTGTTGTTCCTAAAAAAATAGTAAGCGGTTCAGCTCAAAAAGAGTAAAAAAAACTACTACATCCAGATCCCAAAAGGCTATTCATACCCCCATATTTCAAAAGCTATGAGGAAGATTCATTTTTTTCTAAAGCTTATGCAAAAATGGTAGAAGGTTTTTCAAAACCGATTTCTTCTTTTAATATTGTGGAGGTAATGAAAAATCATGAGCTTACTAAGCTGCAGATTTCATTAAAACTAGTAGAAAAGGAAGCTAAGAAAGCAGACATTGTCCTTGGAACAACGGAGTAAGACCACGTGAAAGAGATTAAATGGATGGTTCAAAAGGTCTTAAATGTTAATGATATCAATAAACCACCACCACTTTATCTATCTCTAATTATTGGAGATCATTTAGTTCATAACTACATGCTTGACAGTGGTGCAATTAGCACATTTATGCCAAAAGTAATTTCATAAAAAATGGGCCTGCAGTATGAGCTTACAGAGAAAAGTGTGGTGCATCTATATGGAACAACAACCAACAAAGTTGGTATTATCATAAATTTGGAGGTAACCTTACATGGTTTCCCAAATGTTACTATTTTACAGGATGTTACTGTTGTAGATTTACCTTGCTACTTTTCTTTATGTTTATCAAGAGATTTTGTAACAAAGATAGGAGGCTATCTTTCTTCAGATTGCTCATTTTCATTTTTTACCATCGTATATGGAACTAAATTTACCATAATTTAAGATCCTCTAGATATATTTCATATTGAGCCTCATGCTTCAAAAGCTATAGAAATTATGTAGCTTTAGATCAATCTTATTTCGATGTTATAACACATGTTTCTGCACTAGATGGTGTTTCTAATTTGTTTATGGATGAAAAGACTCAATAAGAACATGTCTATGATCCTTTGAAAGAATTAGAAGAAGATTTATTTGGTGTCTATTTTTTACATGAAGAAAATACACCAATCCCTTTGCTATCAAAAATAGAAAAAAACAACAGAAGGGCTATGGAAACTTCACTTTGATGGAGCTAAAAAAAAGGATGAGTTGCAGGTTTGATGCTTACTTCCCCTTTAAATCAAATGTATTTTTCATCTTTAATTATGAAGTTTTCTTGTACTTGTAATTTAGCTGAATACGAAGCATTAATTCATGGCTTACAATAGGCCAGAAAAAGAGGTATCAACACTTTGCAACTTTTTGTCAATTCAAAGTTAGTTATTAATCAAGTGAAAAAAATTAATTCTTTTAAGAATTCATTGTTGAAATCTTACAGATATAGAGTTTTAGAATTAATGGATTATCCTGATGCTATTAATATGTAATTTATCCTGACAATTGAAAACAAACATGCAAATAGACTTACAACAGTTGGTGCTAGATCTGATGTGCTAGAATAGATCGTAAACACTAAATTACAACCACATATTATGGTGATTATCATACCATCAGTATCTGATAATGAACAAAATTGGAAATTTTTCGAAGATGATGAAAAAGTATACATATTTTTGCAGTGAGAAGCTAAATTTTCTATACTAAATTAGGCTAAACTACAACACTATGGGACCTCTAGCTAGGGGGGGCCAACAAGACATAGGTTCCACCTCGAGTATAGTCAGCAGGAGTATGTCCACCACAACACCTAAAAAGATCTATGATAGGATCGATGGTGACCAGATTGTTCAGTTGAAGACAAATAAGTTGCCTCAATGATTGGTCACACTAAAAGATTTTTTCAATTCTGATGATCAGTTAAGAAAGGACAAAGGCAAGATTTCTACTCACATAGATAACTATGAGGAGATCTTGGTGGATGATGAAAAGAAACCATTTATCAGAAAGGTATGTTCCTCTACTAAAAAATAGTTATTTATCAGTTTATGTAAAGAATTCAGGGATTTGTTTCCTTGAAAATAACAAGATCTAAGAGGTTTTGATCTCATTTTAGCTCATCATATAATAGATTTATAGTCAAATTCCAAGCCAGTAAGGCATAAACAAAGGCCTGTAAATCTTAATATTGAACCATTGATGAGAAAAGAATTGTCTAAACTAATCGAATCGGGTATTATCTTTCCAGTTAAGCATTCAAGTTGGGTAGCTAATCTTGTTCCTATTCAGATAATGAATCGAGAAATAAGGATATGTGTGGATTTTAGAGATCTTAATAAAGCTTTATTAAAATATCATCATCCACTACCAAATATGGATCTGATTTTAAGAATAGTTTCAGGTTCATTTATATTTTCTCTTTTGGATGGTTATAGTGGATACAATTAGATCCTTGTGCGAGAAGAATACAGATACAAAACAACCTTCACCACAAAGTGGGGTACTTGTGCTTAGAAAATAATGTCTTTTGGACTTTCAAATGTCAGTGCAACATTTCAATGTGTAATGGACATGGCCTTTCACAACTTATTAAATAAATTTGTATGGGTTTACTTAGATGATGTCATCATATTTTCAAAGAATTATGATGATTATATAATTTATTTAAGGCATACTTTTCATCATTGCATACAATTTGCAATATCATAGAATCACAAAAATTCCATATTTTTAGTACATCAAGGTAAATTGCTTGGTCATATTTTTTCTAGAAAAGGTTTAGCTATTGATCCTTTCAAAATTTAAGCTATTTCACAGCTATCCTTGCATCATTATAAAAAGTAGTGCAAATTTTTCTTAGAACAAATATACTTTGTTAGAAGATTTGTTTCAAATTTTGTAACATTAGTTCAGCCATTAAAAATAATGTTAAAGAAAGATAAGAGCTTCTCTTGCACCAATGAAGGAAGAAAGGTATTTGAAGCATCAAGTCAGCTATTTAACAAGCTCCTACTCTTGCAAATCTAAATTTTGATAAGGATTCTATAATGTATGCACTTGCAGGAGATGAGACTATTTAAGCCATATTAACTTAGGTTAATGATGAAAACATTGAGCAAACAATTGCTTTCTTGGGACAGATTTTGCATGACTATAAAACAAGGTACACCTTTCATGAAAAAAAAGTAATGTCAGTAGTTAGAGGATTGAAGAACTTCAAGTACATGTTTTTCAATAATAAGATACATATCTTAGTCTCTCATCCAAGTGTTAAAGCATTCTTATTGAACAAAGATTTGAAGGAGAAGAGAACAGGATGGATTATGAAGGTTATGGAGTATGATGTTGACATTCGTGTCACAAAAATAGTTTGAGGAAAAGGTTTGTGTGAACATCTGATTGCTGATATGGAAAAATAGTAGGTTGTAGAATTAAAAAATTCAAAACACCATGCTGAAATCATGTATCAACAATCAGACATCTTGTTGCAACCATAAAATCAACAACCAAAAATTAGTCAATAAGTTTAGGAATCAAGATGGATGACTAATTTGGTTAACTACTTACAACACAATACTTATCTAGAAGGTATGGACAAGAATAAATGAAGATATTTCAGGTTACAGGTTGTATGCTATGTTTTCATTGATGGTGTGTTGTTTAAAAGAGATATAAATGGAATTTTGTTGTGATGTATTGATAATGATAGAATCTAGCAACTATTATCCAAATTTCATGAAGGACATGCAGGAGGTCACTTTTCAGCATGTACTACAACCTTAAAAATTATGAAATTTGGTTACTACTGGCCCAACATATTCAAGGACTGCTTCGAATTAATTAGAAAGTGTAAGAAATGTGTTTTATTTGTTGGAAAATAATGTTTAGCTTCGCTTCCCCTACATCTTATCTCAGTAAATCAACCTTCAAACGATGAGGTATTGATTTCATTGGCATGATAAATCCACCTTCGTCACAAGGACACAAGTGGATCTTGACTGTTACAGATAACTTTACATGTTGGACTGAAGCAATAACTTTGAAGGAAGCTAATGAGTCTTCAATATTATCATTCTACAAAGGTATAATTTGAAGATTTGGTGTTCCAACAACAATCATTTCAAATAATTCCTTAGCATTCCTTAGTATAAAGGTAACATATTGGGCTATTAAGCATGGAGTTTATTTAAGTACCTCATCTAATTATTACCCACAAGGTAATGGATTAGATGAAAGGACTAAAAAAAATATTTTGAGAATTATCAAAAGAACACTCAAGGAAAACCAAAGAACTTGGCATCTGATGTTAAATTCAACACTTTGGGCTAACAGACTGACTCCTAGAAGATCAGTAAGCAATTCTATTATCACTGAATCACAACGCCCTTATGTTTATACAAGTGCATGTACTTGGACTCACAATGTGATTGGATAACATGGGTACTATCTCCAAGTTGTGGGACTTGCTACTTGAGATAAATCTCCAGAGAAAGCTGGTTCTTTCTCCTAAACTACCTACCACAATCTACTCTAATGTAGGGGAAGCTAACTATTATAATTTAAATTTCCAAGGGACCCGAGAGAGAGAATGTATAAAATGAAAGTCCTAAACTAAAGTGGTGATACACCAGAAAAGGAGGGTGTGAGAGTAGTCTTCAAATGCATGAAATATAGAAGCAAAGTGCACACTAGGAGAGGTGATGACAGTTCTCCACAATCTATCGAAATGCATTCAAAAAAATATTTCAAACATACACAATGATAATGGATCCCTGCAAGAGTATAAAGTAGACACAATATTCTTATAATCAAGGTTGAAAGGCCAAGAAGAATGCAAGAAAACACAGCAGGGGAAGATGCATCCACAAACTTATATTTTATTGCTTCTTAATACACACAGTTCAATCGGTTAAAAGAAAAGGGCCTCGATCACCATGCAAGGAGTACACAACAAGGACCTACAACACATTGGCTTCACAAATCAATTTTGATAGAGCTTTGCTATTTGAAAAAGTCTCCCTTCACAATGAGCCCAACACTCCAATTTATAGAAAAAATGAGAAGAGAAGAGAAAGAGAAGGGAAAATGGAAATCCCGAAATACCTGTCCTTCAACCACTTGTAAGAGGCATTAAATGTAGTGAAATGATTATATATTACTTTCAAAAGGCTCCCCATACTATTCCAGGTGCTGCAGCAGAGAAAGAATGATGACCATGCCTCTTAATTGCACTCCCAACCACCAAATAAAACACTGTTATGAACCCAGCCATGTTTTCTAAAAAATCTCAATCAATATCTCATCAAATCTAGAGTTTCTTGATTGCTGTGCATCGGGCTCGGAGCCACAATTCCAATGGTACCAATTTTGTGTGATTTCATTGAGAAATGAAAAAGTTATGGCCTTCTGAGTGAGGGTAGCCATTTTGGGTCTGGCAAGCATTTTCTATCATTTGATGGGAATGAGCATTAACTGACTGGAGCCGAATATGTTTATTTTATTTAAATATATCTACCCTCATTAAAAATAATAAATCCATTTTTTTTGGCGTAGAGGACGTCATGCTCGTTCTAGAAATTCCAATTTTGTGAAAATTGGAGCTCGGAGTCAAAAGTTATGGCCATTTGAAGTTCACGGGTAAAACGTTGACTTTTCTTCTTTGCCTTCGGCCTTTTTCAGCTTTTCACGTCCCTCGCATCCCTTGCATACCTTTGTCCTGGCTGTCTCGGACAAATTCTCCCGCATCGGCCGATTCGGGCTTCCTTGTCTCTCTTTTGCGGCCTTTTCGCCTCCGGCGCATACCTTTGTCCCGGCTATCCTGGAAAAAAATCTCCAAACTACCCATGATAGACCGCCTTGCAGAAAATCGTCTGATTCACGTCCCTCACGTACTTTTGTCCCGGCTGTACCAAACCACGCGAAACAAAAAAACTTGACGATTTTTCTCGCTTTCGGCCGTTTCGGATTTTCGCGTCCCTCCCGTCCCAACTGTCCCACGGACCGCCTGGGACAAAAATGTCTGACTTAGCCAATTTTATTTGTATTTTGGCCCCAAGCTTGGTACAACCCGCACTGGTACGAACCACACCCTTTAGACTTGAAATGCTTTAAAATAGTCCTGCAACCTTATTTTTACATTTTTTCCATTTTTTTCTAACTCGTTGGGATTTTTTCTTGAATGGGAGAGTTAGAGAGAAGCCGAGGGGACCCGAAAAAACATGATTTTTTTCCTTGAATCAATTTACTTGCTCGGGACTGAATAATTTGATGCATGTTATCAAAATTACCTTGAGGGGTGAATTTTGGATAACAAATTCACCGTACAAATTTGTTTATGGAAGAGAGGAAATAATTCTTATCTCAGTTGAGTTTCCTACATTGCATTTATGGCACCAGAGGGAATTAATTGAGAATGAGCCATTGCATGTTTATTATGCATAATTAATAGAGATGCAATAGATGAGAGCTCAAGCTCATCTGAAGATGGAAAAGAATAAAAAACAGATCAAGAAGACATTTGATAAGAAGGATAAGTTCAAAATATTTAATAAAGGAGACATCATGTTAAACAAGGGATGTTGATCGTGTAAATCCAAGAAACCACATGAAGTTTGATGTAATCTAGCGTTGTCCCTCCATGATTTTAGCTTGCAAAAAACACAATGCATTTCAGCTTTCAAGGCTAAATGCAGAGGAACTTCCCATTCCTGTGAATATTATTTTTCTTAAACATTATTATTAAAAATCTTATGCATGAATGATTACTACACCAAAAGGAAATAATTGCTGAAGTAATCTAGATAATACAAGTTTTGAGCTATTCCATGAAAAAGGAAAATGCAAATAGAAAAATGTGAAGGAAAAATGTCTAGGGCTTCTCCGCTCAAAATGAACATGTAATAATGAATAAAAGATAAGCTTAATGAGGTTCTAATCATACCTAATGCATTTGATTTAGCATCGATGACATAGATCTAGAGGGTACCAAAATCAATGATCTAAATGCTAACCCAACTCAACCGCCATGTCATCAGAGGGTACAAAATTGAATGATGGGAAGACGTAGAGTACCAATATCTACAATGCACAAAATGATCACAATTCTGCCATAGGTGACCTAACTCCTACAGAGTTAGAAATCAATGTTTCAGATCAAAAAGGATAGACATCAACAGTTGAGAGCCAAAGTCACCAATTTCCAAGGAAAACAACCACAGTTATAGAACTCAACTGACATTACAAAAGGTTTAAATGTGGCATTTTTGTAATCAAAACCTAGCCACATTTAAGAAAATTCACCGAAAATGCATGTGAAGGGTTGAGCCATCGTGGAGAGGGGGCCAGCCCCATGATTAAAAAAAAAATCATTACATTGATCTTACTAAGGTCTAAGACCATTTGATGGCGATTAACCAATAAGGTGGTAATAATTATTAATCAAAAGGATGATAAAACATTGTATAACAATGCCATGATTATTCAAAAAGGGGTCGAGCTATATTATTCAAACCAAAGGTGGTCCACACTATATGTTAGATGGAAAACACAAACTATGAACCATGTGTTGATACGAAGGTGGCCAATTTCAAATCTTATTATATGATCATGACCGAGTTAGGGTAGGGACCAATGATGGTGAAGGATATAAGGTATTTACCTTAAAACTTTTAAAAGGTGGCCCCCACATTGGAAATAAGTATCTTGTTGATTATATGCATGACATGGTGACAAAAGACAAAAAGGATCATGTAATGCACAGGTCAAAATCAGAGTACAAGGAGCCCTTTTGGAGACTTATTACCTTATTACAAAAAGAAATAAGAGTATTATTTTATCGCACATGTTCTCACAGTGGTCCCCACAATGGGTGATTTGGAATTGAATAAAATTTTACTAAGTGTTAAAGACAAGACATTATTTTTACTTACAAGAGAATTAAGTTTTGCATGTGCATCCAAGAGAGCATAATTAAAGAATGCTAAAAAAATTTATTGCAAGTGGATCAAGTTTCAGGTGACGCATCAAACAAAAGAAGGAAAAGATTGCATGCACATTGGATAAGACTTACACAGCAAGCAAGGGCTATTACTAACCAAATTATTCATCATATTTTATTAAAACTAGATCATTCAACTGCACTTAGACTAAATTTTATTTTTGTAACTAAGGCTATTAATTTCTCATTGTAATAAGCATGTCTATTTTTATTCCTTTATTTATTCATGATAAAGGGAAAAAATTAGCATGCATGGGTGAGTAAAAATTTTAGTCTATTTTTAGGATGGGATGGAGTGAATAATCTTGCTATATATTGTGTGTAATTGCAAGGCATAGATGGGGACTTTTTGGACATAGGAGCGCTAAAGCAAATTTTGCCAGTTTTTCCTCTTGAATGAGAATTGATTTCTTCCTTTCTAATTATTTTTAGTGGTATGTATATCTCATTAATTCTTTTGAATTTCAAATTCCCTGACTAATCATCTTGCCTTGCTACAAATCTAGTAGTTTCTACATAACAGAGTGCATGTTTATCTTATTGTTTTGTTGTGACTCGTTCCCTCAATACACAAAGTGTTTTTTCTTAATATTCTACTAAAAACTATTGGTTTGTGCATCCAAAATTCATTCTCAATTTTATTGTGCATGTACTCAATCAAATCCATCAACAAGTTTGATGTAGCACCCCATTTTCAATTCATTTACAGTCATCTTTTTACCCTCAAAACCCCCAAAAAATTAGTTTAGGATACATCAAAAAGGAACCATCCTTGATACCATAGATTCACCGTAACAATAGGTATACCCACAGATCTGAAATGTTTCCATTGTATCTATGAAAGTGAGAGATTTAAAGCAAGCTTAGAAACCCTACAGTCATCTCTCAACAAGGGTGCACTTTCGATGGATAATAACATCATTCAACACAAGTTATGCATACGAAAAAATGTATTCTTCACTTTCTAGTATAAGATATATCTCCCAACCTTCTCAAATACAACAGAAAGGTCTACATGGCCAATTAAGCAACTTAGCAACTCACACAATGTTTCCTAGGGGTTCTTTAATTATTAGGTGACATCACTTAACTATGTTGCTATAATCTAGTAACTTGTTGCTATGATAGGGTAAAACTAAATATAACCTTCATCACTAGGTCATATAGATATGTACTTTCGATCGATGATCAATCGTAAGGTAAGGCCCAAGGTGGGCTTCAGGCATAGGTTCAATTTAGATGAACAAAAGATCATAATTGCTTAAGATTTAAAAATCTAATAATATCATTGAAACTTTAAGGAACAATCTGTAGTAGGGAACAAAGTCCATCATATAGTCTTAACTACCTGTAAAAAGGTTTTTTTGTATACGACTTGAAAAAATAACCCACTTTCATCACCAGGTTCAACCATTACCAAAACTAGCATCAATTCAATGTTGAATCAATTTGTAAATCAAACTAGCAAAAAATGAAACAATTACTAGATACCCATATTCGACTTGTATGAGCCTAAGGCTTGATACATCACTTAAACTAGTCAAGAAGGTCACAAAGAATCAAAAATTATACTACCATTATGGGAAGCCAAGACTGAAGTCACAAGTTATGCCCAACCAGTTTCTATTCCAAAGTACAACTGCAGACCAAGTTGACATACCACAAACCCCAAAATGGATCATAAGCAATAATCAAAGGTTTTGACAATAGTTGCTAAAGTTAAGATCTACCACACTAAGGAATACAATAAGTGTAAATCATTTATACACATAATTCATACCGATTTTCATATATCAGAAGAATACAAATACCTAGTTCAACTTATGATGGGTGAGGACCTGTAAACGGATAACTCCATTACCATTTAAGGGTTTATACACAACTTTGGTAAATCCATTTAAGCCAATTATAGCATTAGCAATATACAGCTGGCATAGATCAAATCGATTCGATGTCCATATCCTTAAGGAAACTATTCATAAAAGGACAACAAACAAAAAATCCAATAAACGTTCAGGGTTTAAGAAACCAAGGAAGTAGAAACTTATCCTCCAACCCTACTTCAAACCATTTAACAACAAGTTTCTAGGTTCGATATCATTTAAGCAAACAATTACAAACCCATCTCATGGATATATTCCTACAGTAATCAAATTTCATTCATTTGGCAAGAATACAGGTTTAAAACTTAACAAGATATTCGTCCATTTAAGCAACACCCAGAACCCTATAAGTTATACTATAACTTGGTAGTCATTTCAAGCATTCTAGGTGGAAGAATGAAGAAAACACATGTATTTTCAAGATTTAATTCAAATATACAAATCCCAAAACCATTAAAACTACTTATATCAAGATAATACGATGTTCCTTTCATGAAGGCATTAAAATAGAGTATATTATTTTAAAGGGAGAGTCTATCATGCCAGAATAGTTCCTGAAGTTCTTTTATAGGCTCCTTGGTTTCCTTTCCAATGCTCATGTGCTCCAAAAAAATAGTGAGATGCCATCTGATCCCCCAATCTTCTTTTTCAAAACAACAATGTAACATCAGCAGGTAGTGGTTTCCTCTTAGAGATAAATGGACCCATTACATTATTGTGCAAGGAAAATGACAGGTCTGTTTGGCTGCTAAGGAGGAGTCACCCATGTGTTGTGTCAGATTTCCTTCCACATGGAACCTCCTAGTACAACGCACCATCCTCCACATGTCTTCTTAAATTTTACCTAATTCCTTAACTCCCTTCCATTGCCATTCGTAGTCTCTCTTTTTTATCTTTTATTTCTTTTAAAATATATTTTATTTTTGAATATTTCATTATTATTTTGTTTTATTACAAGAAAGTGAAAGGGGCATTACAAAAATAAAATTACAAATGAAGTTTCATATTGCATCTTCCAAATGGTCAAAGAACATATAGCCCTAGTTCAAGATTGTATATAGTTCCATTCTAGGTCGTACAATACATGTATGGTCTTGCACCTTCTTATTTTCCTTCTCTAGAATTTGTAATAAAACATCTCGAGTCTATGATTTTCCATTTTTCATGTCTACACATCCATATACTCTCTTTCCAAAAATTTATGGCTAATTCTTTTTCTCCTCTCGTGTATTTGATTTATTACTTATCGTTTTATCAATCGTTGCAAGTTTCAATGCATTATTTTAGTTATAATTGCTTGATGGTGAATGCATTAAATTAGAACAAGCCCCTGTTACAAACCATTATATCATCTTTATTGTTGTGTACTTTCTATAACATGGATTTAATTATGGTGTAAATACTAATATGAAAGCGGTGAATATTAGACTTAGTATTAAAATATTATTTCTAAAAGGATTTTCATTTCACACCCCCTTTCTCTTTTAAGAAATTCCCTCAAATGACATGTGTTCGATATGTACCTTTTTGAAACAAATAAGAAGATCAGTTACTTTCCCTCCAACATTTTCCCTTCCCCTATATTTTTCCTCCCTATATCTCTTTCTTACTCACCTCACTTCCTCCTGCAATGTTTTACTTTTGTTCGTTCCTTTCGTTGTACACAATACACTAAGTATTGCATGCGATTACTAATTTAAATAACTTACCTAAAAAAGTGCGAAGCCATAGGCTCATAGACTAGCACTATGGACTAATTTTATTTTAATAGTTAACATATTCATGATTTATTTATGGGTTAACCGCAGTAATAAGATTTTAAATTATGCCGAAATTTATAATTATTTTTTACTTTTCATAATCCATAATATTGAAGTTATTTAAATATGAGGGGAGAAAAGTTCTAAATTTAATTTTGTAATAATTTTTTTTTAAATAATCAAATATTAAAAATAAGGGTCAACCTCGAATGTCTAGTCAATATTCGAAAAAAATAAACATGGTACACTTCCAAAACTATAACTAGAAAAAGCATCCATAGGTGCTTGTGATAAGCCAGTAGGCATAAATGAGTATTTGAAAGTAGTATATTAGTAAGAAAATGCAAAGTTTATGGAAGTAGGATGTAAACTTACAAGAACCAACAATCCATTAGAAATTCATTGTTTATCAAGCATAAAGGTTTTTTGAGAGGGATGGGCCACCATGGTACAACCAAAATAAATGGGCTTGGCATCGAGATAGATCAACAAGAGACAACTTTCTTTGTAATTGAATTTTTTCTCCGAGGACATGCAATTTCCTTCCCTCTTCTTTTGAACGGCCATGTGATGTTATGAAATTTGAAGGTGGTGTGATTAATGGTATAATAACATAACAACAATTATCAATGCTATGGAGATGATAAGTTCATTCTTTGATGTTCGTCCAATATGCTTGCCACCACAATCTTAAATGAATTGTTGCAAGAAATGTGGCAATTATATGATTCATAATACCCTTCCAGACAATAAATAAGAGATAGCACCTTGCAGTTTTATCACAATGTTTTAAACAATGAAATGGATGCAACAAGAAGTGTTATACAAGTTGATTTGACTTGCGATTCAACAATGATAAAATTATGACTACAAAGCCTCCATTATTACTTATATTAGTGGCCATCATAGTTGGATTTTACAAGTTATCTTGAGGGATGTTGTCCTTAAAACTGCCCAAGTGAAGGCATGTTCTACTTACTTAGTCCCATATACTCTCTCTATGCATCTATCTCTTTCTTAGAAGACGAGGAGTACGAAAATAATTATATTCAACAAGCATTAGAGTTTCCAAATGTTCTCACATTCACGATGATTCTACAAGCTCTTGTAGAAATAGTGACCTATAATTAAGTTCCAAGTTGTTCAACGGTACTCCATAATAAATAATCTTCATTAAACTACTATATGGTGGAACCTAAAACGGATGCTCTAAAATGATGGGAGATTTCATCTTCAAAAAAAAAAAATCTTGCATTCCACCTGTTGCATTCATTTTTTATACCATTTGATGATTTTTCAGATGTTGCAATTTTGACAGAGAAATACATAGAAAAAAATATAACCCTAAATTGTCTCTCTTTAATCTTTGGAGAGACCTCAAACTTGTATGTGTGGTCTTCTCCCAAAAGAAGTAGAAAATCAATGGCCACAGTGTCCACTTCATAGAATGGGAAGTGGAACCAAGAATGCATGTCAAGTGAAACGAGGTGGCGTAAAGACGAATGAACATTGTCGCACTCGCACACCAACATGACACTATTCTTGTGGATGAAGATATGACTGGTTCTTGAATGCATGGGTCCAACAGAAGCTCTGGTCCGCAATGGAGTTGTGTTGGACATTGACTTGACCTATACAACACAACTACGTGGGGATCTGGAAGGGTACACCAAGGTGAAGAATTGACAGGGCATGGCTCAAAAATTGGAGCTGACATTCAACCTTTGCAGGTTGATGAAAGAGTGAGTTTTAATGATGTTGGAGGTCTCTCTGGCTATATTGATGATCTAAAAGAAATGTTTTTTTTTTCCTCTTCTCTATCCTGTTTTTTTCGCAAGTTATTCCACCTCTCCTATAAGAGGGGTTTTGTGGTGTGGCCCTCCTGGAAATGGAAAAAACATTAATCATAAGGGCTTTAGAAAATGCAACATCTAAGGCAGGTCAGAAGGTAAACTTTTACATATGAAAGGGAGGTGATGTACTTAGTATGTGGGTCGGGGAAGCTGAACGACAACTGAAATTGCTATTTGAAGAAGCTCAAAGGAATCAACCAACCATTATATTTATTGATGAAATAGATGGCCTTGCTCCAGCAAGGTCCTACAAATAAGAACAAGCTCATAATTCTATTGTATCTGCACTTTTTGCTCAAATGACGCCCTAGTAAACATAAGTGGTAGAGGAAGAGACAAAGAAAGACTATTCTACAATGCAAAGAAATACAAAACGCCTTCGGATCCCACGACTACAATGATAAGATAACAATTATCAAGAATTTTTTCTTTAGAAAGCATGCAAGGGTAGTTACTTTTCTTTTATTATAGCAAAATGCCAGCCATGGTAAATTTTAAATTTTTACTTATGACAACAGAAATTTTTATTTGTTTTTAAATAAAAAACTAATACCAAAAAAATATAATTACAAAGAAAATTATCTCTAAAAAAACCTATCAAGAAACATATACATAAACATCAATACACAACTTGTGTAATAAATGATGAAGTAATAATGGGAGTCCAATATATCAGCTTCACTCACGAGTCACTTTCAATTAGTTTTACAAGTGTCCACTTTAATAGTTGCGTAAGCGTTTTTGTTTGTCTTTTGCTTTAAAGTTTTGTTAAATTAGAGGATATATATATAAGCATAATACTATGCTACCACGACATAATAAAGATTTGCATTGAATTATGTACAATATACTGCCTTATGTCGGGAAATATCGATGCTGGCGTTGTATTTGACTTTCTAGAATGTTTCTTGCTTTTGTATCTTTTGCCAGCTCCATTTCACATGCTTTAAATCCTTGTCGAATTCTTCCCCGCGGCCGCCTATGATTTCCCACATTCTCAAACTAAACATGTTTCTTATTTAAATGATCTGATATTGAGAAATAACTGGATAAACATTAACAGTAATGGAAGAACATGCACAGTGGAGCGGTGCACCAGCCACATCCTACGGTATGCAACCTTTACATTACTAATTCTGTTAAAACCTATTTTTCAGAAATATGGTTCGATGCTACATTTTGTTTTGATAACAGTCACGATGGCAGATGCAGATGATTCTTCTGATGGTGAAGCCAGCGAAAATGAAGCACGTTTTTGCATTAAGGAATTCTTAGCCCTAAAAGAGAAAGCTTCTGTGGTAAGATGAGAAACCTATGAGTATAGATTTTGTACAGTTTTTATTATTTGGTTCAATCCTACAGTTGTGAAGGTTACTTTAAGAAAATATATTAAATATGGTTGTGCCTCTGCAATGATTTGCAGGAAATGGAGAAGAATATTGAATCAGACAAAGATAGAGGTAAGAGCGTAATAGAAAACCAGGCGCCTAATTTGGATCTTTCCCTCTTGCCTGCTTGGAAGGCAGTGGAGCCACAGAAAAGCCCATTTGGTGTCTCCCCTTCTATAAATGCTAATGCTTTCAGGTATTCTCCACAAAGATGTTTCTCCTTCAATTGTTTTACAAAATGTCTTTCAGAAAATTTCGGCCATGCCATTAAATATAATTGCAAGTGGTCAACCCTCAAACATATGTGATGTTTAGGCTGAACAATTTATTTTATATTACAGTAACTTAAAAACTTTAACCAGATAGTTACATCTGTAATGTAATATTTTTAATTTTTTGTTAATTTGAAGGTCTACTTTCACACATAGCAAGAACCAACCGGGACATAACCAACTCACCATTTTCTATAGAGGAACAATCAATGTTTACAATGTGACACCTGATTTGGTAAACTATGATTGAAACTCGAATGTATTCGGCTTTTAAATTATATTCTATTTATTTGGAGTTGCTAAATTTAAAATGATTATTACTTAGATATATTGTTAAATTTTTTCCATGCAGGCAAAAGCTATAATGTTGGCAGCAAACAATAATAACAGTGCATTGTGTCCCACTCCCTCGACATGCCACACCAGTTACATCCAACCTGCTCTCACGCCCAAAACTGGTGAATAAGAAACAATTAGTTCTATCATTTAAATGTATTTTACTATTTGTGCGAAAAATATTACTTACAAGAGGTGGTGGATGTAATAGGTGTAGCAGATTCAAAGATTCCAATTGCTCGACGAAATTCTCTAAAGCGTTTTATGGAAAAAAGGAAGGACAGGGTTCTTTCTAGGCCTCCATATTCCACTTGTCACCATCATTAACTTTAATGTAAAACTTCTTCTTAGTTATCTTGCCTAACAATTGGGTCCAACCAACACCTCATTTGGTGTGATAAGAAATTTTTGAAGATCTTATAGATAGGTCATGACATTACGATAAGGAAAGTCACGGGGATTTCTGTAAAGATATGGAATGTAATTTTTTGGTGCATCGAAGCCACCTCTTAATAATGATGTGAATATAGTCATGTTATTTTAACTATGTACTACCTTTGTTATATGTTCTTTAATTAGCAATCCTATGCAAGCAGTGCTGTGAACGCCGAAAGGGATCAGGAAGAGGAATGAAGAGTGGAGGAAGTGTGAAGGGCTGAAATTAAAGGCAATAAATTTATTAGTGGAATTTGATTAAGGAGAAGGCGAAGCGGAGGAACATAAGGATGGAAGCATAAAATGAGATACATAAGCTTGCATAGACGGAAACATGTAAATGTTCTTTTTAACCTTCTCATCAAGTGTTGTAAATTTTCTTGATCTATAATTAAAAAGCTATGATGTGGATTTATTTTAAAATAAAAGAAACAATTAATTTGTTTGACGAATTAGAAATGTGAAGGTGTGTGTTGTTGCACAAGTTCACAATGGAAAATGCCATGTCAATGTTGTCTTGTTAAAGCAGGAGAGACAAAGTATATACTGTCAGTATCAACATCAGTGTTATAAGACGCACAATTGTAGTAGAGGATTTGGTCTATGTAGAACATATGTGGAAACGCAAACTAGATAACCTCAACACCGACATCCGGGACTATTTGGCAGGGTGGATAACACGGAAAATTTGGGAATTTTGACAACAATTCTCTATTCTAACAATGTCACACAAAACAGAGGAATGTTATTTAACAAGAAAAATGGAGGACCTAAACAAATCCACGGGATGTTATGAATGGGTCACCTCATACCCACCAAAAATCATAACTATTCACACAATGTACATGCCCAGTAGAGGAGGCAACACGACAAAATGTTGTGTGGTGTTCCAAATTTGAACTCTTCAAAGGCTACTGAGGAATTGTGATGACCCGTGCGTAAAGGGAAAAGACTCAGGGAAGTGGCCTTGGTATCAATTTTTATGTCACCCTCGAAGCATTTGCAGAGTGCCATACACCATTGATTATAGACAAGAAGCTTATATATGCTCGTGTACATCAAAGTTACCCATACTGGAGTCCACAATAAGATGGGACCAAGTGGATGCATACGTAGAGGCTTCTTTAGTGGCCCTTATAGATTGAGAATCTTGGAACCCCATGCTAATATTGATCTAGCTCATCCTACACCTGCTTTCTCTAAAGTAATGAACATAAATTAAATCCTAACAAAGTACAAGGAAATTAGAAAATTAGAGAGAAAAATATTAAATATGTTGTGTTGTACGTAGAGAACATAAATCACATCATTGTCATGAAGCCTATCCTCGAAGCCAAAAGTGGGAATAAATCAACAAAATAGAGAAATGGGTTCAAAGGAAAAATGGTTTGTTAGTGTTTTTTGTGCTTCAAATGCATTCATTTTCGTCAGTGAGAAATTGTATGGATTCAAGATTAGTTTAAAACTTCTAATTGAAATACAAAATCCTCCTTTCTCTCATCTAAGCAACCATTAGCGGGGCTCAATTATCAATAATTGTTTTTGCATCATCGGATTTCCTACAATTAGAGGAGATAATGAGATGTTACCAATGATAGGGTACTTGTCATATTTGTGCCTATCAAGCCTCCCATATTGAAAAAAACATATTTATATTGAAAAGTAAATTTCAAAACCAATAATAAATTAGAGAAAAATTAATACTAGTAAGATTCAGTTAAAAAATCTATAAATCCATATCTTTGAAAGAGAAATAACAACAAAGTTGAGATAAACATGGGTGGCCATCTTTTAGTTTGAATAATGACTCCATTGATTTTGAATCATCTACATAATGCAACAATAACAATTAGGAGCTCCTCACTGGAGAACAACCATCATATACCCACTTCTATTTTTTTTTAAGTAATTAAGAAAACAAACATGAAACCTTTATAGACAAAAACATATGCAAAATTCTTTTGTTCATCAAACACTTAATGTGGTTGTACTTAGCTCCCATTTAGGACTAACCAAAATTCGTCACAAAGTTTAAATGAGAAATATAATTAAGGAATTAAATACAACAAATGTACATACACCAAAATAGGAAAGCTATTATAATTATTATAAATTGGTCAATTACAGTTGATTTCAGAAAATCTGATGCCCTGAAATTATCCCAGGCATGGGAGTTAACCTGTTGGTCTTGTATTATCTTGGTCTATTTTTTTGATGGAATTTTTCTTGATTAAAATGCATGTGATTATTTCCCTTGCAGGCTCACTGTTTTTGTTTAGAATCCTCTTTACATGTAGGTCTAGGGAATAGATTATCCTAAAACACCTCTGCAAAAATTAAAAGACAAATAACCATCAGGGGAAGGTTGAGGAAAATTTTCCATTAAATTAATTCTTTAAACTAAAAAAAGAAATATAAAAATATTGTAATAAATTCTTTAGGTCTAGCTTTATGACCCTTCATCCTGATGCTGACTGATAAATGGGTATGAATCTAGACTAGATTCATTGGTGATTAAAAACACAAAATCAATTTCATCCACAAATATTTAATTAAAAAACTTACTTCAGCATCTCTACAAAGCTCATTGTCTCATCTATACTAGGAATTACATTTGCCAACCCTAACATAAAATTACCCTTTCTTTCAATATTTGCCAATTCGTCTCCCTCCACATTAGGATCCGCCTCTTGTTATACACAAACTTGCCATTGTCATTTTTCACTTGCATATTGGGGTGAGAATAATTCAATGTCTCTTCTAAGCATTTTTCCCAAATCCAATTACAGAGGTGCATAATAAGTCACCACAAATGAGACACCTAGAATTATGTCAAAGGCTCAATAATTATTTAACCTAGGCATGTTGACGAGACTGCGAAACAAAAAAACTAGTTTTCTAACAAACTTATGCATTATAGATAATGTATTTGGAATAAATTGTGTTGCATGCCTCTTGAATTCAAGAACTACACATGATTTCCAGAAAAAAATTAGAACCAAAATTATGAAAGCTTAGTGGAACCCAATGAATCTTATTATTCGAAAGACACAATAACTCTTAAGAAAATTCATTTTTGATAAACAAATATACAGAAAAATTGTAATTTTAACCTAAATATGCTGAGGGGACTCTACAGAGAAAGTATTTTTTACTCTATTAACCTAGTTAAGGGTATGATTCCATGAACAAATAGGGGCTAAATTTATGAAAATAAGTTGAACCCACTACATAATCTAGCATGGAAATTCCATGTAAGGCATACCCAAATTCATTTATGACCAAAAGAGAATAAAGAATCAATTTTTTCCTCAAAAATAGAAATGAGTAAAGTTAAAATCCATTCTTACCATGGAAAATAATTTTGAGAATTCTTGCATCGTGAGCCATATGCCTAGCATGAATGCTCATACACCCATCCCCACTTGATGAGAAATCTATTGTCCGACTGTATAGAAATTGATTCATGGCATGCCTCCATTTCCACATGGATTGCTTTAAAACGTAATAGCACTACAAAAATCACTTCACCATTAGGTTTCCTTTTTCAGCAAGACACCTGCAACAAGTAAAATTACATTTTATACAATAAACCTAAAATTGGTTGTAGCATGCAAAATTGGAAAAGCAAAATTGTTAAAAATAGCAAATCTATAAAAATAGCAAAGAAAAGATAAATCGTCACCACACCCGTCAAAATCATCTTTTAGGCCATCAAATTTAACACAATCCCATGAATGTTTGCAAAGCCCTTTCCCATAGGGGTAACGCCTTCGGCGTAATTACTTTGTAAAATTTCCCAAACATCAGCCATGATACTATCAAGAAGTTGAGCCACATGTAAAACATGAAGCACAAGCAAGTTATACATGAACATGTTATGCCAAAAAGCACTTCTAATATGATTTGATTTCAATACTACAATTGTAGCTAGGATTTGTTAGCATACAGTTATATTGATAGCGTGATAGTGTCCTAGGTTGAAATATTGCTGAAAGCAGTAGTTCTAACAAGTAATTACCTAAATTTAATAGAAAAGCAGAACTCTCTCATTTTTTGTAAAATGCAAAAAACTACAAGCATCGATATGTTTAAGGTTTTCAATCAGCAAAAGAACTAGTTTTCTATAGTCCTAGAATAGATATTTCATTTTATCAGGCATAACATACTGGTTTTTTTTTCTTCTGACAGCATGGTTGTTAATGCCACCATGATTTATTGTCATGTATGATTCGGTGTCATCTATAAATTTTTAATTGTAACAGATCCTCTCCATTAAAAAATAAATGGATATCCATGTACATTAATATGAAATTGATGTTCAACTTCACTTCCTGAAATCTATGGAGTTTATTCCTAATTCAGATAATTGTGGTATAAAAAAAATATGTTTATAGAAGATCAATAGGGAAAGCCTAAGAAACTGAAATGTTGGTAGTATCTATCAAACATTAAATACCATTCACAAAAATTCACAAAATATGTGACGAGTAATTTACCCTGTCCCTAATATAATCATCTTGTGTACGTGAACAAAAAAATGGAAATTCTTACTCTTCCTCCTCAAAACTGAAGAACAAATTTAGGATTAAATTTTTAAAAAAACATTGGAAGGATAATTGCATAATTGAGCTTAATTGTTATACCAATCAAACTAAAAATACCTTTAAAATAAATGGATAAATGGTGGCACCACTGGAAGCTGCCTGTGTAACTGCTAACTGTTTGGCCTATCATAGTGCAGAAGCAAAGCCTTCAGTAAGAAAAATAAAACAAAGAAAAGAGATAAGATCCCTACACCAAGTTTACATTAAAGACAAATTGTGTCTTCAATTACAAATTTTAAATTAAAAGCACATAAGCTGTAAGAATGATTGTAGGTTTCTTGGTTTGATTCCCTCTACTGTAGAAAATTAGAAAACAACTTTTAGATTGTACTACAAAAGAAAATTTATTTCCCATACAATGCAGAAAAATAGCCTCCAGTTCATAATTCAAAGTGCTCTATTCTAATGAACTAATATTTAATTTTTAGAATACTAGAATGTGCATGCAAGCTTTATAGTTATCATTTGTTTTATTCTTATTGATATCTTTAAAATGACACTTTACCTCTAATTCGCACTTCATTCTCACTTCACATTTTCTCCTCTCATTCACAACTGACAAATCATTCTTATCCCAAACCCGAGGATACTCTTGAATCAATTATCCTCTCTAACAGAGTTTATTAAGAGGTCTCTTGCTTATATGAACTTCACGGACACCATTTAGGTCAATTTCCCCTTCTATCAGCTTATCAAACTGAAAACCAAGACACCCATTCTCCCAAATTCAACTGTTTTACTTTCTTGAGAGGTTATGGATGCCAACTATGGCCAAATCCAATGCAATATAGGCATACAGCCTTGGCCAAACATGGTCTTCAGATGTGCACATGAATTACTTTCCTCCAACCATGCTCTACTCTACCACCCAAGACTCTTAGTATTTCCCCACTTAAAATATTTTGTCTCTTGCATATGTGATTATTTTTATTAGACCCACAAAATACACTTGAAAAAAATCTCAATGGACCCATTAACTAAAGAGCACAACTAAAAATATCATAATTATTAGAAATAAGTTACATTAAGAGTCCCCCCATTGACATTTGAGTCTAAAGTGAGTAGGATTGTTAAGATCCTTGTAAACTTAGATCAACGCACACCCCCCTTCTGTGTATTTTTTGGGTGGTATTAGGGTAACAACAAGAAACAATTAGATGATATATTTACATAGGTTTTACAGAGAAAATTAATACAACCCAATGATGAAGTCTACAATCCTAAAAGCTTCCTGTTGGTAAGAAGTTCATACCAGTATACTTGCAGGGTAAGACTGTTAGAGTAATTGAGATTTCTAGTTACCTGTCTGAAATCATTTACTATTACAACAATCAGGTCAGCCACAAATATTGGTATGAATAATAATAAAAATTTTAATGTAAGATTGTGATAGCTATGAGGTTTCTTTAAACTTTCGAAACCTTTATACAGCCTCTGCATGATAAAGAATCTTGTGATGGAAAACAATATAAGGTTATGCGTTGGAATTTCCTACACTACAAGTCCTAAAAGGAGCTGAGCACCTTCTAGGAGCATGTACGCCTAAATCATAACCTGTAAGGTCTTGTAAGTTAGGCTCATTTACTGTTACCCAATACTTGACACAGTCCCCAAATAGCTCAAAATAGGTGTCTGTATAATCTATAAAGTCCTTCCTGCCACAAACAAGACACCCATAAGTTCTGTAATTATTTTTTGCAAACAGGACACCTCAACGAGAAACACAGATAACCACAGAAAAAACATTCAGTGGCAAAGATTTCATCTTGCCGATGCTAGATCGTAGTAATACAACCATCCCAAGAGCTTTGTGATGGTGGAGATACAGAAAAGATTGTACGCATCCATGAAAAATCCCATTCCTACGATCACTTTGGAGTAAGTTTTAGGTTTACTTAAAAACACAAAAAAATGTCTATGACCGTCAAATTTAACCCCATTGCGTGAACGATCGGAAAGACCTTTCCCATAGGGGGGATGCCTTTGGCATAATTATTGGGTTTGTGGGGATTACTTTTGCACTTTCTATTTTACATTACATTATATTTTTTAGTACCATATGCAGATTTGAGCCTTGCATGGACACTAATATTTTTATCCTTTATTATTTTATATATATTGATGAAGGATCTTATACATTTCAATGTCTATCTCATGATCTTCATGTTGCTAGCTAGCCCCCACTTGCATATATTTTGAATTGGAAGATAACTAGACCATTTGTTATTGGAGTGCTCAATGCAATCATACATCCATAGGATCTCTCGTGCATGTTGTTATTATAGTGTTTGAGACATTACACACATAATACACCAAAAAACATTATGCATAGTAATATTTCATTATTGCCTCAAAGTGAATATACAAATATATATATCTCTCTCTTATAAAATAATAATTTTTTTCATACAGCTAACAATACTGGAAAAAATATTTGCACATTAACAATGTGCACGAAAATAAAGATATTATTTCCAAGAACTAACAAAATATAACAACTCCCTAATCAAGCTTGAATCTAGAAGTGGGTGTGAATATGGCTAGAACCAATTTGGTTGAGAAATACCCCAAACCACTTGAATGTGTGACCAAACACTCCACCACCCTCCCTTAAGTGCAAAATGGGGAGTGAGCAAAGAGGAAGGAAAAAAAGACTTATGGTTCCTGACAACTAGGCCTGATTAGGTACACATGTATAAATACACATTTAAATATAAGTGTCCCTATGGTGATTGGTCCATATTACTAGAATACATGGATATCATTTCAGTGTAACCGTCAAGTCATATAGGAACTAGTACTTATACGAGGCTTGGTTAGAATAAACATTGATAAAAATTGGGAAGAAAGAGTTAGCATGGATGAAATGTATCACCGTAAGGAAACCAAAAACTAGTAATACACCAGCTAAAGCTAGCCAAATTTGAGTGATAACTTATGTTGCAAGGCATCCTAAGAAGCACGAATCAAAAAACTAACCTTAATGCTAAATTAGGTGCATTGGATGGAACAAATTCCATCAAATAGAAAATCACTCAAGGACTCAAAAGTCACATTAGATCTGATGAGAATATGTTGTTAGAAGCTACTAAATTTGACAGGTGTTAGGGATGTCATTATTGAAAAACACTACAAATTCAGAATCCACTTCTCTTCTTGAGATCTAAAGTTTTGCTAATCAAAATAAATGTTTAGTATACATATCCACGTCGCTTAAACTCATTTTACACTAGTTGTCTAGATCCACTTCTTTATCACACAAAACAAAATAGTTTTCAGTGTAATTCACTAGAATATCTCCATGCAAGGAGACTGCTAGCAATGTTGATAGTGTAATAATTCACCACACATTAATTTGATCTACCGAAGAATATGTGGTGCACTAAATATCAAAATAATTTTCCATGGAAATGAACATGAAACCCAAAGTATTATCAACATCAAACCCCCATACTACTGATTAGGTGGAGTGATGCTACAAATATGTATGAGTATAAAAAACCAACTACTCAAACACTGACAAGAAAACGCTAGATTATACCAGACTAGTTATACTTCATAAGGAGGGAAATCTAAAATACAAGTTAAAAGATACTAACATGCCATAAAAGTTCCAAAGATACAAATGAAATATACCTCTCAAGATGATGGCCTTTGTGGTGATGGGAAATTCATGCAACTGAACAAAAGAATAATGCTAAAAATAGAGCACAACTACATGAAATAATTCCATGGCTATGTAGACTCAATGTGACTAAAAATTATCCCATACAAGATAACATCACCAAGTGATGCACAAAAAATCCAAAAATGTCATCAATATCTAAGGATGTCATCTAAAACATGAGACTATATATCTCTAAAAAATCCAAATACAATAGCTCAAACAACAAGGATCGTTAAAATATAGGAGGAGTAATGAGTGGATCATGAAGCTAAAGGGTGGAGGATTCATGTAGGTAGTTCCCTCTCATTTAACTCTTATGTTTCCACCACAAGTATCAAAGGTTTATTTCAAATGAATATGAATATATAAAGAAGATACCTACATATAATTCATTAAAAAGAGCACAACTAGACCATGTAAGGAAGTATCATAATATGTGTCAGGTTGATCATGTATGTGTTTTATCAGATTCTTAATAGATTTAATGAAACAAATAGAAGGTGATAGGCCTAGGAGGAATACATGTTTGTAATGTTGGTTAAAGGTTGTGCGCACGTTTCTGATTTCTGATCCAGGATGACCATGAAGAACTTCCTTTTGGCTAGGAGGAACTACCTGTAAATACAAAACAAGACCACAAGAAGAATATTAAACAATATATGTCAGTGGACTGCCTAACATGTGTTAGATCTAGGAAGTGTGATACTTCCTAGATGGTTGTCAATCCACTGTTTAATACAATTTAATGCAAGAAATAACGTAAAAATAATAACATCCTACTATAGTTGATATGATTTAGGCATCTCATTCAAATATAATAAGAAAATATAATCTAACATGTAGGGTTATGATTAGATCTAGAGGTTGGGTAGGTAGTTTTGAGTTTTTGTTGGTCTGATAGAGGTCTAGTAAATGCTACAAATGATTTTGGGTAATTTTGGAATGGATATTAGCTTGTTGTCCTGAGCTAGGTTGTCAGACACAGAGACCGATGCTGGTCAGAGTGATACAGAAAATGGTTTAGATATGACCGATGACGGTTTTGGGTGGATAATGGTAGAATCTCAAAATAGATTCCTATGCTCTCTTTATGTCTACATAGAGAGTTGGGAAGGGTTTTGGTAGGATTATAGGTGGGATACCAAGTTTGGGTAAGGTTCTATGAGGTTTTTTGGGTGTTAAGGTCAATTAGTGAAAGTGTGTCATGAGACATAGTAACTAACGTCGGTCGGGTGATCGATGTTGGTAAAGGGGAAACCAATGATAGTCAAGGTGACTGGCATTGGTAGGGGAAAAATGGTGCAAATAAAATAAAATTGGTTTTAGAGCTTCTCTGTGATTGCACAGAGAATGGAAGAAATATGGTTAGGTTCGAAAAAATGCTAGGTAGGCTCAGGAATGCCTAAGAGTCGGATGGGGAGCTAAATGGTTGTGGGTTGTTAGATGGGTGGATTGACAAGAAATTAGGGATGGTGGAATGCAAAGGAGAATAAGATCTAATTCAATAGAGATAAAGAAACTACAATATAAGTAAGTATAAAATGATGTAGATCAAAACATACTTACTTGTATTTGTAGGCCTAGTTGGTGGAAGATAAAAATGGTTGATCTATGAAGCTAGTGGTCAGTGTCTGAAAGTGTTTCGTAGAATGTTACTATGAATTCCAATGCCTTCAAATAAGTCTGAGTGTTGGCTAGGAGGCATCTGGGTGCTCGAGAAGACTCCTTTTTGTGTTTGCATGGAGATCTTTCTCTCTCCAAACTCGAAAGAATGACCAACCTCCCAAAACTTGAAATTTCCAACCTCCTTAACAAGGTTTCCAAAATGAATATATGGTAACTGACGATGGGCAGGGTGACCAGCATTGGTTAAGGTGAGAAATCCTAGGTTTTCTAAAATAACAGATCTTGGCTATCTTTTGGTGAGTTTTACTCATTGTTCCAGGTCTAAAATGGCATTTAGTGCTTACATAAGTGGACATGATATTAGATAAATAATAGGCATCTAATTTTAGGGTTAGACTAAGTCTTAGTTAGTTAAGGTATGTAGAAATCGAGTCTTAGCTAAAAGAAACATGATAAGAATAGGTCCATGATGAGGTGTCTAGGTGAAGTGGCTAGGTGAGGTAGTTAAGTGAGGATATTAATTAATTTAATTAAGATGATTAACTCAATTAACATGTGCACTAGGGGATATGAATGGGTAGGATATGGTTAATTTAATTAATGGGGTTTTAATGAAAGTATGACGCAATTTTGGTGTCTACATTTTGCCCCTTTTTGTCAGGTAGCTTGTATTGGTAAGCGACGCTGACAAAAAAAGGAAGTGATATCCCCATGTATGGGTGAGAGCGTGACTGCCCCAAGTCTGGGCGAAGGCAATCCCTCTCAAACCAGGAACTGATGAGGTGCTATGTGGATTCGGTGAGTGGTTTGATAAATGTGTAGTTAGTGTAAGTGAAGGTAGGTGGGGAAGGGTATGGGTACTTTGGAAAAAGGGTAATGGTCAAATTGGGTAATGGGTAATGGAAATCGAAACACACGCACACGTATAGACTACAACACGGTACTAGGTTGAAGAGTTTGCAAACTCTAAGTCTTCCAAGGTTGATAGGTTTATCTAAACAAGGGTGAAGTGATTCAGGTATCCAAGGCATAGGATATTGTACAAAAATACAACGTGGGTTAGGTGCAAGATCGTTTAGGTATGGTCTGGTACACCATAGGTTTGGTTGGAATAAACGACATGGTAATAGGCAAGGTATGGTTAGGATAAAACAACATAGGTAACGACATCTTAAGGTATATCAAGTACATAAGGTCAATGGTCACATAAAGTAGGTCAGGTCCAGGTAAATAGGTGATGGCATGGGTAAGGCCAAGGTATAGGTAAAATAACAAATCCCTAACCACAATTAAGGAATTGTAGGGGTATTTAGGCTTGTGGGTAGGGTACAATGGGTGTTGTGTCTGAGAGGTATGGTATATTGTGTAGAAGGTGAGCAGTAATCAGCCCAAGGGTGGTGTGTGATAGGTAAGGCCATAGGTGTGGCCGATTGGTGTAGGTGGGTGAAGGGTAAAAGTGTATGAAGGTGGTTAAATTGATGAGAATGGGCCAAATGGGGTATAAGGAATATGACCAATGTTGGTCATAGAAAATTGATTTCGGTCACCATAAACCAATATCGGTAGACTAGGGCACGTGACCGCTATCGTTATGGGAAAACAGACGTCGGTCAGGTCAGGCCGTGGTTAAAAAGTAAAAATTTGTATAGATGCAGATTCATTTTACATTTCATAGTGTTGGAAAGTGACGAGTGAGGAGTGTGTGGTTTTTTCAAGGAGTAGAGGACAAGGTGATTATACAAGACTGAGGTGGAGGGAGTTGAGTGGTTGTTAGAGTGAGGAAAATGGGTCCACATGATTGGGTGGAATGAGTTGGTTCACCGTAGGATCGAGAGATCAATTTTAGACATTGTGGTAGTAGAAGGGAGGGGTGGAGGTCCACCATTGAAGAGACCAGATGTGTTAGCGAGAAGGAGGCAGAGAGATGAGGTAGGTTCCAACTCCTATTGCATATTTTGAATTGAATTTGGTGTTAAAATGAACAAATGAGGGGAAAATTTAAAATTTTGAAAATGTGGGTAAAATGAACTGATTTGGGTATAGGGAGGGTGCAATGTAGGCTAAATATGGGTAAAATTGAATTAGGGTAAGTTTTGCGTGGTGTTTGGGTGGGTTTAGGTTGTTTTTAGGAAATTTTAGAATTTTAGGGCCATAGGGGTTCAGCTTTGGGGCTGAACCAAAGACCGATGCCGGTTTGGGGTCGGCCTGACATCGGTTATGTATTACCTACATCGGTGGGGAAAAAGATTACCAATGACGGTCATAGGGGACATACATAAATCAGCGGTGACCGACATCGGTTACTATAAAAAGGTGATAGGGAAAAAATAGGTTAGATGTAGAGGGAGAAGATGGGGTGGAGAAGAGGGGGTAGGATAAAAAAATAAAAAATGAAGGGAATAGGGATTGAGGAGGGAGAAAAGTAGGTGATTGAAGGTGCGGGTAGGTAAATGTAGGTAGGGGATAGCTAGGATTTAGGTCACGGTGGGTATGGGGTTCAAGTAAGTGGGAATGGAATTAATAAGTGGTCGGGGATAAAGTACGAACATGATAAATGTCTATGGGGTAGTAGGGTGTAGAATTATATTGTTGATAAAAAAGGAATTTAGGACCTAACATTGTTGAGTTGGTTGGTTGCAGGCATGGCAGTAGTTGACACTATGAGATAGAGTATCACCCCTACTAGGGGAGTTGAGGTGCAGTGTGACGGAGGAGGAGTGGACCCACATGTGGGAGGTAGGGCTAATCAGGGTCAGGCGGTATAGACAGATCTGATGGGATCCTATTCTCATGGTCACTCTCATTGATAGATGGGATGCAGCCACCAACACATTTCACCTCCCTACCAGCAAGATGACGATCACACTTGAGGATTTCTATAGGATTTTACGGTTGCTAATTGTTGGGGAGCCAGTTTATAGTGTAGCTATGGATGGTGCCTTCAAGGCAATGATTGGAGTGTTCAGGGAGAGGCTAGTGAGATGACCAAGCAAAGTGCGAGCTTGGTGTACAGGGTGATGTATGTCGCACACCCACATAATACATGGCTAGTTGTGCTGATGATCATGACCGTACGGTGTTATGCACTGCCTGATTCAAAGGGAGGTCATTTTCCAAAGGGTCTGATGGGAGTATTATGAGACATGATCGAGGAGTGGGTTTACTTTGCATGGGCGCCAGCTTATTTGGTATAGCTACACAGGGAGTTGTGGGGATATCAGAGGATGTGATGATATGGTGTGTGTTGTACCTTCCTTTTACATTATTGAGCCTATGAGCACATTATGGTAGCATGACCACGAGGACTACTGGTAGCAGACTAGCATCGTGGGGGAAGAGGGTAGGATTTTGGCAATGGGTGGTCACAAGAGGTTGGCCACAAGTAGTAGAGGTGTTATATGATTTCGCACATTACATGCGGGAGTTGGAGGGGATATATGTAAGAGACATAGTATGGCAGACTTATGTTGGCTTTCCATAGCATTCAAAGGCATGAGGTGAGAGCCATAGGTGTTGCAGCTAGTGTGAAGGATACAAGGGAGATGTGTCAGTGAGCATGATATGAACCTAGTAGATAGATTCTGAAGGTATTTTGTACTAGTGTATGATGTGTTGCCACCATTTCCATAGTATTGGCGGGAGGATGTGGAGAGGCCTTTGTCTCCACCTCGCCCCATAAAGCCAACAAGTCAGGAGGAGTTACCAGTGGATGGTAGGATAGATGATGCAGAGGTATTTGATGGATATAGAAATTGATGGATATCAGAGCTATATGAAGCACCACCACATCGAAGGCAGCCCACTTTGGTGACTATGATAGTGTAGAGAGATACACTACATGGATAGGTGGTAGCGTTGGTAGTGCAGTTGACAACAGGACAAATAGAGGTAGCTACCTTGACTAAGCAAGTGACTATGCTACAGGTGTAGTTAAATGCTACCCAAGCATAGGTACATATATAAGCACAGGCTCAGTCTCCTATACATGATGGAGGATAGATAGCTACCTTGTAGGCATAGGTCATAGGGTTGCAGGGGTAGATAGCAACATCCCAAGCACATGTTGTGGCTTTATAGGCTTAGGTTGAAGTAGGGAGACTGACACAGGCATCAGGATAGGGTCTTGTCATACTTGGGTTTTTATCAAGACAGGGTCCCATGGTACAGCTAGCATAGGGATAGGTGTTTATGGGGCTAATGGTAGCAAGGCAGAGTGAACAAGTGGTCATGATGCCTATGGCACCACCTCAGATAGTTTCAATGGTGAGGTTCACTGATTCCTTAAATAAGGCATGGCATTAACAGGATCATCTGATGACCACAGGGATAGATATACCCTCCTATGATGAGTAGAGGGCACCACGGGTAGTGAGTGAGAAGACTAGCTCTTGCATTCATATCTTAGAGAGCATAGAGGGCCGCCGAGCCTAGAGATAGGGTCAGGGTGAGGCTACAAGTTCACGAAGGCCGAAATAAGCTATAGGACTTGAGGGGACTAGACCGAGACTATATGAGGTGGGGAGATGTTGGCAGGGCACCAAATAGGTAGATAGGAGGAGACAGATGAGACTGGCCCCGAGGGTCTCAAGTGGGGTGACGATTAGCCACTTGGTATGATTATTGTTTTTGATATTTTGATATATATACCATCCTACAAGCCAAAGATAGTGAGGATGTACATGATATTTTTGAGATTTTGATCTTATACCGGCCTGTGTGCCGAAGATGGTAAGGATGTGTCTAATATTTTTTGAGATACTAGTATTTATTTGTATCTTTGTATATATGTATTGATACACAAACTCTCCCATTTATATTTTGATGATGTTTATTGTATGGATGATGTACCTATGTTTTTAATTTCCATTGTTATTGTGTATTGATGGAAACTAGGTGAATTAGGCATGATTGAGTCAAGGTCATGTAGGCATGATTGAGTTTAGGTCACTTAGGCATGGTTGAGTTTAGGTCATTTAGGCATGGTTGAATTTAGGTCATTTAGGCATGGTTGAGTCAGGTATAGGCATGGTGGAGTCTAGGTCATTTAAGCATGGTTTGGTCATGGTGTTGCATTTGATTTAATTTCCAAGTTCTTGTTTTTATGGAAAATAAAAGATGATGTATGATATATGGTGATGTTATAAAATGGTAGGTATGTATGTTTGTATGTTTTAATTTTCCAATTGTTGTGTAAAATGGAAAACTCAGTAAGGTAGCATGTGAATAGAAAAGTGGGGGAAAATTGGTTAGGGTAAAGAGTGGCTGAGGTAACCTCCAAGGGCCCCATGCCCTCAGAGTGTTGCCTACATATCCCTGGAGAAATGTGGCCTCATGCCAATGTAGTTATCCCATAATCTAGGGAAGAATAAGATGAGGATAGATGAATGGGTCGGTAGGTTTTAGGCATGTTTTGAGTCTAGGTCATTTAGGCATGGTTGTGTTTTGGTAATTGTAGGAACTGTTGAGTTTAGGTCAGTTAGGCATGGTGATGTTGTTGAAAGAGGAATTCTTAAAGTGTAGGTGTCAATGGTCTAATCTTGTATAGAAGAATCAAAAAGTAATGAAGAAGGTGAAGGGTAAGAGGTGACCAACAAAGTTGCCTAATTGGAAGAACCATAACCAGTCTACCATACCAAAGGTGGGATTATGAACATAAGACCCTAAAGGCATTGCATGATTGACTATGTTGAGGGTGAAGAAAGTCACATGATCACGAAATGTCATTTTTACAGAAAGTCCCTTGAGAAGGTAAGAAATGAGGGTGAATAGGCAATGGGGTGAAAACGGTTGGTTTTAGCGTAACCTAGTGTGAGATAGCATGCCTACTTGGAAAGAGACCCAAGATCAAAATAGGCATGTCCATGATAAAAAGGTTATCATTTTCTCTTTTTTGCTCCTTTTTTTATAGATTGATCGATGTGGGAAGTCTATGTGGGATGAGTATATTATCTCCTAAAGATATTTGTGAAACTAATCGATGTGGGAAGCTTTTGGATATATTTTTTTATTTTTTCAAGGATGGTCCTTTTTTATGATAGACTATGTGCAATATGGCTAGCTTTGTATAGTTGTCCTTCGAGGGATCATTTTATTTATAGTGGCAAGATAGAGAGAAGAGATGTCCCTTTTGAGGGAGTCATCTTATTTCTAGAAGTTTGACTTGAGGAGTTGAATCTCATTTTTCTTTTGAAATTATTTTGATTTTAGACATTTAAGTCATGGATAAGACTATAGAGGAAAATTAGGCTTTTTTTTAGAAGACAAAAACATAGCACACAAAGATTAACTATGAAAGAGATGGTTTCAAGTGATGAGCTTGTAATAGATAGAAGGTGATATAGGAATTGATTCAACAATAGAATGGTCAAAGATGTAAGGAATTGAGGGGTTCAAGATTTGGTTTACCTTCGAGTGAAGAAAAATGATAAGCACCTGATCCATAGGTATGAGTAATGATATAGGGTCCAAGCCAATTAGGAGAAAATTTTCCCCATTTATTTTTCTCTCCTTTGGTTACATTCTTATTTTCCTTGAGGACGAGGTCACCAACCTAGAAGGTTTGCTCATGGAAGCATTTTTCATAGGCACATTTAATACGTTTTTGGTAGATTTATAGATGATCAAAAGCTGTAAGATGACGTTCATCTAATAACTCAAGTTGTGTCAAACAATCCTAGCAAAAGTCATCATCGTTGAGCATGTCTTGGAGTGAGATATGGAAAGATTGAATTTGGACTTTGAGAGGCAAGACATCCTCAGTACCATAGACTAGAGAAAAAGGTGTTGCAGTAGTTGAGGTGTGAATACTAGTACGGTAATCCAATAAGGTGAATTGAATGTGCGTATGCCAATCCTTTCCATTATTGTCAACTACTTTCATAATAATTTTGTTTACGGTTTTATTGGTTAGTTCTACTTGGCCATTTTTTTGTGGGTAGTAAGGTGAAGAGAAACTGAGTTGAATGCCAAAGGTGTCATAGAGTTTTCATAGGGTTTTGTTTTTGAACTTTTTTCTATTATCAGTGATGAGACAGTGAGAAATGCTAAAGTGAAAAATGATGTGATGATTAATTAATTCATAATTTTTCTCACCTTTTTTAGAGATGAGGGGGATGGTTTCTACCCATTTAGTGTAGTATTCAGTAGTGGTTATAATCTATTGATATTGTTGTGAAGAATGAGCATTGATCTCTCCGACAAGATCCAAACCCCATTGAGAGAAAGTCCAAAGGTCTCATGCGACCTATAAGGCATGACTAGGTGTGGAATGAATATTAGCATGTTGTTGGCATTTCACACAATGTTTGACATAGTCATAATAGTCACGATTGAGGGTGGGCCAATAATAGCCTAGGTGAAGGATGCATTTAGTGATAGCTAGGCCACTAAAGTGACCTCTACAAATTCCATTGTGAAATTCCTTGATGGTATAAGGAATCTCATAACTTAAAAGGAATCATAAGAGAATACTATAAAAAACAACATTTATAAATAAGGCCTTCGATGATGACATAGTGAGAGATAATTTTGAGAAAATCATGTTTCCCATTACGAGTAAGGTTGGGAGGTAGAATCGACAGGGAAAGGTAGTCTGGAAATTACTTATACCAAAGGTCACATGGGTCAGGTGTAATGGTTTTGATGATTTTGATGTCTCAAAATAGATAGGAAGGTGATCATAGCCTTTGTACTATGACATAGATTTTTGAGTCAGAGGGTGAAGAGGGGATTTAAGAAGCAAGGTAGGACATGGTATCCACAAATTTATTGGTAGAACGTGGGTTGGTTTGAAGTTTATAATGGTAAAAGATAGTCAAAAGTATGTCTACATGATGTTTGTACTTTTGAATTAATTTTTTACAACATTGGTATATACCATTGACTTGGTTTACAACTAGTTTAGAGTTGCCAAAGATATTAATTTATTTGATGTCTAAGGTTATGGCAGTTTGAAGGCCTAATACGAGTGCTTCATATTTGGTGATATTATTAGTACAATCAATATATAGTTTTAAAGATAAAGGCATAGGTTCACCATCAAGAGGAATGAGGATAATGCCTACACTACCCCCATGTTCACATTTAGAACTGTTGAATAATAAGGTCATTTGGTAAACTGTATCATCCAAAGAGAGGGTAGCAATGGATTCGTAGGAGAAATGAAAGTTAGAGGATTGATCTATAAGTTGGTTAGTGATGGTTTGGTATTTGATATATTTTTTATGGATGAATTTAAGGTCAAGGTCAATGAGAAACATGAGCTAACACATAGCATGTTGATGTTGGTAGAGTTTGGCGTACATGTAATGTAAGGGGTCAGTATTGGAGACGAAAAAGTTTTTGTGATTGAGTAGGTAATGGTGAAGTTTATTGGTGAAAAAAACTAAGGCTAAGTGAAAAAATTCAGTGTGGGTGTACCTGGTTTTGTATACTAGAAGTGTACAACTTATATAAAAGATTGTTTGTTCCCTGTGTTGTTCATCATGATGAGCGAGCATGGTCCTTAAGGAATGATCTATAGTAGAAATGTAAAGGTAAAATGATTGGTTATCCTTATGAGTAATGAGTACAGGTGGTTGGAGAAGGTATTGTTTTAATGCCTCAAAGGATTTGTGGCATTCATTATCCCATTTGAAAGAGATGTCCTTTTTGAGGAGATGGTGAAATGGTTGGCAGAGGTCAGAAAGCTACAAATTAAAACAATGAATAGATTGCAACATGCCTTACAAAGTACAAATTTTGTGAAGGTTAGTAGGTGAAGTATTTTTGAGAATAGCTTTAATTTTAGTGGTATTGACTTATATGCCACATAAAGAAATGATGAAACTAAGGAGCTTTCCTGAGAGAATAGCAAAAATGCACTTCTTTGGTTGAAGTCAAATGTAATACTTGATAAGATGGTCAAAGATAATTTTCAGGACTATAAGATGTTCATCCCAATGTTTAGATTTGGCAAGGAGGTCATCTATGTAATCTTACAATATACTATGTCTGATGTCATGAAAGATATAAGTCATAGCCCACTGATATGTAGCACCAGTGTTCTTAAGGCCAAAATGCATCACTCGATAGCATAAGGTCCCCCAAAGAGTGATGAAGGCTATAATTTGTTGATCTTCTAGGGTGAGTAATATTCTGCTATAACATGAGAAACCATCCATGAATGAAAACATCTCATGACCAGTTGTAAGATCAACTGGTTGGTCAATACTAGGTAGAGGAAAGTCATCTTTTGGGCAAGCTAGGTTGAGGTCATAGAAATCCATGCAAATACAGATTCCCCTATCACTTTTGTGATAGGAACGATGTTAGAAATCCATTAGGGATAGTCAATGGGTCAGATGAAGGATACCGAGAGAAGGTGTTGAAGCTCTTCTTTGATAAGAAGGGCAATGTGAGGATGCATTTTCTGTAACTTTTGTTTTATGGGTTTGGCTTTAAGAATAGTTACGATATTGTGGACCAAAATGTTTGGATCAATACTGGGCATATCAACATAGGACCAAGAAAAATCATTGCTATGATCTCAGACGAAAGAAGTAAAAGCTTCCTTCTCAGCAACATCTAAAGATTGGCCTATCTTTAGAATTTGTGGGTTATCTTGAGTGTTAATATTGACTTCAATGGTTGATTCATTTGACATGGTTTACATCTCAGAAGCAAATGACTAAGAAATATAAGAATATTCCACACCAAGGTAGGTAAGGATAGACTCATTGCCCTGATATTGAATGACGTTAATGGATGGTGTATCATCATTGATCATGTCAGGATATAGGAAGAGAATAGAAGAGGGATCCTCTCCATCACATTGCTAAGTCAAAGGTCCTAAGTAAATGGTGTTCATGAAAAAAAAAGTTAGGAGGAATGGATTCTGGATGCACAGATTTCGTGGGTGAAGGTGGTGACATGGGTGAATGGGCTTGAAGAAGGTTTGGCATCCTCAGTGAGGTCAACACGGGCCTTCTTAGAGGATAGTTCAGGTGAAGCTGATACCACTACAGTCTTTGTGTTTATAGGTGGTACATGGGATGACGGTATGACATCCTTGTTCGTAAAAACCAAATCCAAATCCTTTCCAAGTACAATGGTGAAGGAAAGTGTGAGTGAAGTAGTAGTTGGTGAGATATTGGAGGTTAGATGAAAATGGTCATGTTTGGGATGGTGGTTTGGGTGAATAGGTGGAAATATCAAGTCCCCCATACATTAAGTTAGTGCGAAGGTGGGGAGGACCATAAGGGAATACCTGGCCTATGCTAATGGTCATAATGAGGATGTTGGTGTAGGTTACCATACACTTGTGGAGTAATGAATGTATTTATATTATAGATGCAACATTCCCCTAGAGTGAGTCATTGAAAAATGCCTTCTAAGGGATCGGTAGTAAACATATGTGTAGTCGTAATAAATGTTTAATAGGAAATTAGGAAGAATAAGGATTAGTTCGTTGGGAACTAAACAGGATTAGCAGATGGGTTAGCTATAGAGGTAGGTGTGGGTGAGGTAGCGGTAACATTGGTGGATGGGGATGTGGGTGAAGGAGAAGTGGCAATGGTGGTAGATTCCTTAAATGGTACAAGGACATCATTAGGTCAGTACAACATGTTACAGGTTTTGAATGATGACGGGTCAGCTGGGATGGTGTAGTTATGTCCTTCATTTTCAAATTTACACAGTGGTGTAAAGTTGAAGGAACACAACCCATGACATGAATCCAAGGTTGACCGAGTAACAGGTTGTATTGCAACTCCCCCTTTAATATGTAGAAAAATTCTGGGATAGTACGGAGGCCCACGCAAACATGGAGATTGACGGTACCAAAGGGTAGAAGTGATGGCATCATTAAAGGAGCGTAGCATAACTGGGTTATTATGCATGTAATTAGTAGGTATGTGCATTTGGTTGTACGCATGGGAGGAGATGATGTTTATTCTGGCACCACCATCAATCATAATGCATCGTACACATATATTATTGATATAGACATAAATGAAAAGGGTAAGATCGTGGTCGTCTGATTAAAGAGGTACATTTTCATCGTCTGAAAAACTGAGAAGAGACACTTGGTGAGAATGTGGAGTTGTAGAGGTAGGGGATGAGTTGGTGAGAGAGGCCATATGATGAGGGGTAATAATGGATTCCATGGGTGTAGGGTTGTTAGGTAAAACATAAATGGATTGGACGAGGTCATACAAATACATTTATAAAGGGGATTGGTGTAATAATTTTATCATTGTACAATGGGAGACCCCATCAGAAATAGGGTATGTGGGACCTTGAATGGTGATTTTAGGTCCAGGTGAAGTCGGTATGTTAGACACAAGATTAGAAGATGGGCTAGTTTCTTTTACTGTCCCTTTGTATTTTTGGGTGTGAGTGACAACTTGGATCATGTTAATATGAGGGAAAGAGGTGGATGGAGAAGGTATGTCATGAGTAGTATAATGACATGATGGACAAAATCCTAATGTAAGGTGAGAACCTTGTGAAATAAGTAGGTAACACTTGCATTTAGGTGATGGTTTGGCCAACTCTCGAATATAGACCATGTTGATCTCAAATGTTGGTGGTGGATAAAAAGGTTGTATAGGTGGAGATGTGGGTGGATGAATAGGTAGTGGATGAATACGTGTGGTGATTGGTGAAGATGGAATAGAATCCTCATCTAGAAGATCATCTTCGTCAAAATTTTCTTCAAGAGGACATAGTTGGAGAAGAATGGTCTTAAGAGCCTTACAATTCTCTACATCATGCCATGGCACACAATGGTAGGCAAAAATTTTGGTTTCATAAAATCTTTCTAGTTTGGGTTTGAGTGAGTCGTAGGGTCTAAGTGGCGGTTATGTGATGACAGAGGTCTCCAAGAGGTTGACTAAAATTTTATCGTAGGACCTTGCCAATGGATCACAGTGGGAAGTCAGTGTGGGTTTGGGTAGAGGTGTGGATGATCATGGTCAAAGAGGGTGTTATAGGAGGTGGAATAGGTTTGACCACTTGTTTGGTAGGTGGTAATGTCTTAGGTTTAGATGGTACCTATTTGGGTAAAGTTATGGTAGATGAACTAGCAATGGAAGGTGTTGTTGGTTTAAGTACCCTATTGGAGGGGTAGTGGGTTATTGTCCTTGGATTGCACCTTTTTGGGTAAAGGTGATATGGGATTATGTGATGTAGAATGGAAAAAAGATGGTGGAATAGGACGGGTCATCCATGGGAATAATGGAGGTATAGATAAATTGGTTGGTAGAGGTCAAGTGGAAGGTATGGGCTGAAGTCACATAGGTAATGGTGGGGTTATGGTAGCTGGTGGAGGTAAAGGTGGTATGAAATATATGGGTGACGTCGGGGGTGTTTTTTTGTGCATGAAATTGGGGTATAACAAAAGATCATGATGAATAATTAGGTTTCTTCGCTTTTGATTTTCCTCCAGTAGGGGGTTGTTTTTCTAAGGTTGATGGGTGAGGTCCTATGATGGATGAGAAGGGGAAAAGGTGACAAAGGCATGGTGGGTGATACTGGTGTATGTGTCCTAGAAGGTTGGGTCTTCCTTTTAGGCGGAGGGATAATTGTTGTGTGGGTTTGGGAATATGTGGCTAAATCCAATTTGATGGTGTGGATGGGAAAGGCTTGACATCGACATGACACCCAAGGTGGTGATGGGCCTAGATATGGGTGAAGATGTAGGTACAGATTAGGTTCTTAGGCATAGGAATGGTTTTAGTCATGGGTAAAGGTTTGGATGTAGGAAAGGGTGATAAAGAAGAAGACATTTCAACAGATAGATTAATGGTTGATTTGATAGCTTGAAACACTTTTGGATAGATTGTGGAGGTATTAGTAAGGGACATTTACATTTAGGTTTAAAAGGGGAGCTGAAGGCATCCCCAAATCATGGAATTATCAATGAAATTCAAGTGGTCAGCTAAGCATGAAAATGAAATTGTTGTAAGAGGAGCTGTTGTTGATTTAGTAGCAATCCCCATAATGTATGTCTATGAGACAAGGAATTTGTTGGCTTCAGACTCTATGGGTAAGAGAGCCAAGAGAAGATCAATAAGATTTTGAAAGGATGATATAGAATGGTTTCCAAGAGGCACTGGCGCTTCTAAATGATCCCCCATGGGTAGGGTAGATGATGGGTGAGATGAGGTAGGCTCCTCTTTTGGTGGAGGGGAAGTAAAGAATGACTCTCTCCGTGGGTAGGAGAGTTAATACCATTGAAAGTTAGTTGGGTTTAGAGGTGAGTGGTGAAATTGCATTGGTAGAAATGGTGGACACCTCCATAAGTGAGTGAGGAGATGAAGAGTACTCCTCTATGGGTAATGTATTATATGAGGTAGGATCCTCTGTAGGTAGAGGATCTCATGCTTTAATTTCATCGATGGAGGGGATATGAGAAAATTGGGGAATGGTTAGTATGACATAAAAAATAACATGGACTTCACGGACATTGTTTTCATTGGTTGAAGATTCCCTATGTTGATTAGAGGATTGAGTATGATTAGGAAAAGGCTTCTTAAAGATATGCAAATTTTGATTTCTGGTGTGTTCAGGTTGTCCAGGATGAGATCTCCATTGTCTAACATTTCCTTGAAAATGTTCTTGAAATTCATGAAATTACCATCGCTATTGCATTTGACGTGATGATAATTATAATAGTCATGTTCCTTATACCATGCAGGCATATGACTAGCAGGATCAAAACTAGTATGAGGTTTTTTATAAGGCGCAGTGTAATGGATTTGGCGTTAAGAAGATTTTCCAAGACTCAAGAATAGGGCTCTCCAATTGGATTGTATTTTTTTTTGTCTCCCACCAGAACTGAAAATTCTTAACAGGAAAAATATTAGAAGAAGGTTTGGCTTGATAACATGGATGAGATGGACCAGCTTTGAGAACTACCACATTGGCAGATCCCTTGGGTTTTGAATAATTATTTTGGGGCTTCGAAGATGAAGAGGTTTCATTTGATTTGAATGTGGTGTTTTTATTACACGCAGCTGAAATTTATTATCTTTGATGGAACGCATTTCTAGTTTCCATGCCATGGTAAATGCTTCATCAAAGGTACAAAAGGTTTATACCTAAAGATTTGGTGAGATGTGTCTAGCACAAGCTCTAGTGAACAACTCTATAAGCTCAACTCGAGGTAACTAGAATGTTAATTGGTTAATAAGAATTTTCCAATGAGCAATGAAATCTATGATAGATTCTTCATCATATTGTCGTGTTGAGTATAGGTCAATCATGGTGACATTTTTTACGACATTGATTAAGAAGCGGTCCAAGAATGATTGAGCCACTTGGTTAAAGGAGTAGATGGAATGTTTGGGTAAACCACTATACCAATGTAAGGTAGGTCATGTCAAGGACATGGGGAATGTCCATAGGAGTAAACCATCATCATGGGAAATTAAATAGCACCCATGTTTAAATGACCGCAAGTATTATTGTGGCTCTTCTTTACTGTTGAAATAGGTGAACTTGGGCATTTCCCAATGTACAAGGTATGGGCGAATGGGGATAGATGGATGAATAGGCTCATTACATATTTCATCATAAGTTAAGGAGTTGTGATATTCACAAACTGATGCTTCTAATGTGTACATATTTTCCATAATCATCCTAATGAGATCATTGGTTGGTTGTGAGGAATGGGCACCTCCCTCAGTGAAGGGAGGTTGATGATGGATGTTTGATGTGGACTGAATCCCAATATATGAGGGTGTTGAGTATGAGAAATGTGAAGGGGGAATAGACGTGGGTGGAAGATATCCCGAATAAGTAATATATGAAATTGGGGGTTGTTGACTGCAA
This sequence comes from Taxus chinensis, assembly GCA_019776745.2. Lineage (NCBI taxonomy): Eukaryota > Viridiplantae > Streptophyta > Pinopsida > Cupressales > Taxaceae > Taxus > Taxus chinensis. The sequence goes on from CM034146.1 coordinate 810,626,316, forward strand.
GCATGGTAAATGAGTGGGGTAGTTGTAATGAGTCCCATGGCAAATGGGGGTAGACATTGCTGGGATGGAAAGGATGAGGTTGGAGAATGTGGAATGAGTTTCTAACACCACAGGGTGGTTTAGATGTCAATTAGTGTATACGAATTATAGAGGATGCAGATGGGGACATGCTTAAGGCAGTTGGAGAAGGAATGGTCAACACCATAGGTGGTAAGGTGGATGAAATCCATGTTGAGCTAGTGGTAGCTGATGCGGAAGTGGGGGTGAGGGCAGGAGGGATAGACATGGGAATGTCGTATACCAACTTTCCCAAGGAATCTCAGGTAGATGAGTGGGCAAAATAATATTATTAGGGCAGCGATATTCTGGTCAAAGAGTCTTGTAAACTCCTCGTCACCAGTATTGATGGTGATGGGCTGATTTGTATCCATAGGCAACAAGATAGAAGGTGGTGAAGGGCTAGGTGGGAGCAAGCTGAAGGATAGCATCGAACATCAAGGGAATTGGTTTGACTGTGAGTTAAAACCATGTGAATTATCATATACCTGATAAATTGTACTCTTTAAATAACAGAAAAAATAATATAAATGGAGAAGGATAGAATCTGGGAGGTGAAACTAGTCGGTGTTCTAAATAAAAACTAGAACAGAGGAAATAATGATGAATAAATGATGGATGGTGGTGTTTACAGTAACCGATATTGGTTACTATGCAAAAATCAATAGTTTTAACAAATGAGGAAAAAAACTGATGAAAATGAAATAAGGAAACTTTACTTGACTATGATATTATAATTCTGGGGATATAATGATGTCCTGAAAACATCAAATAAAATAGAAGAGGTGATGAATGCTTTTTTTGGGTTAAATGACCAAAAGATATGGAAACTAACAACTATTGAGGTAAACCAATGATAGTCAGATGGAAACTGGTGATGGTTATTAGACCAACACTGGTTACTGTGAAATTTGAATAAGTGAAGAAAAATTGGTTTTTTGTGAATTGGGTTGGATTGAGTATCAACCCAGAAGTCTGAGGATGATAGTACTAGACCCTGAAACACTCAGACAATAGTCATAATACTCCAACTATGATTGTGAGGTGTGAAAGGAAGAGGAAATTGGAGAACGTAACCTCATAACTCAAAACACAACTCAAGAAAAAGGTAAGAAAAACACACAATCCTATAAGTGAATTTTATGTTTTTAGCTTATACTATTTAATATTGACTTGTGAATTTAGAACATATTTTTTTGATTGGGAATTCATCTTATGAATAGGAAAATTCTAACGGGTGGTTTTAGGTTATGTTTTCGCGGGGAGCGGGTCCTTTCTCTGAGATAATGACTAGACGTAGAAACCAGCTAGACACCTACTATCAATCCTTTCATCATGTGATCTTTGAAAACTTCTTACATATAAGGTATTGTTTAAGAAGATGTGACAATTTTTATTTGAGCAGTTTGGAAAAGAGAGAGAAGAGAAGGAACTTCTACAATTCAATTATGTCAACCATTAGCTGGACATGACTTCCAGCATATATGTTGCCCTTAGTTTTTAATGTGAGCTAAAATGCAACATACAAGAATGAAATGCAAAATATGTTAGAACCCAAATCGACAATTGGATTTGATGTATCAAATGATGAATAGGTCAAGAATATTCTCTTTCACTACTATGCAAATGCAAGAAGAAAGAAATGATTCATTTTAAACACAAAATCACAAATGTCACTTAGACAATTAGAATAAAATAATGTTACAAAGGAGAAGATTAAATGTGTATTTTTCAAAAGAAAGAGACACATAAGATTTCCATATATGAACAAAATGTAATGAACCTAAGAGGAGCATCCCATCGGGCGTGCCAAAATTTTTCATCGGATTCTTAACAGATTTAATGAAACAAATATAAAGTGATAGGCCAAGGAGGAATACATGTTTGTGATGTCAGTTGAAGGTTATGTGCATGTTTCTAATTTCTGATCTAGGATGACTATGAAGAACTTCCTTTTGGCTAGGAGGAACTACCTGTAAATACAAAACAAGAACTCAAAAAGAATATTAAACAATATATGACGGTGGACTTCCTAGCGTGTGCTAGATCGAGGAAGTGTGATACTTCCTAGATGGTTTCCAATCCACTGTTTGATACAATTTAATGCAATAAATAACATAAAAAAATGACATCCTACTATATTTGATATGATTTAGGCATCTCATTCAAATAAAATAAGAAAATATAATCTAACAGGTAGGGTTATGATCTGATCTGGAGGTTGGTTAGGTGGTTTTGAGTTTCTGCTAGTCTTACAGAGGTCTGGTAAAGGCTACAAATGATTCTAGGTAGTTTGCGGATGGATATTAGCTTGATTTCCTAAGCTAATTTTTCAAACATAGATACCGATGCCAGTCAAAGTGAGACTGACAACGACTTAGATATGATCGATGACAGTTTTGGGTGGATAATGGTAGAATGTCAAAATAGATGCCCAAGCTCTCTCTATGTCTACATGGAGAGTTAGGAAGGTCTGTGGTAGGATTATAGGTGGGGTTCCAATTTTGTGTAAGGTTCTGTGAGGTTTTTGTGGTGTTAAGGCCAAATTAGTGAAAGTCTGTCAGGATACACAGTAACCGACGTCAGTCGGGTGACCGATGTTGGTAAAGGGGAAACTGATGATGGTCAAGGTGACCAAAATCAGTAGGGGAAAAATGGTGGAAATCAAATAAACTCCGTTTTAGAGCTTTTTTGTGATTACATAGAATATGGAAAGAAAGATGGTTAGGCTTGAAAAAAATTATAGGAAGGCTCAGGAATTCATAGGAGTCAGCTATAGGGAGCTAACTAATTGTGGGTGGTTGGATGGGTTGATTAAAAGGAAAATTAGGATGGTGGAATACAAAGGAGAATAAGATATAATTCAACCAGGATAAAGAAACTACAATCTAAGTAAGTATAAAATGATTTAGATTAAATCACACTTACTTTTATTTATAGGCTTGGTTGGTGGAAGATAATAATGGCTGATCTATGAAGTTGGTGGTCAGTGTCATGACAATGCTTCCTAGAATGTTACCGTGAACACCAACACCTTTAGATCGGTCTTGGTGTTGGCTATGGGGCATCTGGGTGATCGAGAAGACTCTGGTTCGTGCTTGTATGCAGATCTTTCTCTCCCTCTCCAAAATTCAAAAGAATGACCAACCTCCCAAAACTCAAGATTGCCAACCTACTAAACAAGGTTTCCAAAATGAATATATGGTAAGCGAAAATGGTTAGGGTGATTGACATCAGTTTAGAGTTAACCGACATTGGTTAAGGTGGGGAATCCTAGGTTTTCCAAAATAGTAGTGTTATCAATATTTTTCCCCTCGGTAAAATTGATTAGCCATGACCCCGTACAAGAAGAAGCTAGAGAATCCATGTTCAAATCCTACAATCAGGTAACATAGGAACTCTATAATGAAGTGGCAAGGTCTACGAAAGATCAAACGACTCTGTGCAAGAAAAAATTAAAGAAATGGAGTTATCAAGCAAACCCCTACTTCAAATCTAGTAAATATATTACAGGTAGGCTAAAAAATAGAATATCATGGTCCGGGTAGGAGGCCGAGTAGTGTGAAAAGAACCTGTGGCTCAAAGGAAAAGAAATGGTAAATATTCGACATTTTTAGGGTTTGAAAATGGTTCAGAATGGGCCCAAAAATGACTAAGTATAGAGGAGATAGTGGAGGGAGCCATGTTTCCAAATGGAGAACCTCCAAAGATTGAATCTAAAAGGGTAGACCCAAATTAGTGCCAAGCTTCCATGCGTCAAAATCCCCAAAATGTTACACCGACCATTGAAAATTCTTTGACTTAGCGAAGGATGCCAAGTGTCTTAATGGTGCACATTCAAAAGTGGGATCCAAGCTAAAAAATTAAACTTGCACCATCCCTCCATGTAGAAAATGGTCAATAGAGGTTAGAAATGAGAGTGGGTCCAAAATGACTAAGTATAGAGTGGAGGCGGAAAAGTGCCAAGTATCAACATGAAGCTCCTTCAAAGGTAAAATCCTAAGTGGGTTTTCAAATGAGAATACACCTTCCACATGTCTCAAAGTCCAAAAAGAGAAAGATTTAGGGGTTGAATTGTCAAGGAATAGGTAGGCCAGTGGAGGGAGCCAAGTGTCAACATGGTGCTATTTTATAGGTAAAATTTGGGGTGGGTTTCCAAACAAGCGCTAGGATGCCATGTGTCCAGGGTCAGAAATCTGGCCCCCCCAAGAAAAGAGACTTGATAAAAATATAAATAATCCCAAAGAGCACACAGAGGCCGCCGTGTGGACCCTGTATGGCTAAACTCTTTAAAATATTGTGTGTTTGCGATCCAAATATTCAAATGGCCATATATTTTGATTGGAGACTCAGATTTGGATGGGAAAAGAATTTTTGGAAATGTCTCGACACCCTTTACACCATCGAAACATTAAATATCATTCTTAACAAGATCTTCAAGGCCATTAATACAAATCCCAATTTATCCAACTACCATATCTAATTCAATTTGATCCATCAGGGAACCAGCCATAACAGATTTGAGGCAGATTTGAGAAAAGTGTTAATTGATAGTGGTTGAGCTTTCAAATCAGGATTCAATACATATCTCTAGGTGGTTAAAGTAGGATTCTAATTCTTTCCTCTTATCTCTCTTATTCTTCATAAATATTGTAATGAAGGGGCATATGCACAGGGTTGGTCGTTGATCTTCCCTCTTCTACCCCCTCTCTCTTTCTTTGTTAGGGTAGAACGCGGAGTCTAAGCCTCCTTTCACATCTCTGTAATGGCATTTTTGTTATGTTTGTGGAGCCTATTTTCATGTGAGAGTGTGGTACACCTTCTATGTGTTACACTCGGGTACTTTTACGGGAGAGCGGTTCAAGGGGGTCCAAGGGGGCTGAATCCCCCCCGATCGAATGGGGGCTCATGGGCAAAGCCTCCGAAGCAAATTTTCATAGTTGGTTTATCAACCCATGGGTAATGGGTAACCGTTATGGGATGTTTTTGGGCCCTTGGTTTTTCAGTACCCTTTGTTTTGTAAAACCACCTCTTCGGATACCCATAGGTTTATGGAACGGTTTTATTTTTTGCCCAATTGTTTGATACCAATGGTTTTTGTAAAACTACTTAAGCAGTTGTCTACTTATATGGTCTTATGCATATGTAAGATACAATCAAATGTATTGCAGATGTGTTTTGAATTTGGGGTGTGAGTTCTGTAGAAGTTTGTTGAACATAGCTCCAAACGGATCTGGGTATTGTATTGAGAGAGTGGACGCTTGTAATAAAATTTGAGCAAGTGATTCTTGGTGGTTGGAGCCCAAATTGGGGTGAAGCATGTTAAATCTTGTCTCTCTATGTTGTGTTATTTATTCTGCACTTTTATTTGAGATCTGTAATATTTTCTGCATATTAGTTTCTACTGTTGTGATTCTGTAAGGGATTATTCCGCATATTTTATCTCTTATTTCCTAACAATTTTCTTGCCTCTTTCCCGTTAATGATGTACTATGGTGAAATTTTGGAGCAATAAAATCTATTTTGTGATGCATCTCTCCATTCTTTTCTTATTTTACTATCTCTCCTTTCCGCTTGTCCTTACAGGGTATATTGTGCATATACTGTTGTTTGTTATAGGTCTTGGGAGATGTGTTTAATGTGTTTTGAAGTGGTGTTCGATGTGAAATCTATCTTTGGTCTATGGTGCATCTTGTCCACCCTCTCCTCTACTCACCTCTCCCCACTTCAGGTGGTCAGGTTTATGATTCAACCACTTCCTTTTCTCGTGTATCACCTCTTAGTGTATGCTCTTTTACCCTCTCTCTCTCTTTGTATCCCCTTGGAACAGTTAGATTAGGATAAGATAGGTTCTTCTTGCACTATAGTAGCTTGTGGCAGGCATATTAGGAGGTAAGAACTGACTTTCTCTAGAGGGTCCATCTCAATTTTTTCAATTCCCATAACTTAAGAGATGGTCCCATGTTGTGTAATCACACCGTATGCCCCACTCCACACCTGAGCCATTCCGGGGTGATGTGATTTTGTTCTAACAAGTACATAGGCCTAAAAAAAGAGGCCATTTTATAACAAAACCACTACAAAAGTTTGATGTTCAATAAAAAAGGAGACCAAAACAAGGAGACTAGAAAGTTAGGCCATAACCACAAATATGTAGGATGGATGAGGTGGAAATTAATTGTCAATGTTTTTCACCCCATTAAAAACCAAAGGGGTGAGATAAGTCCAAGATGGGATCCCACCCACTTTATTATTGGTTTTGTTGTTGTTTCTCAAGAACCTTTGTAGATGACTGAGAGAGAGAAATGGAAAGATCTAGTAATGAAAATTTTCTCTGCTAGGGGATATTGTAACCAACACTACCAAAATCACCAAGCCTACCAAAGGCCCCACAATGATCAAGGGAAGGATTAAAAGAGAAAGAATACCACTGTTTTCAACATCGAGGAGGAGAGCGGAACAAATGAGGTGACAAGAAGAAAATGGAAATGGCATCTAGAGGAAATAGACTGACCATACATGGGGTAGTTCATCAATGGTCAAGCAAATGGTTGAGGTGCTCGACCTCCAACAAAAATTTCTCAACCTAGTTTTGAATCTAGAGCATCACATTAGAAATAAAAACCAATTTATTAGTAACAAAAAAACTTATCCATAGGAACATCATTAAAAATGACATTGTTTCTATCTTTCCAAAGATGAAAAAGAATATCAGTCCTAAACATGTGCCAAAATTTGTTGTAAATGATAGGTAACAAACTTTGATTCCCCCAAGAGAGTAATAATCCAAGCAAAATAATTCTAGAGAAAAGGGATGAAACATGGTATGAATCCACTTCCATGTCGATTGATCTCGAGGAAAAAAAAAATAATGTGCTTAATAGACTTCAATTGATGGGAAACCATGAAAGTGGTGTCAAGACCCATATGCTTGAGTTTATCCCTAGTTGGAAACCCTTGGTGTAAAATACACCATAGAAAATGATATTTTTAGGGTTTGGTAAGAACATTAGAAACCCTCTGAAACCAAAATTTTGTAAGTAGAATTATGGAAGGTAATACTCCAATGATGTTTAATATTTTTAGTGGGCACTGACTGAGATGAAATTTTGGAGTACCCCAAATGGGGATTGTCATAGCAGAAAGGCATGACAGTGGGCTAGTTTGAGTCCTACCATCATGGGACACAAGATGCATCACCAAATTTGTGCACATATTCATTAGGTATGTAAGAAAATATTTTTTGAATTAGTTATGTGTCTTAATGTTGAAGATTGTATTTAGTAGAAAGTATGACCTAGTAAACCTTAGATATGTAGCATTTGCAAAATAAATCTCCCAGGACATTGATTCCTTTTCTAAAAATTCTAAAACCTTTAGCCATAGGAGCCAACATAATAGGGACTTCATGAAACATTAGAATAGATGACAACCAAATAAAGTGGGAGTTAATAGATAGACTAGATTTGAAGCCATCCCCCTTCCAAATTATGTTCGTTTTAAGAAACTTCAAGGATATCTAAATTCTTTGGCCAATGAAAGTACCCTAATTTTAACTAAAATAGGTTTGAGAATAAGGGATTTAAATTTGATAACTTTCCAGGATTGCCTACCCAAAGAAGATCCTTGACAAAGGTAATGTTAGAGAAATTTCTTGCAAGCCTCATTACCTTCCAGTATACAGATTAACCACTTGGCACGAAGAGCATGTCCTTGGAGTTTCATGTCAAACAACCTAAGGCCCCTAGCTTCTGTAGGATGACAATACATATCCCAAGCAACCCTTTGAAGCCCATTATTCCATTCAGAGTTATCCCAGATAAATTCCTATAACAACTTCTCTAAAGTTTGGAATATGTAGTATTAGATGGAGCCCACTAAGAATAATAATAAATTATGTGAGTAATTGCTAACACCTTGGAGTAGATTTGAAACTTTTCTTCCAAAGAAAGAGGTTTGGCAATCCATAAGGAAATCTTACACTCAATTCTTTGAACGACATAAGTCCATAGTTGTGCAAAAGTTGTCTAGAAAGTAAAGGGAACACCAAAAGAATTGAACTGAATACCTGGCTGAATCTATCTCCACTACATGCCTTTTAACTAGGGAGGGATAGGAGACTAGGAATATTGATAACACTAGGTTTTTTCATATTGAATAGAGGAGAAATAATCCAGAGAAAAAAATGATATAAACATTCTAAAGAACTTTTAACAGATTGTCCTTCCTCTAGGAGTATGAGAAAATAATCATATGTGAAGTGGTCATTAATGATTTGTTAATACAAATTAGGCAAAGAGATCCCTTTATCTAAACCTAGAGAGGCACTATGGGCTATCAGATAATAAAACCATTCAACAGAAAGCGTATAAATCAAGGTGGGAAATTACACCCTTGTCTAATGGATCTAAATAACTCAAACCTGTAAGATTGAACCCCATTAATGGAAATACATATCCCAAAATTGTTAAAGAGCTATTATCACCGAATCACAACACCCCTATGTTTATACCAGCGCATATACTTGAACGCACGGTGTGATTGGTTAACATGGGCACTATCTCCAAGTTGTGGGACTTTCTACTTGAGATAGACCACCAGAGAAAGCTGGTTCTTGCTCCTAAACTACCTATCACAATCTACTCTAATGCAGGGGAAGCTAACTATTCTAATTTAAATTTTTAAGGGACCAGGGAGAGAGAATGCATAAAATGAAATCCTACACTAAAGCAGTGATACACTAGAAAAGGAGGGAGTGAGAGTAGTCTTCAAATGCATGAAATACAGAAGCAAAGTGCACACTAGAAGAGGTGATGACAGTCCTCCATAATCTAGCAAAATGCATTTACAACAATATTTCGAACATACACAATGATAATGGATCCCTATATCTTATTTCTTCCTGATACACACAGTTCAATCGGTTACAAGAAAAGGTCGTGGATCACCATGCAAGGAGTCCACAACAAGGGCTTGCAACACATTATCTTCACAAAGCAATTTTGGTAGAGCTTTGCTACAAAAACTACCTCTCTTTACAATGAGCCCAACACTCCCATTTATAGAAAAAATGAGAAGAAAGAGAGAAGGGGAAAAATGGAAATCCCAAAATATGTCCTTCAACCACTTGTAAGAGGCATTAAATGGAGTAAAATGATTATATATTACTTGTAAAAGGCTCCCCATATTGTCCCAGGTGATGCAGTAGAGAAAGAATGATGACCGTGCCTCTTAATTGTACTCCCAACCACCAAATAAAACAATGTTATGAACCCGGCCACGTTTTATAAAAAATCTCCATCAATATCTCATCAAATATTGAATTTCTTGATTTATGTGTGTTAGGATCAGATCCATGATTCCAATGGTACCAATTTTTTGTGATTTCATTGAGAAATGCAAAAGTTATGGCCTTCTGAGTGTGGGAAGCTATTTTGGGTCTGGCCGGCGTTTTTTGTCATTTGACGGGGAATGAGCATTAATTGACTGGAGACAAATATGTTTCTTTTATTTAAATATTCTACCCTTGTTTTATTTAACTGACTGGAGCCGAATATGTTTCTTTTCTGTCATTTTTGGCATAGAGGATGTCATGCTCGTTTCAGAAAGTCTAATTTTGCAAAATTGGAGCTCGGAGTCAAAAGTTATGGCCGTTTGAAGTTTAACAGGTCAAACGTTGGCTTTTCTTCTTTGTTGCAGCTATTTCAGAAAATCGGCCGATTTGTGTCCCACGCGTACTTTTGTCCCGGCTATCCCTGATGCATTCTCCTACATCGACCGATTCGGGCTTCCTTGTCCCTTTTTACGGCCTTTTCACCTTTTTGCATCCCTTGCGCCTCGCGCGTACTTTTGTCCCAGCTATCCCAGTCAAAAATCTTCCAAACTGCCTGAAATGGACCTTCTTGTGGAAAATCGGCCAAATTCGCGCCCTGCGCGTACTTTTGTCCCGGTTGTCCCAAACCGCACGAAACAAAAAAAATAAGACGATTTTTCTTACTTTCGGCCGTTTCGGATTTCTCGCATCCCTCGCGTCTCGACATCCCAACTGTCCCGTGGACTGTCTGTGACAAAAATGTTTGACTTTGCCAATTTTCTTTGTATTTCAGCTCCAAGCTTGGTACGACGAACCTCGGTACGACCCTGCACTGGTACGACCTGAACACTTCAGATCCGAAATTCTTTAAAGCAATCCTACAACCTTATGTTTTGTATTTTTTCCATTTTTTCTAACTTGTTGGGATTTCTTCTTGGATGGTAGAGTTAGAAAGAAGCCGAGGGGACCCCAAAAACATGATTTTGGGCCTCGAATCAATCTACTTGCTTAAAATTGAATAATTTGATGCATGTTATCAAAATTACCTTGAGGGTGAATTTTGGATAACAAGAGCATCTATACAAACTGAATAAATACCAGCCCAGACCCAAGAGCTTAAATCATATACAAAATGAAAGAGCATTCAATGTGATCATAAGATTTAGCAATGTCAATTTTAATATATAAAGCTTTTTTTTTTAGAGATTTTAGCCCATTCCATCCCTTCGCAAACAAAAATAATAGTATATAAGATTTACCCATGCTTGATGAAACCATTTTTTTGCTTGTAAAAATAAGAGGATGGAGATTGGAAACCCTATTAGGAACAACCTTAGTTGTTATTTTATGAGAGATATTAAGAAATGTGGTGGGTCTCCATTTAGAAATTTGTTCAAGTTCTCCAAATTTGGGGATAAACCTGATGTTTCCTTGGTTAATAATTTCTCTCAAAGAGTTGGAATGTACAGATTCAAGGTACACATTATACAGATCAACCACCAGAGTGTCCCATAAGTTACGGTATAATTAAGAGGGGAAGTCATCGATACCTAGAGGGATCCAATTGAAATGTTTCCTCCTAAAGATATGTGAGAGAGAAAGGTTTATCACACGCTATTTGTTGAGTGAATTTATAATGCACAACTTATAGGAATTTTAAAATAGCCTCTTCCATAGCATGGTAGAGGGTTAAGAGGAAAAATGGATTTAATTTGATTGAAAAATGGATTTAATTTGATTAGGGGAATTCTTAGCGTGAAGTATGTAAAATAATTCTTTAGAATCTCTGTCACCAACTTTGAGCCAATGTAACTGAGCATGTAGTAGATCAATCCATACTTTGTAAGATTCCTCCATCTTAAGTTTGTGTCTCCAACATGGGTATCCTAGAGTTGTAGGGAATGATTGAAAGGAGAAAAATTAAGATTTTTTGAGACACATTTAAACTTAAGATATGAAGCCTCATGTGTTGCCTATTAAAAGAGAGAAACAATTTTTCCATAGATGTGAAGGAAGGTGCTAGTTATTTTGATGGCATAATTCCACCAAGCAATCCATCCCTCCCTGCTAGCATGATGAGGAACTAACTTCCAAATGAATTGGATATCAAACATGGTCCGCTAATGCTTCAGGTACGTAATGTTTAAGTAAAATTGAGAGATAACCATTTATAGGTTTGGCCAAAGTAATGTAAAATAGAATGAGTGAGGTGGTCAGATAAGAGAGCATTGCTAGCGATCACAATATCTTTTACTAGGATGGGAGAAAGATAGAAGAAGTATTGACTTGACATAAAGGCATGATCCGTCCTCTCAACAACCCTATCTTGACCCTGTCAAAAATTGGACCAAGTATACTAGGTAGAGTTGGAGCTCTCCTTATAATGTATGTTGGGTTCAAAAAAATTGGTCTTGTGCCACATATAGAACCAAGCCTCTCGCTCTCTCATGCATCAATTCATAGGTAAATTACCAAATTTATCTTCTAAGTACTCAATCATAATGAAAATCACCACAAATAATATAGAAAGCATCAAGCAAGGAATCAGTAAACTAGCGCAAAAATAGACGTTTTTCAACCCCATAATTGGATGCATAGATATTGGATAGACCGAAGATATTCCTATCAAAATCAAAGATATTCCAAACCACTTGATGAGTGGGGTTAGATCTGCATGAGATCACATGGTGATTTAGGTCAGGGTAAATCAAGTTCATGACCCCTCCATGCCCATGGTAATGATTAGATGCATGGTAAAATAGCAATGGGCTAGATGATGCGAGAAACAAAATGAAATAAAAACCCTATAAATCAAACTTATTACAGACACAGAACACACATATGATTAAAGTGTAGATAATGAAATGTGATGAGATATCTCTAGGTAGGTTTAGTAAGGGAACCTATATTCCAAGGCACATGGGAAACATCTGCTAATGACCATGGTTTTAGTAGACGTAAATTCTATGCACTTGGGTACATTTCTAGGTCCTAAAGGATACTGATATATACATGATTGCTAAGAAAGAAAACTAGTGGTCGATAACTCTTTTTTGCTCTTTGATTGCTTTATCTCTTGCACTTTATTTTTCTTACACATCTTACTAGTTTGCTTGATTTCAAGGCTAAGACTGTCTAAAATTTTGGTAGAGTTTAGATCCTCCCATATATAAACTATAGCTTTACTCTTCTTCTTCACGTCATGCTGAAGGCTAACTTGTCCAATGGGAACACTTATCCACCATCACAAGTGCCATACTCATTAAACCACGCCCTTTTTGGATTCATGTCAAATGATGATCGTGAATCAATGGACCATATAGCATTTCATGTATGTACACTTAAACATGCAAGAGACCCATATCCTCCTTCATATGTGTATGATCATTCATCTCAAGAACCCACATCATAAGGGGATTTTTTTCGTTTTTCATCATACATTCCTTCATGAAATGCCCTATTTTACCATAGATCTAACACATATTGAAATTTATTTAAGGTGTCTTAGATATATTTTTAGAATTTGAGCACTTCTCCCAAAAATTCCTTTTGTCTCTCTATTTATCACACCGAAAAAAACAAAAAGATTCCTTCAAATGATATTCATCCATAGGATTCCTCTTAATATCTTCAAAAAATAAATTCAAAAATATATCCTCAAGCTTCAAGGTAGACATATTGCAGAATGGCACTCTCATCTTCATATGGCCATAACTTTTGACTAAGAGCTCAGATTTGCACAAAATCAGACTTTTTAGAAATATCTCATTGTCTTCTACACAAAAATGACTAGTTTTCTTAATTTTAGTGAGATTAAGTATTTCAAATTGAAGAAATACAGTCTGACATATTATATGACTGTTTCCAAATTTATCACTACCCAAATGATGAGTTATGGGATTCCTTTCGTCTCCAACAAGGCAAAGTACATGGAGCCATGGGTTTTACAGTGGCACCCATCATTATTGCAAGTGATGTTAATGCATTTTAAGGTGGTTGAAGAAAGATTTTGAATTCCTTCTCTCTCCCTTCTCTCATTCTTCTTACATATTGTAAGGAGGGGCTCATTTCAAAAGGTTGTATAGTCTTGTTTTGCACCCTCCCTTCTTCTCTTATTTGTAAGTGATATTTTGGAGTTCAAACCTCCCATTCAAGTTGTAATGCAAATTAGTGCCTCTTGGCCATTGTAATGCACCTGTATCAAATCTATAGAGAAGTAATATAATTTTGTGGATGAATTTCAACCCTCTCTTGTGTTCATTGCATTCTCCTGATCTCTCATTGAAATTATGGTTTATTGTCCATGTTAAATTATGTTGCATATTTAATGGTATGAGTTTAATGGTGAATAAATTCATAACAATTAGTTGACTTGTGGTGTGTATTCATCCCCTTCAAAGTTATTGGTTTTCATCTCCATGCAAAGGTAGGTGTTCAACATTCCTTATTGGTGCATCACCTCCAGTAGATTAGTTTATTTTTCTTGCATCTTCTTATCCCTGCCTCCTTGGAAAATTTTAGGAAAGGATTTAGATTAGTTTTCTACAAATTTGTGAGTGGTGATAGATACAGGAATAGGAATTCGTCTTTCTCAAGAGATATTCCCTTATTGCAAAAGTCCCACACTTTGGGAAAATATCCATGTTATGCAATCACACTGACAGTTTCAATGCATCAAATTGTAAACAATCAAGGGTGTTGTGATCACGCATCAACAACAGCTTGCTGCAGTATTGTATCTTTCAGCTCTCATCTTACCTTGGTAATTATCAATGGTGAGTTGATAGGCTTGGTATGTTTTGATAGAATGGAGGGAGTAGAAGGATCAAGAAGACACAGCGAAGATGTCAGTTTTGATGAAGACGTGGGGGGCAGAGTTTACGGGTTGGTTGGAAATGAAAATCAGGAGACATTTCCATGAGGAAATGGTTGGCTAGGGCTTGGTTTTTTGTTGAGGAATTCAATGATGTGGAGGTGATGATATTTATGGGAACCTTTGGAAGATGATGGTAGAACCCAAGTGGTTTTTGGGGAGGTGGAATTTATTTGAAATGGACAAGAGATTAAGTTGTGCCAATCTCATGTCAAAATCCTCTAGACAATTTTTATGCATCACGAGATGGAGGGGTTGGAGGATTTCCTAATATCCATGCATTATCATTTGCATTTCCTAACCAAAGTAGTCTTTGCCATTTCGAAGGGGCAAGAGGCACTGACCAAGGGTCAAAGAATTCTGCTACCGTTGAAGGCCAAGGTAGTTGTTCCTAGGTGTTGTGATCTGACAAGGGATTCTAGGTATGAGAAGGATGATTCAAAGGTCGAAAAATTGGTTGAGGTCATGGGTGACAGAAGCAAAAATAATTGGGTGGGTGAATCTTCTGGGCTTCAGGAATAATAGTTATAAAGTCATCGGGCTTAGTTCTCACATAGGATAGTCATTTTTTATAGCCATGGTGTGGATTTTATTTAATTATGTTGGTTTTTTACTACTTTAACTAGTTTTTTAAGTTGAAAGGGCTGGATGGAGCAATTTCTATTTGATCTCCCATTTTTTCATTTCTTAAGCATGAAAAGGTGTCATTTTGAGAGCGTAGATGAGTTTATCTATTAATGGCTGGCACTAAAAGTATTTTTGTAGGCTATGGCCTTCTCCCTAGGTATTATAAGAAAAAATAAATCTTTGTATGGTTTTTAGTATGAAAAGAATAATAAATTATTTTTGTTTTCAATTACATTTATTTAATGTTATTTATGTACATTTATGATCTTTTAATGCATAACAAAAACCTTCACAAAACTAATTAATAATAAAATTATTTTTCTTATAAAATAAATGTATAGTCTATCGCATCACATAATAATAACCCTTGTTTCTCCTCCATTTTAAATTTATAAGATTGAATTTATTAGTCCCCTTCCAACTCTATAGAAGTGCGATATGCGAATCCTCACACTTGCAAAGCGTGAGTCCTCACACTTTACAAGTGATATTCCTAGCATGGATGTTTGGATGATTCAGAGTGTGAAGTATGGATGGTTCTGAGATAGAACTGTGAATGGTTCGGAGTTGGAAGTATGGATGGCTCGAAGCTGGAAGCATGAATGGTCTAGAGTTTCCTTTAAGGAATAATGTAAACAATCTTGAGCTTAGTCCAAAGCCCAAGAATATTTCTAATGTAACATAATCATAAAATGTGAATTTGTTTTATAGATTTATTTCTAATTGAATATTCAAAATATTTCAATTTACTATTTAAATAATGAACGTCTAACTAAAAATGTAAATTTAAATTGAATTTCAACTAACTATAAAAATTAAACAATTGTAATTGTATATGGAATGAGATCTAAGAAATCAACCAATACACAACAATTATTTTTCAAATTCAAATTATAGTTTATAGTATACATTTATTTGTCATAGTTGTGATAATTTTTTATTATACTCTAACAATAGACTTTTAATAAGAAAATATCATTACTGATAAATTTTCACTCCAATATAAATGATGACATCTAACTATCAATTACATTGTAAGCATTAGACATTAATCAAATCATATAGAAAATATTCAAGGAACGTTACAAACATTAATTTATATATTGATTTGTTAAATTGTTGTCTGAGACATAATACATTACTTTAAGGTTTATCTTACATCATGTGTATCACCTATTAAGGCTAGTTTTATAAACAATGTTACCATAAGCCTTTTACCACTTTTAAAATCTCTATCTAAAGTAACTTTCGGAGACACAAAAAAATTATCCTTACGCTCTCCTTTGTTTCTTACATTGATTAAAAAATTTGTTTCACAATTGTGATGGATATTTGGATCTCTCCAAATTATATCCAAATTTTTAATCAATCTTTCTTATTCTTATCTTACATCATGTGTATTACCTATTAAGGCTAGTTTTATAAACAATGTTACCATAAGCCTTTTACCACTTTTAAAATCTCTATCTGAAGTAACTTTCAAAGACACCAAAAAATTATCCTCAGGCTCTCCTTTGTTGCTTACATTGATTAAAAATTTTGTTTCACAATTGTGATGTATATTTTGATCTCTCCAAATTTTATCCAAATTTTTAATCAATCTTTCTTCTTCTTTTTCACAGTGCTCTAGACCCCAAAAAAACAATGGATTAGCCTCCACTTTACATAAATGGAGTAGTTTCGTTGCCATTTTTTCTACATTGACATTTGTGTCAAATGTAGAACAAAATTCTCTCTAAAATTTGTGTAGATGTAGCTAATAGAAATGACGGATGGAGCCTCTTAGTTGAATGTGTTCATTGTTTAATTGTAATTTTTTTCCTTTTAAAATTTTTCTTTTGAACTAACAATCTATCTAATTCAAGAACAAGCAAAATTTTCTTTCGAGGCACTGCAAAAAATAATATTGAGATACATTATTACATTATATCTCATTAGAATAGAATAATATTATTTCACTAAGAATATATTTTTACTTATGTCCTTACATATTTCCAATATTTGAATTGTCTAGATTTTTAGATTCTGCATAATGTATGAATTATAATTAATTAAACTTTAACAAATTTATTCCAACCAACATTAAAAAGTATTAAATTTTATAAAAATTTAAAATAGTATTAGATACATGTCTGAGAATCACTTATCATAATATATGGTGTAGGGTTTGACACAACTTTTGTATTCACCACTGTTAGTTACAAGTGTTGTTGTTGAACGTCTTACTGGTTGGAATTGTTAATGTAACCATTAGGAATAACAATTTTATTACAACTGATTTACTTCATTGTTTACACTTGTATGAGAACCACCCATACATTTTTATAGCGGTTCAATAAAATCCCTCATGGAATATGTAAGCTAAGATTGGAAATAAAGTATTGTTAATAATGGATAGGTGTCCATTCTCAGATACATATTAAATGAAACTTCAAATTTTTTTATAATTAGTATCTCTCCATTTAAATACATTTTAGAATGGGCAATTACCCAGTTTGGCAAGGACAATATTCTTAAAATGGACATATGCTAATACTCTTATTATAAAATGTACAATATTTACAATTATTTATTTGACAAGTTTGGAGGTAATAGAAGAAAATGATCCAGAGCCAAACGTTTTAATGGTACGAAGTAGGAAATATAAGTGCTTTGGAGCTAAATGTGTTAATGTTTTGGAGCTGGAATTATTGATTGTCAGAAGTTGGGATTATGGCTGGTACGGAGCTGGAAAGATGGATTGTCTAGAGCTGGAATGATGTGTGGTCTGGAGATAGTTGTATTAATGGTCTAGAGCTATAAGTATTAATGCTCCAGAACATAAAGTATGAATTGTTTGTACCTGGAAATATAAATGGTTCATAACTTAAAGGGTGAATGGTAAGGAGCTGGGAATATATACGGTCCAGAGATCAAAAGGTGAAGGTTCTGGAGTTGGAATTGTAAATTATAGTATAAGAATGGGTACCTGCCCATTTATATCATTCTCAAAAAAATATATACATGAACATACTATATAAAGTAAATGATTCTAAAATTTTAAAATATACATATATATTAAAGTAAACATCATTAAAAATTGATAACAGTTCATTTTAAAGTACATAAAAGAGTGTAATATGAAAATTAGAATAATAAATGCTTAATAAATCCTAATCACCTAGAGGCATAGTTAGAAATTTATAATATTTTTTCAACATGAGCTCCTAATTTGTATTTTCCACTATCGATATAAGGGAAGTGCTCTGAACATTGTTTGATTCCTTTATTGCATTTGTACCACAATATAATATTAAAATGGGGGGTAAATCAGTGTTACAACTATTAATCATGTGATCCCAAAAGTGCACAAATATCTTATGTTTGAATAGATGTTCTACAATTACAACCCCAATATCATTGGGTCTGACAATATCTAAGGGCTCATCATGTGACCAGTCAAGATCTACTATCATATCTTCATTAATATTTTCATTTGAACTATCTACAACAATATATGCTAAAATAGTTTGAAAACCCTCTTAGCCCAACATCTTCATTCAAAGTCGTGTAACACCCTTCTGAAATGGTTGCATTTTTTTTTATTTTTTTCATGTAAATGCCTATATAATTCTAAAAACAAATATGCTTGGATTGTAGATAAAATAAAGATGCATACATAGTTTTTTGTACTTGAACTGATGCATGTGAGAAACTCTATTATATGCTTTTGTGAGATATTACTCAAAAGATTAAAAAAATAAGCAATAACCACCTCTACAATGAGTGGGCACATATGATTTTTTAAACCCCCAAATGTTATTCTTAGTAAAAAGGGATAATAACATTGACATGTAAACTCATATCTATCTAGTTCCCTTGGTTGTGAATTCTTGTTAACAAAAGATACATATAATTCTAGGAGTTGAATCACATTATTTGAATAATTAATCACATCTCCTTGAATCCCTTTACCTAATTGAGGAGCCCTTTTATCTTGTAAACTCCAAACTCTTCATAGACTTGAGAAAAATGAGTCTCATGCATTTCAAATTTCTCAATCATTTTTGTTACATTACATCCCATAATAGAAATTTGTTATGGAACTTTGGTTTTCATATAAGATATAACCTTGATTCTTGTGGATCTATTATCCTTTACCATCTTGCAATAGTCCTAAAAATTTATTTCATTGACACTAGGTTCTATTTTAAACCAAATTTCACCACTGACACATTTATCTGCAAGCATATCTAATTCTTCATTTTCATACCTTTTGTGCCCCTAAAAAATGATCTGTAGTATTTTTCGGGTGTTGGCATTTTCATAAACCTCCATAAAATATGACCACATTATAAAGTGTTCTGAGACCTTTTCAACGATATGCAAAATTCTAGGAACATAGTCCAGATTCAGAAGTTATCGCAGGTCAAAGATTTGATTGAAAATGGTCCAAATTGGTCAACTGGCGAATCATGCGTTGACACATGGCAGGTTTTGAAAAAGGTTAAAATTTGTGAGCCTTGCTATTTGTTGGTCAGGGACACTCAACCAAGTTTGGCACACTCTTTTGTAAGAGGGGTGTCTTTTCCACCTTTATTCATATTTCCAATATAACCATTTTGGTTTTATATGCCTATTATTATTCTAACTCCTCCAATGTGCGATTATATGTTTAGAGAGTTGAATTATTACCTTATAGATCTATGATGCATTACAAGGAGAGATATTTTATTAGCTCAGTGGGGTGATCAACTCCCCACCCAGTTGATCACTTTATATCCATATGGTTTGGGATTTTTTTATCCCCTATTACCTTGGCAACCACATTGGTCAATTTGCATATGACTCAATCAAAGCCCTTTATCCTACTATTTGGAGGTTCAATGATAATAGCAGATCCATAATGAGGAGCTCAGAAATATCACCTTATAACTCAGTTCCCATTTCCCACAAATCACGGTGCAACATATGGAATGGGATAAACATTTAATGCACGTGACCACACCAGAGGGGATCAATGCACAATCACCTCAGCCAGATCCCAGAGGGGCCGATAAAACTAACCTCTGCTAGATTGCCACAATTACATACCAAAGCCAAAATGGATTGAATGTGGCCAAGGCCATGATAATATAGGCCTACCCACCTATACTTAAACCCATTAATGGCCCATCCCACTACAAATGTGGGATTTTCCCACTGCCATGCATTGAAGCGGTCGGTGGAAAATATTGAGGTGGGATTAGAACCCCCGACCTTGCAGGAAATAACAAACATGACTCACTGTTGAGCCCACATGGCTCATTGGGTAGAATAAAGAGCTCGTTGTTATTCAAACAACAAAAGTTGCAAGTATGTGTTAAGGCATCCAGGGAGCAATTTTGGAAAACCTCAGTGTTGGTGCACTTAAGGGCCAAACTAGGCCATAGTGTAAAAATGAAAAATGTTTAGACTTCTAAGAGGAAACTAAATATGTGATTAGTATTCATGGAATTCTTGAAAATATCCATTTGTAGGTGTTTTTCATAGCACAGTTGCAGGGGTTCACATTGTGAAGACATTCTAATGGCTACTAATAGATTTTTGAATGGTTTCTGGTAAATTGTAGAGTTCCCAAAGTCTAATATCATCCCATTTACATTTTTCAAAGGTTTATTTTTAATTAGTGAACGTAAATTGTACTTAATTAGATTTTAATAGATCAATTCAATTTCTGTCAATCTTGAGACGTATCCTTCAGGTGAACTCCGTTATCAATTTTGTTTTGTGGATGATTTATTTTTTGTGTTTGATGAAGGTTTTGATTAGATAAAATTAGTAATGGATTTTAATTAATTTGGTTTATCAATTCATCAATTAAAATGGGAAAATGGATGTAAGTGAAATTTCAGTATCCATAATCCATAAAGTTTAAACGTATAAAAATTTTAGTGTTATGATTGAAAATCATATTAAGGTGCATTTATGAACAAGAAATTAATCAATCTTGGAAAATTTAATCATAAAATTGATTTTAATTTTGAGATCCTTAAAAATAATTAAAAGTGGAAAAATTTAACACCCTTTTTTGGATCATGTTTTGGTATCAGAGCAGTTAGATTGTTGGATTAGATTCTGATTATGTGATTTCATTTTTTAGTTTTTCCCAACATTTTGGATCTTTTTAATCTTTTATTGCAGTGTGCAGTTTTGGGAGTTACAGGTTGTTTGCAAGAAAATAGAAAATCAGGGGTAAGTAATCCAAACAGGAGAAATTAGATGAGCTTAAGGCTATTAACTGCCAGATCCAGGAAGATAACTATATCCTGAGATCAATGTATTTATCTTTAAAAGAGGAGAATTTTTGGTTGAAATTGGAAATACAATCCAAGGATGAGTTATATGCAAGATTGCAACATGGTGAGAAAGGGAATAAACCCTTGACTACAGATGCATAAACAGTGACGGATGCATTTACTGTAAGTATGTCACCATCAAATTCCTCATCCCAATCTGATCTTTATTTAGGTAATATTACTTTTGGTGGTTTTGAAAGATACACTAAAGTTATAGGATGTAAGTTGTTAGATAAAATGGATTTTAATTGAATCAACATTGGTAAGAACAACCAAGGTATGACTAACCCAATACAAGTCAAGGATCTTCCTCACTATGCAAGTTTGGGTTACTCTAGTGTGGGAAAGGAAATTGGAGAGACGTCTAAGCATGCTGAAGGAAGATGAGATTCCAATAGTAAACTGTATACCCCACTAGCATACCCAAATGGGAATGGTAAGAAGGTTCAAATAAGAGGTAACAAAAATTTGACTCTTAATTGTTATCATAATCATAAATCTGGAAAATAAGGTAAATTTTTTGAGGATCCACTCTTAATTTTAAAACAATGTGGGTTTGATATACAATGATGATGAATTATTTTCCATGTAAATTTTGTGGAGGAACTAATCATAATCTGGCCTTTTGTTAGAAGAGTAAAATTTTTTTGCAGAAGCATTTTCCGAGATGAGCTAAAAAACAAATCTCATGGAAAATAGGTGAGAAATGATAAACTTGATTCCTCACCTCAGAAGCAGGGATTAAAGAGGAATTATTACACTCACTATCAGATGACTGGACACGAGGTTGTAAACTATTCGAAACTTCATCCAACCAACCATCCAAATCATAGTAATAATAATTTAGATTTTAAAATTAAAGAAGTTTTTAAACCATTAGTAAAATATAAAACAACCTCTAATCTATCTGCATTTGAACCACTGAAGAGTCTTTTTTTTCTTGATATAGAGAATATAGGCTCATGTGAATTGGATGTGTTTGTTTTTACATAGTAGTATTTGTTGAAAGCAAGCAAAATTTCATATTATTTTTTGTATTTTCCTATGTATGTTGAAGGGTAAATTCACATGGTTTTAATTTATTTGGAATTGCGAAATGCGGTTAAATTTAAAGAAGATCTAGGGGATAGGTTTAAAATACTCATATTTTACTTCTTTCATTTTAAGGCTTCAACAAAGTACCATTTTATATTTTTAGCAACAATGTATAAAGATTTAGTGGAGAGGGAAATAATGTCTATGTTTCAAAGTGTAGTTTTAAGTTATTGTTGTTAAATTTCAGTGTGCAAGTTTGCAACACCATTTTGATTTTGTAGGTAATATACAAATTTGTTGTGTCTATACAGGGTAATTGCACATTCATAACTACCTTTTATTTTTAGGACGTGTATTTATAACTACCCGATGTGGTTAAAATTGATGTGTACATTATTTTCACTAACAAACTAGTGTCCTGGTATACCTGGTGATCATTTGTAGTAACTGGCAGTTCACTGTTGTGGGTAAACATACATTTTGTTATCTATCCTTTTATAGTTTAATATGTATGGATGGAATTGGAAGATTCACATGGATTCAGTATTGGCTATAACTTTTTTGTGTTGATGGTCTAAACATTCTAAATAGTGAATATTTGCAATTCTTACAGTTTTAGATGGACAGTCGGCACTAGCCTAATTAGGGGCAGTTTAAATGTCTATTATATAGAGTTATTTTTATGGAATTGTAACTTAGAGTAATCGATTGTATAACAAAGTGACAGATAAACACTAGATTTATATTATAGAATGGGTGTTATTATCTTATCTGTTGTGTTGGTGCTCGGTTTAATCTCACCATGTCTTGATTTAATCTCACCCTATTTGTTCAAAATTTCTCAGTCTGCATGGTTTGAAGTATTTTCTATCTCCCTATGTGGATGCATAAAATTTTTATCTTTACCAAGGTATTGTTGTAAATCCATCTCTATGGTCATGGATCACATTGAGTCTTGGTATTATTTATAGTTTTCTCTTAGTGGGAAAAAATTTGTAATTTGGGCATGAATGTTGGGGTTTCCCCTTCCTTTTGTTTTTCCACGGTCATGTTTTCCCTGTCAAATTTTATCCCAATGCCCATGGATACTTGGTCTTTTCTGATTGGATGCAGCATGGCAGGTCTATTTGGTGAACTTTTCACTTTTGTTATATTTGTAAAAAATTCCCAATTGGTCCCACGGCTCTCAATGAATTCCTTATTGGCTACTCAACAATATGAAGCGGTTGATAAATTTCTTAATTTGGCCCCGAAGATGTACATGTGTTATAAGACAGGTAGTTTTGGGAATGTGGGCCTTGTTTGCGTTTTAAGGCACTATGGAAAAAGGAATGAAAATATAAAAGGAATGCTTAAGGCTCGTAAAAGGAAATGTGGAAGTTTGAAAATTCAAAGGCAGAGAGGTGGATCATCGGAGCACTTTGAAGATTTTAGCTTTGTTTTTGAAATGGAGTAAAATTTATAAAGTGATCTGTGACTCCGCTAGGGACCAGATAAATCCATGTTTGAGTCAGCATTAAAAAGTCAAAGTGGGGAGGTGGGTTGCCGGAGCATTTTTAGATTCTCATATTTGTTTTGAAAAAGAATGAAATTCATAAACTAATTCGTAACCCCTATTGACGCCCACGAAAGCCATGTGTAAAGCCTATATCAAAAGCAGATGGGCGGGCCAAATTGTCCAAAAATGCACAATTTCTTTAAGTGATAGAAAATGTGAAAAGCACCCCCAAGCCCGCTTAAACTCAAATATTTTCCACATGGAGGTCCCACACTTGTTTGGGGTCTCCACTTTTGGGCACCATATCAAAAGTGCACCAAGGAGACACATGGAAGTTTCCATTGGCTCTACCCACGTTCAAAACTTTTCAAATGGCTGGTACAACCTTGCTATACCTAGGACACATGGAGAGCATGCACTCATTTGAGATCCTACCTCTAGACTTCATCTTTGAAGTTATGTCAAAGAGACATGTGGAGGTTTCCACTGGATCTTCTCATACTTAGACTTTTCAAGTGTTCGATGGAACTTTCTCAGAACCTAGGCATGGGGCACCTTTTGTTGCTTCTTAAACTTTTTCAATAGCTGGTACAAATTTTCTGGGCCCGAGACATGTGGAGAGCCCATACATGTTTGGGGTCTCCACTTTTGGGCACCATATCAAAAGTACGCCGAAGAGACATGTGGAGGCTTCCACTAGCTTCTCTTTACACAGATTTTTTTAACGGCCAAGGAAACTTTCTTAGGCCCAAGACATGTGGAGGTCCCGTGCCTATTTGGGGACCTTCCTTGAATTTTTCTTATGAAAGAGTGCCAAAGAGACATGTGGAGGTTTCCATTGGATCTTCCCATACTTAGACTTTTCAAGTGTCTTGATGCAACTTTCTCAAACCCTAGGCACGTGGCACCTTTCATTGGTTCCTAAACTTTTTCAATGGTCAGTACAACGTTTCTGGGCCTGAGACACATGGAGAGCCCACACTTGTTTAGGGTCTCTGGTTTTGGGCACCATATCAAAAGTGCACCGAAGAGACACATAGAGGCTTCCACTAGCTCCTCTTTATAATGAGACTTTTTCAATGGCTAAAGCGGATTTCGTGGGCATAGGGAATGTGGAGAGCCTATGCTCATTTGAGGTCCTACCTCTAGAGTTCATCTTTGAAGTTGCACCAAACAGACACATGGAAGCTTCCACTGGACCCTCTCATGCTCAGACTTTTCAGCGACCGGTGCAACTCTCTCGAGTTCTGAACTCGTGGAGGGCCCGTGCTCATTTAGGAACCTACCTCTAGACTTCACCTTTGCAATTGTGCTAAGGAGACACATGGAGGCTTTCACTTTCTCCTCTTTAAACTTGGCTGACTCAGACTCATAGTTTAGATGTGTGGTATAATCCATGCGAGGACATTCATTTCTAAGAGGCTTGAATGCAGGTGTCTATTCCTCAAGGTGTATTCTAAAAAAAATGATTGCAGAAAAAATGATTTCTTGTTAGATCAAGCCATATGGAGCCACATGAGAATTATTAAAAAGGGGATTTCTTGCATGAAAAAATAAAGGAATGATTAAAAATACTATCAAAAGTTATTGCATGGCATCCCAGTCACCGAAGTGGAGGAATCACTAACTCCATACCTTATACTAAGAATTCTGAACAACTGAGAAGCATGATCACTTCATGATTTATCCACCTAGCAAAATAAAGTAAGATATTTTCAAGGGAATAAACATGATTAAATGGTGTGTTATAAAGAGGAATATTCTCTTGAAGATTTAAAACTTGAGAATTTTAAAAAGGGGATTTCTTACACGAAAAATTGATTAAAAATATTGTCAAAAGTTATTGACACTAGGCATCCTCAGTTTCCATCAGTGGAGGAAAGAAACATGATCAGTTCATGGCCAATAAAAAGTGAACGAGTGAAATTGTATAAATTTAATGAGAATACTTATACTCTTGTATAGAGGGGGTTAATTTTTCTGAGAAAGTTTGAGAAAAACCATTTTTCCCGAGAGACCGTCTATGAAACTAGTTTATTTTCCTATGTTTTTGGATTTAATCATGTCAAGATAGTTGTAAGTGTAGATCCTTTGACAAGCTCTGAGATTGTTGAGGAAACTTTCCCCTGCTAATGAATCTAATGAACCTTGAATGAATTTGTGTTAATCATGAGCATAATTATGTTTACTTTTATTTTAGAATGTTTTCAAATAGTTTTTCATGTTCCTGTTGCAATCTTATGTTAAAATCCCTCTGAATTACATAAGATCTTATCCACGTGGTAGTATTGTAGAATTTGTAATTTCATTATGAGGAGAACTTTCATCTTGTAATGAAATAAACAATTTAAAATCACTTTACTTCCACTTTGTTGACAAAAGTTTGTTTTTTAGCCTACGAGTGTATCTTAGGAACGACTAATCAGGGAGTTCCAACATTTAATTGAGTCTTTAACAAGAGCCTTTGTGTTGATTTCTTGAATATTATATGAAATCGTGCATCTGTGGGCCTCCATTGATACACACCTTCTGGTTAAAGGAATATTTTAGCTATTTTAAAGGATTTTGTCTGTGAGTGTTCCAATATTTGTAATGTCTATAATAAACTTTATCTTTCTTAAATTCCCACTAAAAACTTCTCAAATGATAGATCCTACATAAACTACCCTTGTTTGTAATGTGTATCCACAAAGATTTAACAAATTTCACTACTAAAATATGTAGAGACAATTAAGTTTCAATTATTGTCTTTAGTAACCCGAACCTTGTCTAGGAACATATCCACTCTCTAGTGTGACAACTCGTGAGAATTAGATTGTGTTGTATTGATCATATTTTCTCAAGGTTTTCATGAAAATTGTGCAAAGAAGGATCTCTTGATATCCTTCACCAACACAGGTTACAAAAGGGGTCCTCTCACCCTGGTTAAAGGCACAACCTAAAGTAGTGAGGGTACATCAAACCCTTAGTAAGGTGTTATCCATTTCTCTAATTCCTAAGTAACAAAGAGTTAGTTGAATCCCCTCCCCAGTTACAACATGACTTATATCATGATTTGACTATCTCTAAGCATCCTATCAGTTTCGTGATGATGCTCAACCCTCATAAGAGAATAGATTTAGATACCAACAAGTTGTTTGTGATGGCATTACAGTGGGATTTGATAGTTCATTATTGTGTGCTAAGTTAACATGGTTGCAGAGTGTGAGTTGGAAAATATCTTCACTCGGTGTTATTATCTGATCGATTTTATGTGACTAGCTAATAAATCATTTTCATTAAATGAACCTATAATGATATTGTTGCTTCATGTATGTGATTTTGCATTACATAAGAAGATATCATGTTTTTTGGGTTGATAAATAGATTGTTGTGGACAAAAGTCATTCCCAGTTGGGAGGAGTGTTCTGGAGGATTTTAAAGTGGTGGAAGTTTCCTAAACCTCCCTACACCATGACCACATTGTAGAGTGTTCTACTACCTTTCTGATGCTATGAAAAAATCCAGGAATGGAGTTCGGATGCAGAAGTTATCGCAGGTAAAATATTTGGTTTAAAAATGGTCCAAATTGGTCAACTAGCAAATCATGCATTAACAAGTTGAAAGTTTGGCAAAAGGTTAAAATGTTGTTTTTTCGAGCCACGGGTCTTCGAAAAATAAAAAAAAATTATGACCCATTATTTTCTAGTCAAGGACCCTCATCCAGGTTCAGAACACTCTTTTATAGGAAGGGTTCCTTTGTCACCTTTATTCATATTGCCAATATAACCATTTTGGTTTTATATTCCTATTATTTTTCTAACTTCTCTAATGTGGGATTATATGTTTGGAGAGTTGAATTATTACCTTGCATGTCTCTGATGCATTGCAGGGTGAGCTATTTTATTATCTTGATAGGGTGATAACCTCCCCACCAAGTTGATCACTTTATATCCATATGGTTTGGGATTTTGTTATCCCCTATTACCTTGGCAAGCACATTGGTTGATTTGCATATGACTCGGTTAAAGCCCTTTATGCAACCATTTAGAGATTCAACAATACAGGTGGATATATAGCTAGGAGCTTGGTCAAATCACCTTATAGATCAACACCTATTTCCCACAAATCACGGTGTAACATGTGGAATGAGATGAACATTCAATGCACATGGCCACAGTGAAGGGGATCAATGCACAGTCACCTCGATCGGATCCCGGAGGGGCTGATGAAACCAACCTCTACTAACTTGCCATAGTTACATGGACAAACAAAATGGATCATACATGGCTAAGGCCGTGATAACATAGTCCTACCTGCCTATACTTAAACCCATCAACAACCCATCTTGCTTCAAACGTGGGATTTTCCCATTGCCATGCACAAAAGTGGTCGGCGTAAAATATTGAGGTGGATTTGAACCCCCAACCTCATGGAAAATAACAAACGTGACTCTCCATTGAGCCTGGGTGGCTCATTGGGTAGGAAAAACATCTCGTTGTTATTTAAGCAACAAAAGTTACATCAATGTGTTAAGGCAGCCAGGGAGAAGTATTGGAAAACCTTAGTTTTTGAGCACTTAGGGGCCAAATTAGGCCATAAAGTAAAAATGAAAAATGTTCAGAAGTCTAAGAGGAATTCAAATATGTGATTAGTTTTTGTGGAATACTTTTAAAACTCCATTTTTAGGTTTTTTTAGCATAGTTATAGTGGGATCGCATTGTGAAGACACTATAGGGGCCATAGATGGGTCCTTGTGAATGGTTTCTAGTAAACTGTAGAGTTCATAAAGTCTCAGATCAGCCCATTTTCAGGTTTCAAAGGTCTATTTGTCATTATTGAAGGTAAATTGTAATTTATTGGATTTTAATAGATCGATTCACTTTCTGTGAATCGAGAGACGCAGCCTTAAGGTGAACTCCATTATACATTTTCTTTTGTGGATGATTTATTTATGTTTTTTATGAAGCTTTTGATCAGATAAAATCAGTAATGGGTTTTAATTAATTTGGTTAAGAAATTCATCAATTAAAACGGCAAAATGGATGTAAGTGCAATTTAAGTATCTATAATCCACAAAGTTTAAATGTAAGCACATTTTAGTGTTATGATTGAAAATCAGATTGAGGTGCATCTACGAATAAGAAATTAATCAATTTTGGAAAATTGAACCATAAAGTGGTTTTAATTTTGTGATCCTTGGAAACTATTCAAAGTGGAAAAATTTAACACCCGTTTTTGAATCATGGCTGTTGTAAGTAGGTCTAAAGAATCTATTTTGAAGTCAAGGTCAGTATTTTTCTTTGGACAACATGGAATCCACAATTAACATACAAATAAATAAATAACACGAATTTTTCCCAGATATCATCTAGAAGAACAAGGAATGGAAACTTATCATTCAAGCTATCTACCTTTTTCATCTCAAAAATAAGTAGACATTACCTCTTGAATGATTGCATGTGAACAAAAGAATAATTATTATTAATCTCATGTTATAATAAAAGAAAAACTAAACTTATATTTAGTTCATTTCTATGTGCAATAAAATGAAGTCCAAAATAAAAATACCTTCTAATTTTATGACTTTTCATAGCTAGAACCAGGACATTGTGGCCTCTTTTCTAGGATCCACCTTGATCTAGCTTTGTAAAAATTATAAATAAATATTGTGTGAACCCATGTTTTATTGGCCATATTCTAATGTTTTTAAATACTAATTATTTTCTTTGTTGTTTTTTTTGAAGATAGAATACAATCCGACCATTGTTTTATTCTAGCATGAACATATTCAAATCTAGGATTGCCCAAGATATTTTTTTGGGCTGCAATAGAGTGTTTCCCATCAATAATGTAAAATTGAATTTTTTTATCTTGTATTTCATGCTCAAACTCAATCTCATAAATATCTCCAATTGGTTTTTTGAAGGGAAGCAATATTGCATCCTGCTCAAGAGGCACAAGGTTAAGTAACATGGAGTTTACAAGCTGATTAATACTTGTTGAGTCAAGTGTCTGACATTGGTATAGTGGAGGGGCTTCATGGCATCGCCCAACATCAATCTTGAATGATTTTTCATTAAATAAAAAAATTTGAATATCTTGAGATGTTGTAGATTTTTAAAAAAAAGATATTTCTCCTTTGAATATCCCTTAAGCTCATGGAAGTGTGCTTCTGAAGTATATTTTTCCAATTTAAACAATTTGTGTCTTATCGACATTGTAAACATTTTATAATGTAAGTGTTTTTACCTAATTTTTTGTTCATATTCAGACAATGGGAAATAGATGAAATAAATGCATACTGATAAAGTTTTTTAAAAACACTCATAATTCCAACACAAATTTTCTGGCTATCTTCTACACCAGTTAAAGCCCCCTCATTGTATGTATCCATTTTCCAACCATAACTATAGAAGGAATCTTTGAGATGTTTTACATATTGTTCTATGACACTTTTTATATAAATAAACCTATAACTCCATCTCTTTTATTGAGCATATTATTTATTATTTATTTATTTTTTCAACTTGAATGCATACAACAGTATCTGATATACACTTTATGCTCAATAGAATGGCCTTCTCTTGGTGTTCTCTAGACAAAGATTCATGGAATAACCACAAATCATTGTGGTAATTTTCTGGACTATGAAGTTCCGCAAACCATTCCTCATCTCTCCTTTCCAAATCAGTGGAACTATCTATAAATGAAATTTCTTTATATGGGGTAGCAGTACCAAGATCCATTTTACTTGTTATAAAAAAAATTATTAAAATCGTGTGTTTTAAAAACTACAAATGGGTAAGTGCACCAAGTTGGGGGGCCCAAAAGGGGGTCTTAAGTGGACACATTTTAAAAAAAATAAAAAACCTCAACTTGTACGAGTTTTTTGAAATAGTTACACTCAAAATTGGAATATGTTGTATGAACATGAATCGTAGAATTTCGAGTCTACTTTCTAAGATATTAAATTTTATTGAAAATGGGTAAGTTTAAGTGGGTCAAATAACTAAAATACCATATAGGTGCTCTTATTTTGGTTTAAAACATAACAGAGTGACTT
The DNA here is from genome assembly GCA_019776745.2 of Taxus chinensis. Classification (NCBI taxonomy): domain Eukaryota; kingdom Viridiplantae; phylum Streptophyta; class Pinopsida; order Cupressales; family Taxaceae; genus Taxus; species Taxus chinensis. The sequence continues at coordinate 810,657,081 of CM034146.1, forward strand.
TCGTGCCCCCAACATTTTTTGAGCACCATTTAGTAGTTTTGAAAACCCTTTGGTAGAAAGATAGCTAGGAGCATCTAGTTTGTGTAACATTTTATTTATATTTCTTAGCGAGTATTTAGTTTTTATGAATTTTCTAGTATAGAAATTTTATGTTTTGAAATATAATAGAGCTTTGACCGTGCCGCCCTCACTACTTCAAAAAATATCAAAAATTAGAATTGTTTTTGGATATATATAGAATTAGGCCTAGTTTGTGTTAGTATAATTTTATTTCAATTTTGATGACCTAAAAAAAAGATACGCGATGAAAGATAGACATACTTAAAATTCTAAAAATAGCTATAAAAATCCAAAGTTAGAAAATAAATAATATGGAAACCTTATATTAGTCAGAAAATTTGAAAAATTATATTTTCAGAAAGAAGAAACTCTTGTCTACGTCATGGTATAACTTTTTTTAAATGAATCAATTTTTTATGTTGATTTATCATGGAGGAAGTGGATTTTTTACATGTTCCTGCAAAAACACGTTATTTTTTTGTGTTTTGTGTAGGTCCATGCCTCAAGCTTGGGGATCCAAACTGGATCCCAAGCCTTGAGGCATGGCTTGGAAAAAGTGAAAATGCAAACCAGATCCCAAGTATAAGCTTTTCATTTATTATTATTTTATATTTTATTATTTCTTATACTTTAAATTTATTTATGTAAATATAAAAACAATAGGTTCACTCTCGCACCTTATGTAATAAGTCTCCACAACTCCCATGAGTCATAGTTGTGGAGATGGTGTTTTAAAGTAGAATATGGTCAGTACATAGGTAATTTTCATGACTTCAACATTCAGCCTAAATATTTTAGCATTTAACTTCTACAATTGAAACCATAAACCCTATGCCATAAACCTAAACCCTAAACTATAAACATTGAGCCCTAAACCCTAAACCCTAAACCCTGAACCATGACCCCTTAAACCTTAAACCTTAAACCTTCAACCCTAAACCTATGAGCCCTTAAACCCTTAAACCTATGAGCCCTAGACCCCGAGCCCTAAATTAATTAAACCCTAAACCCTAAACCATGAACCATGAGCCCTAAATGCTAAACCCTAAACCTTGAATAGTAAAAAACTAAATCCTAAACTCATAAACCCTGACCCCTAAAAACCTTAAACTTTAAAAACTAAATCCTAAACCCTAAACCCTTATAACCCTAAACCATAAACCCTAAGCCTTGAACCCTACACCCTTATCCCTGAGCCCTAAATCTAAAATCTAAACCCAAATCTAAACCCCTGAGCCCTAAATCTAAAATCTAAACCCTAGACCATATACACTAAGCCATAAAACCTAAACTTTAAACCCAAAGCCCCCTAAACCTTAAGTTCTAAACGTTAAATCCTAAACCCCAAACTTTGAACCATAAACCCTAAACCTTGAACTATAAACCATAAACCCTAATCCCTAAACATTAAATCCTTAACCCTAAACCCTAAACCTTAAACCCTAAATCCTGAACCCTCATTTGTAAACCCTAACCATAAACACTAAAACCTAAACCCTAAATTTTAAACCATAAACCCTAAACCCTAAATCCTAAACCATAACCCTGAACCTTGAACCCTAAATGCTAAACCCTAAACCTTAAACCCTTAACCATGAGCCCTAAATCCTAAACCCTAAACCCTAAACCCTAAACCCAAACCCTATTTCATCAATATTTCCTAGTCTCATGGCTAGAACCATCATTAAGTCTACTTATAGAACTACCTTGTTTATGACAGGTGGGACAAGTAACTTTATGGATATGGCATCTACCTTATGCCTTGCAATTCATATTACACATCTCTTCCAAACTTGTTTCTCCGCACATATACTTACACTCTTAAATAGAAATTTATTCACACTCTAGAAAAAAATTCACATTTCTCATATTTCTATGTATGGTATCATGCAAGCTAGGATGGCCCATTGGAAGCTAGAAAAAAAACCATCACAACACAAAAAACAATCTTAAAGGAAACAGAAGAAACATATAGAATATACCAATGCGGAGGTGTAGGATCATAATTGTATTTCTTGTAGTATCCTTTCTTCCAGACAAAGAGAAAGTTCTTGTTCTACTAAAATGGATAGTAGATTTGAGAGAACTTCCTGAAGTGTTCAAAATAAGCATAGAAATAGGGGAATGGATAAGAACACAAAGGGGTAATCAATCACCTAGTAAATCTTTCTTGTTCAGTTCTAAAAGGAATTCACCTAGCCTACGACTTAGTGACCTTTCATTAGTTGATAATTCCTTATATGATAAACCCATGGACGTTTTCAAAAGTTCCTTCAAAAATATTGGGGTAGTCATTAATCCCAGTGAAGGGTGTGATGTGATTTCCAAGAAACTTGATATTCAAATAGATTTAGAGGTCATAACATGAATTTACAAATATCTCTATCATTATAAATGGAAGCCAAGTAACAGTGTCTCCCTATATCCAAGGATTGAGGACTACTGGGTTCTATGAAAGGATTGGACATTCAGGAATTTGACATTTCCCTCCTTCAAAATATCAACAAATGAAAGACATCAAATTGTGATGACTCTCTTTGAATTTTTTACCTACGAAGTTGATGAACCCTTTTAAGTTGAGTACTCTCTGTCAATTTCTAATAAGAATGGGTAAGACAGAACATTACAATGAGTGAAATATTTCCCATGTGATGGGAAAAAAGAAGATATCTATATTGGGTAATATTTCTTTACCCTAAGCCCTAAACCATAAACCATAAAACCCAAACCCTAAATATTGATCCCTAAAACCTAAACCTTAAACCTTAAACACTAAACCCTAAACCCTAAACCCTAAATCCTAAAACCTAAACCCTAGACCTTAAATTCTCAACAATAAACCCTAAACCATAAACTATGAAACCTAAACCCTGATCCCTGAGCCTAAAAACCTAAACCCTAAATCCTAAACCATAAACACTAAACAATAAACCTTGAGCCTTAAACCCTTAACCCTAAACCCTAACACCATAACCCTTAACCCTGAGCCCTAAACTCTGAGCCCTAAACCTTGAGCCGTAAATCATAAACCCTGAACCATAATCTCTAAACCCTGAACCTTAATCCCTAAACCCAGAACCCTAAACCAAAAAAATGAAACCCTAAACCATACACACTAAACCCTAAACCCTAAACCCTTAGCCCTAAACCTTGAACTCTAAACCCTCAACCCTGAGCCCTGAGCCCTAAACCCTAAACCCTCAATCCCAAACCATAAATATTGAGACCTAACACCTAAACCTTAAACCCTAAACCGTAAACACATAATCCCCAAACCATAAACCATAGGCCTTAAACCCTAAACCTTAAATTATAAAAACTAAACCCTAAACCCTAAACTATGAAACCTAAACCTTGAACCCTAAGCCTGAAACCCTACACCATAAATCCTAAACATTAAACACTAAACCCTAAACCCTGAGCCCTAAACCCTAAACCTTGAGCCCTAAACTCTAAACCCTAACCCCTAAACCATAAACCATAAACCTTGAACCATGAGCTGTAAACCCTAAAACCTAAACCCTAAACCATAAATCCTGAACTGTGAGCCAAAAACTAGAAACCCTAAACCCTAAACACTAAATCCTAAACCCTAAACCCTTAGCCCTAAACCCTAAACCTTAAACACTTAAGCGTGAGCCGTAAACCCTAAACCCTAAATCCTAAAACGAAAACCCTAAATCTTGAGCCCTAAAACCTAAACCTTAAACCCTATAAACCCTAAACACCAAATCCCTAAAACCTAAACCTTAAACCCTAAAACTTAAATTCTAAACACTAAACCCTAAACCCTAAACATCATTTTAGTAAGAAGTAGACAAGCATCATAGAGCTAATTTGTGGTCACTAAAGTGAATTATGTACCAAATTTGAAAATTATTATTAATTCAAGTAGTGGTAGGGCCACAATCCAATCCAGATGGTCAAAAAACCTACAAAACTACTATATGTTTTCACAAAACAAAGACCGACTACAATATATATGGCTTAAAAGTTTTAGGGCATTACTGCAATTCTGAGAAATGAGTAAGTACTGACTAGATTAGATTTTGAAAAACTATCTTCTAGATTATCATAGTCATAACTACAAGACTACTTCCATCAGGTTCAAAGTGAATCTAATTTCTTATATTTAGTAAAATAAATTTAAATCATAAGAAATTCTTATACTTAACAATTATTTTACTAAATATGGCTCCTTCCAGCCCCTACAAACTTCATATAGAATAAAATGCATACACATTTTTTGTTCAATGAAATGCATATGCATTTTAGGTTCATGAATTCTCGAGCCTAGGAAAACATAACGCAATCGCGTTATTGTAAAACATGATTGTGTTTCGTTCATTTTCGGGTTTTTGTCCACTTTTTTGGCCCCCCAACTTGGTGCACTTAGCTAAATTCCTACCATTCTTATAACATTAAATGCATAGGAAAAATAAATATTTTCATTAATATATTTTATTTTGGTATAGAATGGGAAAATTCCAAATCTAATACACATAATGAGAATCTACATTTGCTTATTTTGAACATAATTTCTCATGGATTCAACATATATTTCATGAATGTTTGTAATGGACATTTTCTCATTATAATCATTTCCTATAATATGATAATGGACATCTTTCCATTTTTTGATATTTTAATATGATGCGAACTATACTTCCAGATATAGATAATTCATACTTGTAGCTCCAAAAAATTCATACTTCCATCTCCGAACAATCTATACTCTCAGCTCCAGAGAATTCATATGCATATTATAGGAAATTATTAAAATGGGCATATTTCCATTATGAGCATTCAGAAAATATAAAAGGATTCAATAGTTGATTGTATGAGAATGAATAGAATGGGCAGTTGTCCTTTCTAAACATTCAAGAAATATAAAAGGAACAATAAATATAGGCCAATCTTGTTAAATGGGTTGTTATATGTTCTTTGAATCTATCTCAAAGCACAACAGTGAGTTGAAGGCTCAAAGGTGCTTATACTTGCAGTCTAGTTGATGGTTTTTGTTCTTTCCTAATATACAGAAAAAATTTTATTGGTTTAATTTTCTACAACATTTCCAAATTATGACAATGTTTTCATGTTCTTAATGGTTAACAAGTTGAAAGGGTTTATCTATTTTGATTAAATAGTTATGGACTCTTTTCTTAATCAAATTTTTTTTAGCATTCCTATGTCTTGCTCATGAATGACCTGTGTTATGAAAAGGTGATGGCAATTTCTGGAATCATCAAGTTTTGATATTTATTTATTCTAGGAAAGAAACATTGACTACTCCTAGAGTAAGGTAATGAGATCTTGTGAATGACACCTTTAGACAATGTCTTAATGAACATAGTGTTAGATGATAAATTCTTTACCTAGAAATGGAATCAGTGAAAAGAAATTATTTAAGACACCTTTTTCCCTATGAATTTGAAATTCACCATGCAGAAATGGCGAGGAGAGATAGGAATCTAGTTCAAGAATTTTTTGTTGATGGGTGTGTAATAAAACCTGAATGAGAATGAGTAGCTACTCATTCTTTACATTCTCTTACAACCATCTTTATCATTCCTTTTCTATTTCATGAATTTTTAGAATGGAAATATGCCTATTCTAATCATTTCCTATTAAATATGAGAATATTTAGTTTCTCATTCTATTCACTCTCATGTAATCATATTTCTCATTAATTCTATATTTAAACTAAATGATTATGACTAACTGTGCATTATTTTCATTCTCATTCAACTATATTAATCATGACTTCTGTATTTCCTAGATGTATAGAGTGGACATATGCCCATTGTAATTATTTCTTATAAATTTGTGAGAATGGACATCTACCTATTATATTCATTCTCGTAGTATCATTTATCTCATTCATTCTATATTTAACATGAATTTTAATGGACAACTAACTATTCTATTATTTCTCATACAACCATCTTTCTTGTTCCTTTAAGTTGAATGAGAATAGACATTGAAAATCATTTTATTTACTCTCAAACCATATTTCTAATCAATTCCTATAATACGATAATAGACATCTTTCCATTCTATTCTTTCTCATTTAATCATCTTTAAATTCTCATTCATTGTATATTTAACATGAAAGTTAATTGACATTTGCCCACTCTATTCTTTCTTATACAAGCATATTTCTCATTACTTCGGGTTGAATGAGAATGGGTAGTTTCCCATTATTTTCAATCTCATGCAATAATATTTCATATTCATGATAATATAACCTACTTGAGTATGCTTAAAACTTATGTAAGAGGTACTCCTAAATTATTTTTCTTATTTAGAGGAACTTAGGAGAGTTTGGGGTTCTTTAGGAATGATAATTGCAATGATTTATATTGAAAGTGACAGGTAATTATCAAGGGAGTAAATGAGTGCATTTTAATTTATTATATAGGATTTCATAGACACAAATTCTCATTAAGGATAATCCATGACCAATGTACTCGCTTCAAAGCAAAGCCACACAAGACTAGGAATGTACTAACTTCCCAATCCAAGATCCTGATGTCCAAAATAACCCCCCGGGACATTTTAACAAATCAAAACTCATGTTGAACTTAGATAATTTTAGTTTTAAAATCCACACAAGACTAGGTTATCCTTTTGTGGAGTGTAATCACATAGTTTTCTATGGGTTCTCCTAACCTGTGAAACAAGGAAACATCGAGAAGGGACTTAAGCATATTTTTGACAAAAATAGTGTTTCATTGAGATTCGTAGTCATTCACAATACTAAGGAAATCACTATTCCATGGGAAAAAAATAATATCTCATGGATCAAAGGAAATTCAGTGCACCAAAAGTTTTTATGCCCATGAAAAAGCTTAGAAAAACAAATAAGGACATGATTCATTAAGCGAACGAAGGTATGGAGACATGCAGTTTCACGCAGAATCATAACATATAGCATTCCATGGAATTTTCCAATTCCACAAACCAAATAATTAAACTACCACTAGGCACCGCAAAGCACGAAAATAGAATTGGAGAAGTGGACAAGTTTGAAAACCATGATATGATATCTCATTGTTTTGCAGGTTTCCCATATATAGTATTACATGGATTTCAAAATCTATAGGGTGAATGAAAAGATTGAAATATGTGGCAAGTGCGAGTAAAGAATTCCACAAATATTTTATTCGACTCCATATCAAATCGCGAACATCAGGTTGAAGGCTCAAAGGTGTTGATATTTGTAGGCTAGTTTAAGGTTTCTACATTTTTTTAATATATATCTTTTGCCAAATTCATTAGTGCTTACAATTTGTTTTCGTCTTTCTTCATTTGGTGTGATTTCAAACTAGGATCAATATCTTAAACCCCAAATAGTTCAATCCTACTAATCCCAGGGCATGTCAATATCACATACCCTATTAAGTGGTTGAATGTCATATACAGGGTAGTGCATTATTATTTTTATTCAAATTTTTCATCAATAACAGGGTGAATTAACATCTTTATTTTACAAATCATACATACAATTGCTACTTAGTATCTCAATATTTTGAATAATATTTTAGACTGTGTAATTTTGCAATCATGGTTGCAATAACATTAATAGAGGTACTAATCATCCAAAAAAATAAAATACTGCTCTATTTAGAGCCCGTCACTACAAAGCTAAGGGAGGGTAAATATAGGCCAATCTAGTTCAGAAACCAGTTCTATTTTATTTTCCTCCATCTCAAACTATAGCATAGGGTTGAAGGCTCAAATTTTCTTATCTCTGTAGGTTAGTTGAAGGTTTCTACTATTTTTAAATATATATATATATATATATATATATATATATATATATATATATATATATATCTTTTGCCAAACTATATATGGTTTACAATTTGAGTTTACTTTCTTATACTAATGCTAATTCAATCTTGTCTCAGTATCAAAAACCCAAGCAATTAAATACTACAAACCCTAGGTAACACCTTCTAAATCACTATTATAATCTTCTTCCTACTCAAATGTAGTAGTAACACTGACATGACAAGTCCGTAGTAGAAAGTATGAATGGTTTGAAGTTGGAAGCATAAATAATCTAGAGCTCAAAAAATGAATGATCTAAAGCTGGAAGTATTTAATATTGTGGATGATATAAGGAATGAGAATCATGGTTATATGAGAAAGAATAGAATGGGTAGTTGTTTATTCACCGTTAGGTTAAATATAGAATTAACACAAATGATTATTATATGAGACTGTATAGAATGGGCATCCGACCATTCACAATCAGGTTAAATATACAATGAATAAGAATTCACAGATGATTGTATGAAAAAGGATAAAATGGGCAGATGTTTATTCTTGTATTATAGGAAATGATTAGAATGGGCATATGTTTGTTCTAAACAATCGGGTATTTATATTATATAATAAATGAGAAAGATGGTTGTATGAGAAATAATAGAATGGGTAGTTGTCCATTTACATCTAGATTAAATATAGAATGAATACAAAATATTATTGTAAGATACTAAATAGAATCGGAAGCTTCACATTCTCATTTAGCCTGAAGGAATTAGAATTATGGCTATACGAGAAATAATAGAATAGGCAGTTTTCCATTCACCTTCAAGTTAAATCTAAAATGAATACGAAATATGATTATATGAGACTGACTTGAATGGGAAAATTTCCATTCTCATAGAATAGGAAATTATTATAATGGGCATGTGTCCATTTTGAACATTCAGGAAATTATATGGACAAAATGAGAATGATATTTTTATGAGAAAGAATAGAAAGGGAATATTTCCATTCTATTCTTTCTCATACAACCATCATTCACATTTCTTCTATATAATTACATGAATGTTTATAATGGACATATGCTCATTCTCATCATTGGATGTAATATGTGAATAGACATTCACCCATTAATATTATTTCTCATACAATAATCTTCTAATTCTCATTCATTCTATATTTAAGATTATTGTGAATGGACAGTTACGCATTCTATTATTTCTCATACAAGTAACATTATCATTCCTTTAGGTTGAATGAGAATGGGTAGCCTGTCATTTTATTTAATGATTCTCATAAAAACATATTTCATATTCATTCTATATTTAACCTAAATGTCAATGGATAGTTTCCCATTATATTATTTCTAATACAAACATCATTCGCAACCTAAATTTCGTATACAACCATCATTCTCATTCCTTCATGTCTGAATGAGAATGGGTAGTTGCCAATTCTATTCACTCTCTTTCAATCATCTCTTGTATTCATTATGTTACACATTTAACTTGATTTTTAATGGCATGTTGCCCATTCTATTCTTTCTCATACAACCATCATTCTCATTATTTCTATATAATTGCATGAATTTTCAAAATAGACATATGCCCATTCTCATCATTTCCTATAATATGAGAATAGAAATATTCTCATTTACTATGTAGAAAACTATACTTCTAACTCTAGGCCATAAGCTCCGGACCTTTCATACTTTAAACTATGTATCATTCGTTGGAGATGGAAATATAGTTTTCATACATTATGTCCATTTTGAACATTATAGTATAGATGGTATGGATCCAAAAGTATAGTTTACAACATATTAAATTATTCTTAAAAAAGGTTTAACTAAATAAGAGAATTACAATGAAGATATTTCATTGCTAAAAAATCTTCACAAATTCATTTAATAATTTGTAATTAAATATACTGTAAATTTAATTTTCCTATAAATTAAAATATACTGCCAAAGTAAATATACTGCAAAATGAAATATTATACTACAAATCTAAATATACTGCCAAAATAAAATATAATACTTTTGAAATTTTTAGAAAATATTACGAATTTACAATTAAAATTACTGTAAATTTAACAATTTTTATTAAATTAGTAATCAATATATTTATAAAATGTTTTAATTACTTGATAATATCTAGTACTACTATGTATTATTAATATGTATTTCATAAAATTGTTAATTTTACAGTATAATTGTAAATTAGTAATGTTTTCTTGAATTGTAAAAGGTATTATGTTTTACTTTTCATATTCATTAATTACATATTGAAATTCTCTTTCTTATTTGTCAAGTATTTAATACACTATTTATATGTGGTGTTAGTTACTAATGAAAAAAATATTTCAAATTTTTGAATTTAAATTTATGTTCTCGTATGTTATGTATTCAATACACTATTTATTTTCATTGGTAGTAAATAATGGAAGTTAAATACATCAAATCCTTTGATAGTTCATTTTTGGTGGCAACTATTAATGAATCAAGTATTTCAAATTTTAGAAGTTAATTCATTTGTGGTAGATGGACAACATTTTTATGGGTGGATTTTCAAATTTTGAAGAAAAGGTGCTTTCATTTTGAACGATATTTGTTAATCTATGAGTACATTATATAAATTATTTTTTCGAATGATTTGGGTTTCATTTCTTAGCTCTCTTATGACCAGTTGTAACATTTTTAGCATGTATTTGTGGATTCATCAACAAAGACTTATTGCGAGGATATAGTTTCAGAAGTTTCTGACGTAAAGTACAATCCTGGGTGTTTTTAAGTTTTTAACACATAATATAGAAGTTTCTTATGGGAAATATTCAGAAAAGGTTATAGTTATAGGAGAGGATATATGTACATGAGAGGATACAATTGCTGGTGATTATATTGGGTAGATAAATTAGACATTTCTAATGCAAATAAAATCCTTTCTTTTCAAACATTTGTAACTTCATATTCTCTACATTTCTTAAACTAGAACTTTAATTTTCAAATGAATTTACAGGTACAAATGTTGTTATATGCTTTAAATGATTGAATGTAATGCATCCAAACAAATAAAAATATGTTTATTGTTTTTAGTTTTAATGAGATAATTTAATGAATTTTGATAAGTACATGTATATGTGTTCAACAACTAATTAGTGAATATTTTATCTCCAACTATTGTGTCTGTGTCTCTTTGTCTCCAATTTTTGTGTAGATTTTTCTCCTTCTCGGAAAATCTTGCATTCACATCTCTTTCTCTGATTGACTTCCAAATCTCTTTCCTTTTATTTCTTTTCCTACAGCCTATAAAATAATTACCAAGATCATTTCAATAGAACTGGAAAGTGGCTGCTTATAAATGTTACCTTTTAAATATTAGATATATAGAACCCAAATGATTAACAGAGAAACGAAAGGAAAGATATATTATGATCAACGTGTAACACCTGGTCATAAGAAAACATGGATTTGAAACCCAAATGATTTAAAAGATAATTTATATATAATGTACTAAAATATTAATGAATTCCACCTAAAAAAAAATCCACGTGATTTGATTTAATTTAAATTAATTAAATTTAATATTGCAAAGTCATGTATGATAATAATTGCTAAAATACATATTTAACACAAGCAATCTAAGATGTAATATTTAAAACCCTAAGAAAAGAGGAAGGAGAGAGGTCTTAGTTGATTAATGTTTGATCCGGAAATGTTCTGGACTGGGAAAACTATTGAACATGAAGTGAACATTGTCGTCAATGTTCAGGATAAATTCTGAAATCCATGAACAAAGCTGGACATTGGCACCCATAGAAGGAAAGGGTCCTTTACTCATTCGATACTACTACTAGGTTCTCGTGACAATGCAAATGGTTATAATCTAATTTTTATAGTGTTGCAAATATTCCATGTTGTTCACCTATGTGTCCTTATTTGATCTCTGAGAGTACCTGTAAGCAGTAAAATAGATATCACTTGTAAAACCCACTATACCACATCAAATCCAAAAAAGAAATATATAATATGGGGAGTCAGACTAACCCTGACAGTCACCCAATAGATTGAAGTTACAGTAGAGTGTCGCACTACATATCAAACTCCATGTAGTTTTTTTGAGTGTGTGTAAGAATCATGCGCTAGGATGCCCTTGTGCAAGTGCACTTGATGACACCCTAAACTTTACAAATAAAATTACATGACTTAACAAGGAAAGCTAACACCATTTCCATCCATCTAGTCAAGGTTCTAATTTTAGGAATGTAACATTAATATAAAAGCTTAAAAGAATGTTGAACTAGTATGAAAACAATACAAAATTTAACTAAACATGCCTACTAATATGCATCAATTACATAACATGGGCCTAAATAGACCTAAGAGGGCAATCAAATTGTTATGGTTGTTACCCCAAACAAGGTGAAATGGCCTCTCCAAATGAATACTTGGCAATTTTGGATATCCATCTACTAACCCCATTGAATGCTTTAGGTAATGATTAAACTTGGCTATATATCATATTTATTATATGAGATGCAAATCAAAGCATGGTGTAAATTATAAAGGAATGAGGTGCACCCTTTTTATAGTTTTCCTTTTGGGAGAAACTTGTATTTTTGTGCATATGGGAGTAAAAACCCCAAATTAAATTAGAATTTGTAATCATTATTAGGCCTTACTAATCACAATTAGTGAATTACCAAGTGATTAAGAGGTGTGAATCCTTAATCAATCACTTAGAGTCAACTAGGAGGATAGGATAAGATTTTGAAGCTTGCTAAGATATTGTGGAGGTGAATGGGGTGATTTTGAGTGGTTAGAAGAGGGATTTCAGTCAATACTAGGGTATATTGACCAAAATAAGGGCAAAATAGGCTTAATTATCTAATAAACACTAATTATCTATTTTGAAGAGAATTTTGACTTACGATTCATCGTAAAGTGGTATCATAAATGCGAAAGAGGTTTGGTGAACAACAAAGTGATTTTTAACCAACTAAAGTGGAAATAAACATTAGTTAATTAGTAAAAAATACTAATTATAATGGAATTGGGAAGAATAAGAGTGATTTTTTTGTGTTTTGGCAATAAGATTGCAAAAGCAGAAATTAGGTGTCTACAACACTTAATAGCGGGTTGTAGCTAGATATAGAAAATGTAGACACAATGTGTAAATGAAAAAATGAACATCCCCTTCATATGTAGTCTATACAGAAAATCTAGTCTCTTGTCCCTTGATTGAATGCCAAATGGATTATTTGAAGTGCTTTAGGTTCCTTTTGAGTGTAAGCTTACTTAATAGTAATAATTCTTAAATCTTGGTCCCCTATTTTGAACCCATAACTATGTATTTGTATGACTACCTTGCTTTAATTTCCTAAGTGACAACTAGAAGGTGACCCATAAATATAAATGATGCCTAAATGAAAAAAAAGACCAAAATGAAGTGAATAAGATAGAAAAGGGCCAAGGGTGCTTGGGCACTCTTATCCTGACTGGGCGTTGGTTTCTAAAGCCATAAAAGATAAATAATTTAAATACCAATCAAGTTGTAGGGTGTAAAAGACAAAATAGAAAATGAGATGCAACAGAAATATGCCAAAGACAGTCATCAATTACTAGTTTTCTTGCTTATTCCTAATCATATGAATGATAGTATGTTTTTATGACCTATAAATGTACCCAAGTGCGTGATTTTGTGTCTATACTTTCCCCCACTTTATGTTTTTGAGTCAATACTCAATAACATAAATTAGATAAGAGATATGTACCTAATAACCATGTAGATTGTATGACAAAATGTGTGTCGAGTGGACAAGCGAAGCGTGGAAACTAGGAAAGGAAAGTGACCCTAGGATATGAAGAGTATGTGTTGTACCATGTTATACCTATTGTTGTGTTTGTTTTTACTACTTCTTGTAAGGATGGACTTGCAAAAAGAAGAGAAACAATGTAGTCAAAGTCTCGTATATGATAAATTAGAGAAAAATGTGCATAAGTATGTAAATGTATGTAAAAGTGTGTAAAAGGAAAATGTGCACATGATGTAGAAGACTGTAAAAAGATAGAAAAGTGTCCTAAAAATGTTGTGTAGAATATTTTTTTCAGACAATCTCACACCAAGAACAAGTTTTTTGGGTGATCTCATGCCAAGTGTGAGTTTTTTGGGTGATATCATGCCAAGTGCGAGTTTTTTGGGTGATCTCATGCCAAATGAGCAAGTGTTGGGCAGAGAGGTCTAAGTTTACTCTTCATCCATGACTCTGCCCAATAAACCCCATTACATATGGTGTGTCCCTATTTTTTTCTTGATGTCCCTAATTTGGTTAGAATTGTACCAATTGAACTAGATGTAGGAGATAAATTGTATTCTATTTGCTAGAGGATTGTGCCTGATACTGTCAAACTGCTTTGAAGGCTTATGTAAATTGTGCTTGTATGTGAAATTGATTATTTGTGCCCCTACAAAATTAGCACCAAGGGGAGGACACAAACACCTAGATGTGATTGTATGAAGTTGGGCATTGGTGTTTGTGTTATGATGAGGACCCAAGTCAAATTATGGGTTTTTTCTGTAACTGTAACATGTGCCAATTTTGTGTTGTATTGTATTGTGTTGTATCTCTAAGATGTTTTATGGGTTGATTTTTTCACCCAATGTATTCCCCCTCGTTTGGGTTGCATGGGACATTAGTAGAAGCGTGTGGCCAAAAGGAGAGGACCTAATGCTGATCTGAAACTATATCCTTGCAAGGGATGTGCATGGTAGAAACAAAGGAACATGCAAACAAAGTGGATATGTACATGTGTTAGTATAAAAAGTAGCAAGCATGTCATATAAAAAAATGTAACAAGAAAATGTGCATATAAGATAGACTACGAAAATAAGGTTTCAAACATGGGAAATCACTCACAATGTCACAAGACAATCCAGTCTGAAGTGGCCATAAGAAAGAAAATAGTGATCAAACAAGACATAGGGCATAGCCCATAAACAATAGCATACAAGTAGAAAGCAGTGACAGGAAAAATTGAATCAGAAAACCATGGTGGCATACTTCGAACCTTGACTAGAGGTGGCAATGGTGATAGCCTTCCATAGTTAGTCATGCAAATTTCTTTATAAAGTTTAGGGTACTTTTATTTGGCATGCCTGGTGGGACAGTACCCCATTGCACATAATTTTTAAATGTTTTAACTTAGTTTCAAAGTTTTGTATTTCAAATTTTCTAGCTTAGCTTCAAGTTTCCTAGATTAATTTCAAGTTTTCTAGTTTAAATTCAAACTTTCTAAAGTAATTTCAAGCTTTTTAGATTAGCGTCTCAAGCTTTTTAGATTACTTTCAAAGTTTTAGAGTAATTTTCAAAGTTTTGATTGTTTCAACTAGATTAGTAATAGAAGTTGTGTTTTCATGTTCCTTGCAGGATATAAGGAGGTGAAGCCCAATCCAAATTTCCTCAAAATACCAAATATTTGACCTTTTTACAAGAAATCCTCTCAAAAAATCAGATTTTGAGCACCTACAAGAAAGAGTGCGCCTATGCAGGAGAAAGTGTGCCTGTGTGGGATAAAATGTGCCTATGCACCACTAGGTGCACCCATGCAACACTAGTTTTTTGCTCTTTGTGTGTAAATTGTGCCTGTGAGGGAGAAAGTGCACCTATGCCTCACTGGACACACCTATGCATCACTAACTAGGTAAAAATTACTAGAGATGTGCCTATGCACTACGATGTGTGCCTCTGCATTATTGAGTGCACCCATGCTCTACACATTGCACCCATGCACTAAGGTAAAATTTCCTCAAACTTAAAAATTTCAATTTCTATGTTTTTAGGATTGTTGTCATTTTTAAAGTGTTTTTAATTGTTATTTTTGTCAATTTATTGATTTTAGAGAAATATTCCTAACAAAATTGCATTAGGGTTTGATAAGGGATTATTGATTAAATTGGCTTAAGGTTTGATGAGTGATATATTTTCATACTTTGTTTGAGTTTGGAATAGGGTTGTGTATTCTCTTGTCTTACACCTTGTGTGATCTTGAGAATCAAAAGCACTTCTAAACCACTTTTTTCTTCTTGGGAGTAAGTTGGAACAATCATCATTCATTTTGTGCTTACAGGAATAAACTTTCATTTTTGATATGTACTTGATCCTTTAGTTTGAGATATTTTTCACTTTATAAGTAATCAAGGCTAAAATTTGTTTATGCTCTTCCCTTGCACCTAGTGTGATCTTGGGAACTAAAAGCAATTTTATTCCTTTCATTAAGAAGCACTTGGATTAATTGGGAATAAACCTCATTTTGAAAAGTTTTATGATAGTTAGTTGATTTACAAGCCTTTTCATTGTTATCTTTCTATGATATTGTGAATCTTTTTGAACTACTAACCATTTGTGTAAAGGACCTAAAATGCTTGTCAAAGAAATAATTTCACTCTTCAAATCCAATTCTAACATTCATGTGTGTTGTAGTTAGCCAATGGTGGTCTAAACCAAATTGCTTAATCCAAAAGATAAAAAACATGCCAACACACAAATTCAAAACACTCTATTGTAGGTTTTGGTTAAGAGCTATAGCTCATCTAATTTAAATTAGGACATAAATCCTTTGGCATAAGCCTTAAGCCATAATAATGGGTGTGGTTCTAGGAACCCTAAAGTATTTCACGTAAGAGGAAACCTTGTGAAAGAAATAGGAAAGTGCTCCATACTACTGTATTAACTAGTACTCCTTGAAATTTTAGAGTCAAAGTTATTTCCATTAGGACCACAGTGATGATACAACTAAACACGCTATTTTCTCATTATATTCGAAGGGGGTAAATTAAATCTGAGATACTCCTTGGGAAACCTTGGTAAATCGAGTTTATAGAAGTAAACTTGTGACAGATAGAGAGAGAACCCCTAGGAAAGCTTGTGTGCTTGGAGCTAATTTTTGTCTTAGTTACACTTGAGAGCTCTCACAAAGTGACAAATTTGTTGGATTCAAACTCTTGTTTTTCAAACAAGGGAAAAAATATCTTAAATTTAAAACCACGTGAAATTTCATCACGAAATCTATTTAGTGTTCCTTTGACCTATTTTTTCACTTGTCCTAAGACAAGGTGAAACTCTGTCAAAGTTAAACTAAGTATTTTTCAACACCACTTGGTTTACACCTTTGTTTTCTTGTTACCAATTTTAGGGTAAAATGAAAAAACATATACGGATACCACTTGATCATATTACATTTCCACCACTTATGTATTCTACTTGCATGACTAGGTTGGAATTCCGAAGCACACATGTTGAAAGTGTGCATAGTATGTACTCACGATCTAGTTGGCCCTCATTATCTCAAAAACCCATATTTGAGACTCATTATCATTTTTAGTTAGGTGATATCATCATTGTCTTATTTTTATTTTTTATGCTACCCACATTATAGCCATATAATTGAGATATTTACATTTTGTTTCCATTATGAAACTAGGCCTAAATCTCTATATCGTATTGTTATGTTGCTCGCATGCATAGCAATTTCTTGTCATACTTAGACATAGTTTTTACATCCTAGCTTTGTTTTGAGTTTTGTGAGTGTTGAGGTTACTTTGTTAGCATCTCTATAACACCATTTTGATAGTAAAATACTACTTTTTCATAAATTTGGATTATGTGTCTAAATAATGTCGTTACGTTCCTCGCATTTGTATCATCCATTTTACAAGACTTAGGATTTATTAGTATTTAGAAATTGGTTTTTAGTATACCTTGTTAGAAGGTCATGTCAACACTTTCTTAGCATTTAGATCTTGTTTGTTACAAACTTGACATAATTGGTGATATTTTGCTATCACTATTTAGTTTCAAACCTATCTACGAAAATCTTAGGGAGTAAACTATTTGGTGTGACTAAATTTTGAGCATTGTATGTCATTCTATTATTCTATAAAAAATTTTGTCAACCTTGCTAAGGTAGATTATTATTTATTATTTGGTTCATAGGAACACATTGACCTATTAGATCTATGGCTATTTTATAGTCACCTTTTTTTGACGAATTAGTGTCATTACACTACAAAATTTTTACTAATCTCCCTTTTTAGTAAACCTTAGTAGAAATATTTTATGTTGTACCTCCTATCTCAAGTATGCATACTGCGAGAATGGGATCCTAAAGATTAAGAGCTGATATATTTGGAGGTGACAACCCTCTTTTAAAGGATAATCTCATGGTTGACCATAGTGGTGGAGAGGAAGATTCTCCTCATATGAATATAGAGCATCCTCCCACCAATTTTGATGATAACATTATTCAAAACAAACATAAGGTTCTTATGCGTGTTATGGAACTAGGAGCTAAGTTACCTTCCATAGTGGACCCTTATCTCATTTCCGAAATGTCTCAAGGAGAAGAAGAAGCAAACCGACCTCATCGTTTTGTTAATGAAATATCAAACCCAGGTCATGCCTCTACTTTTGCACTATAGAATAATGAGCAGATGCCTTTTGAAAATGACAAATATTATCAGGTACATGTTTATTAGCGTACGATGTCAAGATAACGAGGAACACGTTCATCATGCACAAACTCCCCCTAACAAATATCATCATAAAATACCTAATTAAGAAGTGACATTATAACAATAGGTCCAAGCCCTTACTCATCAATTGGCAAGTTTGGATTTGCATATACAAAAGGAACAACCAAAATTTGTGAAACAAGTTATAACAAAGGAAAAACCAAAAACTTTGTTTCACGAGTTCCCAATAAACACTCCTCGACATGAGACACGAAAATACCCTTATGAAGAATTTATCATAGAGAATAGAGGTGGGAATACACCTACATTTAACCCTTCGTATAGGCCTATGCCACCCACACAAGATCCCCTCTTCAATCAAGAGTGGTCCACTGTGAAGAATTCCCTTGTAGCATTACAAGAAGGAAAAACTGGTAACAGTAAGAAATATAATTTTGATGAGTTGTGCCCTTATCCATTTGATAGTGTCATGCTATAGGTACCTTTCCCATGACACTTTTACTTTCCCAAATTTGACAAGTATAAGGGAAAAGGTGAACTGCATGATCATGTTAAATATTTTTATACAACATGCCAAGAGGTTGCGATTTAATGACAATCATCTTATACGCACCTTCCCATGGACTTTAGGAGGGAAAGCATTAGAATGGTTTATACGCATCCCCAAGGGATCTATATCCACATGACCATAATTAGTTAAACATTTTTTATCTTAATTTTCTTTTAATATAAATATTGATATTACCATGCTAGATCTCTGCAATTCCAAAGAATGAAACGACAAAAACTTTGTTTTGTTTATACAACAATGGAGAGCATTAGCTAGCCATTTTCCTTTCTCTATACCTGAAAAATAGTTGATAAGCATATTTTTTCCCAACCTCCATCCATACATTACATTATACTTTCAAATGCATTGTGGCAACATGTTCGAAGAGGTAATCAAAAAAGGAACTCAAATTGAAAAATAATTGTTAGCTAGGGGGACTCTAAAACCTTTCTCCCATGATCATAATGATTCGAAATCTAACAAAAATACCAAAGTTTGCTCATAATAAGAACAAAAACATTGTTGGGGATGGGATAGTAGACTCTAAGTGAGTACAAGTCATTCAGAACCATGCACCTTTGAAGCTTGAAAAGGGAAATCCACCTACGAGGTATAAATGTCATACTTTCACACCTCTATCTAAATCAATATCTTCCATAATAAATTAGTTATAGGTTGTAAACATGGTAAAGTAACCTAAAACACAACCCTATGGGGATGATGCACCTAAAACATCATGGTTTAGAGATAATAAATTTTGCAGATTTCATCACATAAATGGTCACAAAACTGACAAGTGTTTCAGATTAAAACACTACATTTAAGACCTAGTCAATAGTGGTGATATAGAAGTAGACTCCACTACCACTTCCACATCTCCAAATGCAAACTTAGAGATATTTAAATATCCTTTTCCAAATCATGAAGAGAATAAAAATATAGATTGGGGACAATAGTATAAGAATAAGAATACTAACTATGTTTCAAATAAAGACCATTTTGATGCCTTGCTAGGTTGTGTTGATCCACTTGTTGAGATAATCAATATGATTAGAATTAAAACAAGAGAGTGTGTAGTGGAAATACGACAAGCCTTCCTTTTTATCTTAGAACCTACTCCCCTTCCTCCTCAAGAGAGTCACTATGATGTGTTAGTTCAGCTAGAGAAGACTACAACTAAGATTTCAATCTTATATCTTCTAAATATTTATAACATCCATAAGGATATACTTTGAAAAATCTTATAGGGATCAAGAGTATCTATTGATGTTAACCCAACACATTTATAGGCCATGGTAGCATAAATCAGCTGCTACAAGACAAATAACCTTAAGCCCGAGAGAAGCCTTAACTAAAAATCCCTCCCATAACCTACCCTTAAATATTGAGGTAATAATCAAGTTTAAAAAGGTCAAGAGAGTTCTTATGGGTAGCGGATTGGGTCTTAACATTTGTACCCTTCAACTAGTTCATCAACTAGGTTGCACAGAAGCTGATTTAGAGACAAATGTCATCACGATAAAGGCGTATGACAATGAAGAAAGACAATTAGTTGGAATGATCACTTTCTCATTGGAATTTGGTCCCATAACCCATGATAATAAGTTCCATTTCTTGGACCTGGAGGTCCCTTACAACATCTTTCTCAGTCACCCATGGGTTCATGCCATGAAAATCATGCCATTAATGCATCATTAGTGTCTAAAGTTGCATCATGAAGTACAGACGCTTACTATACAAGGGGATCCCCAAACATTTTCTCATTGCATAGCATTGTCGGGTTATTTTCCTACCATCTATGAGTTTCCCTCTATGGATATGGTTGTCCCTGTTCAGTCGAAGGCCTGTCGACACTAAAATTTTCCTCCGTAATTTCTATTTCATTAATGTATGTATTAGGAATAGGATGTTCGTAGTAGCGTCTAATAGAAGATAACGGTGCCATCAGTACAGTGCCACCAATAATGTAGAGTACAGTAACAGTCAAAGTACAATACGAATGTTGTAAAAAGTAAATATTTTTCGTAAGTGGTCCGGTAATGTTAAAATGTCAAAATTGGGATAAGTAGAGAAGTAGGGTCTACATGATTAGGAATTAGAAATATTATATTGGTAATAAGGACAAGGAGTGAGGTCATAAATATTTTGTGTATTTTATTTGTAAAAGTCTAAAAATGTGGAACCCATGTGAAATGATAAGGTTTATCTTATCTTAAAAGATAATATTACATGTACAGATAAGAGTTAAGGTATGGAATATGATTCGTCAGAGTGGATTTCTTATCCTATCTTAGAGATAAGATGGATAAGCTTGGAAGTTCTATAAATAAAGAGGCCACCCCCCTCATTTAGCATAGAAGGAAGTAGTGAGAAATATTGTATGAAGTGTGTAAAGGAAGCCATCATTTTAAAGGTGTGTTGAAGAAGCCATTAAGAGGTGTAATTGTAAAGTTTCTCCCATAGTATTGGTGGAAGGAAAGTGAAGTCAATAACACTTGAAGTACCTCATGGGTGAGATTGTAACAATTTCATGTTAATATTATAATTTACTTTGATATTTCAAATTTGTCATCATTTCGTCTTATCATAGTCGATGGTATTCTTGTGTTATGTTTGATGTTTTGTTGCCAGATTACATCCACCAAACTAAAGGTTGTGCATTAGTAAATAATCATAGCATGAGGAGTTCCTGGTGAAGAATTATCATAGTGCCGGATTGGTGATGACATTTTGGTTCCGTTGCCGGGACCATTCCTCGTTGGTGGATTGTCTGGAGAGATATTCCCACTTAGTCAAAAATCAATTGGAGGGTAACTTTTTTTTTACTGTGCATAGTAGTTACCATGGTAAAGTCATTTTTTCCGTGAATAGTAGTTACCATGGTAAAATCATTTTTGCTATGAATAGTATTTACCACAGTAAAGTCACTTTTTACCGTGAATAGTAGTTACCGCAGTAACTTCACTTTTTACTGTGAATAGTGTTTACCACAGTAAAGTTAGTTTTTACCGAAGTAAGTCAAGTTTTACCATAGTTTACCGTGTTCATTTCTATTTTCTATTATAGTGATTTTAATTATTGGTGCACATAAGTCTTGTTGATTTTAATTTTGGGTTGGTATTTCACTGTGGTTACTTTTGAAAATGGGGAAGATTCCTACTTTTTCAGCCCAATCTAATGAAGATGCTTCTTCTTTCATTCAAGAGTTTAAACGATCTTGTATTTGTAATGGCCTTATAAGAAGGGAACAATGGACTGAATTTTTTCCTACCTTTTTAGATGGTTCAACCCTTAGGTGGTTTGAAACACTAGGTGATAATGTGAAAAACTCATGGGATTTATTAACTGAAAGTTTTCTTGAAGAATTTGGTGAACAACAGAGATATGCAGATCTCATGATCGATATCACAATGATAACCCAAGGAGAGAAGGAGAAGATAAGGGATTATCATGCTCATGTTCTAGAGCTAAGGAGAAAGCTCAACACTCAGATCCGGAAGGAAGGATTAGTGGATGGGTTGATGAATGGCGTGGATAATCTCCTATGTAAGCACTTCATTCTTGGGATGAAGCCAGAGATCAGACAACGAGTGAAGTATGACCACCCAACTACCATTGAACAAGCAAAGGAGATTGCAAGAAGGTAAGAAGAAAGCATGGAAGAGGAGCCCAAAGAAATTGTTCCTAAAGTAGAACCTACACTAGCACTTTTGCTCCAGAATCCACAACCACTCTCGGTGAGCACAAATCTTTCTCCTAGTACATCTACTGATTATGAAGATCTGCTCAAAAATATGGGTCAGTTAACTATTAATCTTCTTTAAGGAAAATAATTTAGTTCTCAGGGAGGAGATAGAGGTCCAAAAAGAAATATTTTTGAAGTTGTATGTTATGGTTGTTATAAAAAGGGTCATTATAAGTATAATTGTCTAGATAGAGCTTCTACATCTGGTAAAGGAGATAATGATAAAGGAAAAGCACCTGTGAATTCTTTTGATGTAGTAGATAAGAGCAGAAATAATGAAGTAGATGTTTTTGTAACAAAAAGAAAGAAAGAAAAAGATAATCAAGATGGAAATGATCCTAAGAAGATGAATAGAGAAACTAGTAAGAAACATAGGAGAAGAAAGTTGGGTGTGCAGGATTTTCTGATTTCAAAGGGGCAAGGACCATACTCCATCTTGGAAGATCTGTCCAAAAGGCCTGCAAATATTACATATGGTCAAATCTTGGCTGTCTTCTGAGAAGAGGCGGGAGCTGTGAAGTGGACTCAATGCTCGACGAAGGAAGGAGGTTGAGGTCCCTGTTTTGGAGGTAGAATTGGATCCCTATGCTCCACAAGCTGAGGTATTATGTAATGGTATTTCAATTCATGATGTCTTAGTTGATGGAGGTGCTGCAGTTAATGTAATGACCCAATCTGTAATGAATATGTTGGGGTTAAAAATTGATTGCCTTTCAACACTTATGTTAAGGTCATTAAATAAGGGAAAAACTAAACCAGAAGGTGTAGTTTCAAATGTGGCAATATCTGTTATGGGTGTTGTATGTGTGGTAGACTTTCAAGTGATGAAAAATGGTACTGTTGCGTACCCAATGTTGCTGGGAAGACCATGGCTAAGGAGAGTTCATGCAAGAAACTACTGGAATGAAGGCTTCATGACACTTGGACGTGGTAGAGAGAGGGTTAAGATAAACGTGATCCCTCGACATCATAAGGCATAACCTGTGGATTCAAGTGATGAAACTGATGATTGGACATCCTCTGATTACTCTAGTACTAGTGATGTGGACACAGAAGATGAAGAAAGTGAGGTTGATATTTCAGTCATGGATATCCTTCCAGTCACACCGACTCATGACCCCATAAAATTATCTAAAGAAGAAGTTGCTTGATGCAGGATTCATATTTGCTGTGGAGAATTCAGAATGGGTTTCTCCCATTGTGAGCTCAATAAAAAAGAATGGGAAGCTACACATTTGTGTTGATTACAGGAAGCTCAATAAGGCAACAAAGAAGGATCATTACCCTCTTCCATTCTCAGATTAGATCTTGGACGAAGTAGCTGGCCAGGAGTGTTATAGTTTTGCTAATGGATATAGCGGATACAACCAAGTCCGTATAGTGGAGAAATATCAGCTAAAGACCACGTCAACCACTCCTTGGGGAACATTTACTTATAGAGTTATGTCTTTTGGGTTGCGTAATTCTCCAGCAACATTCCAGCGTTTGATGAATAGGGTGTTCGAACCCTACATTGGGACCTTCATCAGATTATTTTTGGATGATTTTTACATCTATGGGAGCAAGTTGGACCACCTGCACCAGATGGAGACAACATTTCAAAGGTTAGATGAAGCACAGGCCTCACTAAACCCTACAAAGTGTGTCTTTGGATGTTCTAAAGGCTTTTTGTTAGGACATGTTGTATCCAGAGATGGTATTGGTACTGATCCTGATAAAGTTTCAAAAATCAAAGATTTACCATTTCCTATGAATAGAAGTAAGTTGAGATCATTTTTAGGCCATGTGGGTTACTATAGAAGGTTCATCAAGAATTTCTCAAAGATTACATAGCCACTAACCCAGTTCTTGAAGAAGGATGTTACTTATGAACCAGGAAATAAGGCACATGAAGCTTTTAGACAATTGAAGGAAGCCCTGGTGTCTTCACCTATTTTAAAGAATCCAGATTAGAGCAAGCCATTCATTGTGTACACTGATGCCTCAGATGTAGCACTAGGAAGTACTTTGAGCCAAAAGGATGAAAATGGGAATGAACATCCAATTTACTTTGGGAGCAGAAAAATGAGCAGTGCTGAGGTAAATTATACTATAACTAAAAAAGAGGCTCTAGCTATCATTTTTGCTGTAAAGAAGTTTAGAAATTACTTGCTAGGGTAGAAATTTATAGTTGTAACAGATCATCAGGCTCTAAAATATATTGTCAATAAGCCGTAACCCATCAGGGAGGATAGCAAGATGGATAATTTTTCTACAAGAATTTGAATTTGATATTATAGATAGGCCAAGAAAGAAGCATGTCAATGCAGATGCACTCTCTCGAGCCTATGATGGTTTAGGATCATCTTGTGATGATGATGATTTCCCCGATGCAACATTGTTATCCCTTGACACAATCCCTAGTGAATACATAGATATTTGGAATTATCTGAATGAATTCAAGTTTCCTGATGGTGCCAATGCAAAGACTAAGAGAAAGATTACTCAAGCCAGTCGTCCATATTCTATTCTGCATGGAGTATTATTTCAATAGGACCTGATGGATAGTACAAGAGGGTAGTTGAACTGTGATCAAGGGAAGGAACTGCTAGAAGAATTCCACAATGGTACATGTGGAGGGCACTTCTCTGGACAACTTACAGCAAGAAGGATCTTGGATGCAGGTTATTACTGGCCCACTCTTTTTAAAGATTGTTATAATTATTGTAAGATGTATGTGATATTTGTCAAACACATGGTAACTGTAAGACTTCATCAGCTCGATTATGTCCTATTCTTCCACTTGGTCCCTTTGAAAAGTGGGGAATAGACATTGTAGGTCCACTTCCATCTACCTCACACCAAAATAAGTATATTGTAGTTGCCACATATTATTTAACCAAATGGGTTGAAGCTAGGCCATTGAAAACAACTTCCATGGATGAGGTGGCAAGGTTCATATATGAATGCATTATCACCAGATTTGGTTGTCCATTAGAAATTTTAACAGATCAAGGAAGCCACTTCATTAATGAGGTAGTAGAAGCCCTAGTCAATAAATTTTCTATTAAGCACAGGAAGGCAACAACATACAAGCCAAGCACAAATAGACAGGTGGAACGAACAAATTTTGTGTTGTGTCAAATTCTAGCAAAAGATGTAGCCTTGCAGGTACATAAGTGGGATAAAAGGATTCATGCAAGCATTGTGGGCATATAGGGCGACATCAAAGTCAGCAACAGGATACTCCCCATTTCAGTTGGCCTATGGCATTGATCCAGTTCTTCCTATTGAGTTTGATATTCCCACTGTGAGAGTTATGAAAAATGAAAGGATGGATGAAAGTGATTCAGTAAAAGAAAGGTTGGTACATCTTCATTTGCTAGAGGAAATGAGGGAAATAGCAAAGGATACAAGCCATAAGAATAAAATGAAGTAGAAGGAATACTTTGAATAAAAGATCCGTTGGTCTCCATTTCATGTGAATGACTTGGTTCTAGTATATGATTCCAAATACAAAAAAAGAAGACAGAGAAAATTTCTTCCAAAATGAATGGGGCCCCTATAAAATAGTAGCTGTGCATGAAAATGGTACGTGCCGACTGGAGGAATTGGATGGCACTCCCATTACGAAATGGGTCAACCACGACAAGTTGAAGATTTTCCAAGCACCAAAATAGTCTACTCCGAGGATGGAGTAGAAGCTAGGAGGGGGAAGATGTCGACACTAAAATTTTCCTCCGTAATTTCTATTTCATTAATGTATGTATTAGGAATATGATGTTAGTAGTAGCATCTGATAGAAGATAACGGCGCCGTCAGTATGGTGCCGCCAATAATTTAGAGTATGGTAATAGTCAAAGTACAGTAGGAATGTTGTAAAAAGTAAATATTTGTCGTAAGTGGTCTAGTAATGTTAAAATGTCAAAATTGGGATAAGTAGAGAAGTAGGGTCTATATGATTAGGAATTAGAAATATTATATTGGTAATAAGGACAAGGATCGAGGTCATAAATATTTTGTGTATTTTATTTGTAAAAAGTCTAAAAATGTGGAACCCATGTGAAATGATAAGGTTTATCTTATCTTAAAAGATAAGATTACATGTACAGATAAGAGTTAAGGTATGGAATATGATTCGTCAGAGTGGATTTCTTATCCTATCTTAGAGATAAAATGGATAAGCCTGGAAGTTCTATAAATAAATAGGCCACCCCCCTCATTTAACATAGAAGGAAGTAGTGAGAAATATTGTATGAAGTGTGTAAAGGAAGCCATCAGTTTAAAGGTGTGTTGAAGAAGTCATTAAGAGGTGTAATTGTAAAGTTTCTCCCATAGTATTAGTGGAATGCAAGTGAAGTCAATAACACTTGAAGTACCTCATGGGTGAGATTGTAACAATTTCATGTTAATATTATAATTTACTTTGATATTTCAGATTTTTCATCATTCCGTCTTATCATAGTCGATGGTATTCTTGTGTTATGTTTGCTGTTTTGTTTCTAGAGTACATCCACCAAACTAAAGGCTGTGCATTAGTAAATAATCATAGCACAAGGAGTTCCCAGTGAAGAATTATCATAGTACCCGGATTGGTGATGACAGGTTCATTCACTTTCACGAGTTAATGCATGTAACACCCTAATATCCTAATTCATACTAGTGCATGTACATTCATGTTATCCTTTTTCTACCATGCAGATCAATTCATAAACTATAATCCTGTGGACTGTATAATATTCAGCAGGCCCTTATATATTCAACATTTTTTTTATTATCTATCCCCAGCATTTCTTAGACATGTGTATCAGAATTCTAGATGATCTAGGGAGAATTACCCCTGTAGGATAAACTTCACTTTAGGTAGGCTTGCAAGATCCACTAGAACTAATCCTTGAAGAAGATAACTTGAATTTTTTCAAAACCCACGAAGGTCTAATTCTATGCTTCGTGGATTTATGTTTCAAGTCATCTAGAGTATGTACATTGCTAACATAATCCCTGCTTAATTCAAAAGTTTTGAAAGGACATGAATTAAGTGCCGCTAAGATCAAAATCTATTGTAAGTTTTTTTCCTTTCCCATTCTTCATAGTGATTGGTAATTTTTGTTTTGGTCATCTACGATCTTCCTTATGACTTTTCTAGTCTTTAGATAACTATTATTCTTCTATGTTCTGAGAGAGGATATTTAAATTTTTCGTGGCATTTCTTCTTGTTTTGAATATTAATTTCTTGTGTAAGCGGGGTCTTTAAGTGTTTTATGGTCTCATTTTCATCTATCCAAATCCTATTTTCTTGTTATGTGGCAAGTTTTAGTTTTGCATAACCCTTTTTACAGTCTTATACCGTATCTTTTCATAGTCTTGCATGAATTTTTTTTTGTCTTAGATGCCCATTTTTTAGGTTTTGTGTGGATTTCCATAGCATTACATGTACATTATTTTACGTGTTTCGCATATATTTAGCGAAGTTCCTTTCGTTCCGTGAGCTTTTGGGCTTATTTTTATGCGATAACATTCTAAGAAATTCAATTTAACCTATGAAACTGAGCTTCTCCATTTGTCTCCATGCATACATTCATAAGCTTGGACTTGCTAGGTAGAACTTCTTTTGTGTTTCACTTGTGTAAAAAAGTGCAGACAGGGATATATTCCTACAGAAAAGCCTTGTGGAAGGAATTTTTCTTAGTCACTCTAGCGAAAACCTTTTAAAACGCATTTCTAGTTCAAACAAGTTTAACATCCTATGGATAAGATCAGTGTACCCATATAAGTTTTGCGGATCTCCCTGAACCCTCTTTTGTATATGTGGATTTACATTTTCTTATTACATGGATTCCTTTGTTTTGTAGAGTTTGAATTTTCTGATTACACAGACTCATTTGTTCCAAGATACATTATATGTTAACATTGTTGCATGTAGGAACTACCTAGGATAGTTAACATAGGATTGCTTCACTCTCAGCTCAAGTAAAAATTTTGTTGTCTGCAACTTACAGAGAGAGTTTGTTCAGTAGAATTCTATGTCTTGTAGTCTAGTATTCAGATTGTTCCTCAAGACTGGATCCTTTGTCATTAGTGGTACAGTGTGCTTTGTTTTATAGAATTTTATTCTCTCACGTACTATTTTATTTTACTTGTGGAATTCCTTTTTTCCATGGATTTTTCCTTCGCATTCTACGGTAACAGGCTAGAAGTTCCAAAAACCCATGGAATATTATTTCTTTGTTCCATGGATTTTTCAAGCCTATTAAAAAATCTATAAATGGATTTCTATTGCCTTATGGCTAGTCTCACAGTTAGTCCATTCGGTGTCAACGTGTGCCTCCTTTATTTCAGAGATATTAGCATACCTTTTTGAAATGATGACTTTATTAAATATACAAAATTTTTAACTTTGTTTATCGATTTCTTGGTTACCGTACTTATGAGATAGCTATCAGCTAATGGGATGGCTTGTCAAGTGGTGTTGATCAGATAGAGATCATTGTGGAGATAAGATACCCCTGATAACTTGAACATCTTCTCCCAAAAGTCCCATGGAGGACATTCTACTACAAATTCTATGCCCTTAAAGTATCAAAGAATGCATATTTTTTGCATAAATGACACATGGAGTCTCCTACTCATGGCATGTAACCCAATTTCACAACTATACATGAAGTGACATCACCACCTATTATGTAAGATAATAAAACTTATCATGGAATTGTTTACAACTCCAAAGAAAGGAGATGCCCAGAATATAGTGTAATGTATCTTAACTAATGATTAAGAACATTACAAAGGATTAGTTAGATGGCCGAATAAGTATGAATCTATTTCAAGATAAGTTATCAGGTAATTTATTATTCAGGATTAATTGTGTCAATGAGAGTAATTTAGAAATTATATCTCCATTTTGAAGGTCTACTAATATCATAGAAATGTAATCCTCCAATATACCTAGTTTGGGATACTGCTATTTGCTCTACAATGGAAAGTTCAGGCCAGAGAGAATAATGAATAAATTTGTCTCAAAAGAGAATGTATCTTAAGTATTGTTATCCACACATCATCTTAAGAAATATGTTAATTTCACCTGGGGGCTAGAGAAACATCAAGAATTTTCTTTGCTAAAAGAATACTTGGCTAAATCCCCTGTTCTCAGGTTATTCATGGTAGGATAACCATTGTTACTTTACATTTCTGCTACACATTTTGAAATTGGGGCACTGTTTGCCCAATATGATAAAAAGCAGAGAGAAATTTTTTTATACTACTTGAGAAGAACAATGATATCATATGATCTTAATTATTCGTAGATCAAAAAGGCTTTCCTAGCTGTAGTGTTTACATTCTAGAAGCTACGCCACTATTTCTCAATAATAAAATCAAGCTTATATCAAAGGTCGATCCTTTAAAATAGATAATGTCGAAACCCACCCTAACTGGAAAGATGGCTAATTAGATCATCTTGTTAAGTGAATTCAACATTGAGTATGTGCATCAACAGTCAGTAAAAGAACAAGTTTTAGCATATCAGCTAGCAGAAGCTCCATTACTAGGTACCGAACCTTTGAGTCTAGAACTACTAGATGCATCTATCATGTACCTTATGGAATATATCATTTGGATGGCTTCTTTACCTTTCATAGTTCAGGTGTCGGAGCAGTGTTAATCACTAATACGGGATACTTGATTCCCTAAGCATTCTAGCTTGGGTTCCCATGCACAAATAAAATTGCATAGTATGAAGCTCTCATCACAGATAAGAAGCTAGCCATCAAGTGGGATATCAGACAAGTTAATTGCATCAGTGATTCAATGCTCATTATGAAACAGGTGATAGATGAATACAAGGTCAAGGATGAAAAGCTAATTTTGTATAAAATAATGGTCAATTCCTTGAAGGATTTCTTCAAACATATAACATTTGAGTAAATACCAAGAGCATAGAACAAAGCAGCAGATGTTATGGTTATAGTAGGATCCATGTTGAGTATTTCATCAGGGAACAATGATATGTCATTATTCATAGAAAATCTTTGAACACCGATATATGACATACCAGATTCATGTTTGGTGTGTGATGTTGTTGGTCCCTTTTCCCCATGGTATGCTTGTTGGTGAGGAAATTTTTCGAGTGGACAAACTTGTGGATTTCATGCCAACTCTCTGGGAATATAAGTCCCTCTACTTAACCGGTGCAGCTATCGTGTATGCATGCATGAGAAAATGTGGATTTCTGTGGTGGCCTTTCAACCAAGGATCCAACAAGGGTGCTCCATTGACCCTACAGAAAAGCTAGCAGTCTCTTCCTAGGGAAGACTTTTTCTGAAGGTGGGAAAGGGAGTGAGAAATGAGATAGGGAAACTAATGTTATAGGTAGGACATTATATTCTTGCACACATTAGTCAGAAACTTTAACACGTGCATTTATGAGAAGAAACAACCCTGTAAATGGCAAGAAGACGAGATAAGATGATGAAATCAAATTTTCTAAAATCTCCTCATCATAGAGGCTACAAACACCTTCTTCTTGTATTGATGTTTAAATATAAGTTGTACATAATGTGGGAATGGAAGAAATTTGAGAATGGAGGAAAGTAGAAGAAAATGGATATCTCCTTTGTTTTCTCTAAGTACAATGCACTCATGAGTTTACAAGACCAATCGCCAACCATTTACAATGGTGTGAAGAAGCCATTAAATATCTTGCAAGAAATAGTTACAAATTCTTCTTTGTTAGCAAGAAATGGTTTACAATATTTTCAATCATTCATGGCTATTCAGATTCTTGACTTGCAAAGAAACACCAATGGTGGGAAAAACCATACTTTTCATAATACATCTATTACACTCATTTTGTAACTTTGAATTTCAACAGTTCATCTTTCCTTTGAAACTTTAAACCAGAGTCATCTATATGGGATAAATTTACTAGATCTGGCGTGGAGGATGCCTTTTGCATTTTGTGACTTTATAAAGATTTGGAATTTTTTACATTTTTGGTCCACCCTTCCACTTTTGATATAAGAATGACACGTGGCTTCACTTGATTGGCGAAGGAATCATGGCTCGCTTTACGAATTTTATCCCTTTTTACAAAAAGGCTCAAAAACACAAATTGCTCCATCGGCCCGCTTCCTCGCTTTGACCTTTTAATGCGGGATCAAGATTTGAATGCTTTGAGTTGTTCATTTTTTCTTCATTTTTTCACCATTTTGAAGGAATCTTTAAGTTTGTTGTGTGTTTTCCCCTAATTTTTCCCATTCAAACGCATCTACTATTTTGTCCGTGTTTTCCCAGCCTTTGGAGGCTTGAAATTTTTTTATTTATACTTATTTTTTCTCAAATATCCCTTGCCATGGTTGTAAATTGACTAAAAACACTTTTGATTTGTCTTTTGATCGAAAAATTCTTCACCCACAAAGAAAAAATCAATTTTGGGGGTCGCTGGTAATTTCTGTGTTTTTTTACGGTCATGCAGGCATCCTTTGCCCGTCAAATTCTAGCTCATATACTATTACATACATGGCTTGTTCTCATTGGCAAAGGGGATGCAGATCGGTGGTGGACTTGGAGAAATTTTTCCTTTTTTTGTGAAAAGTACTAGAATGCAAAACAAGGCCGCAAACCCGCTAGATTAAATTAATGACTTAGTCTTTTTTTTTTGAAAGGCAAGGCAGAGTGGTGGATGTTCAAGAGAGTTTGAGAATTTTAATATTTTTCCTAAAAAGGGTTAAAGTCTTAAAAGAAGGTGTGGCCCCAACAAAGAAAAAAATTAAAGGCTTCTGCGAGTCGGCAGGCCGCTGAAGGAAGAAAGGGAAATGTTGCCTTTGTGGAAAAATGAGTTAAAGTGGTAGTCTGAAGCGTGGATCTGCAATGAATCAGAAGGAGACACGTGTCAAAAGCAATGCAGAGGGGAGTGTAGGCTGTCAGTTAGTTTTAAAAACTTTGAAATTTTGTGAAGGAAGTATGAAGCAAAAAACGGAGTTATGGCCCCACATCGAATCCATGATTGTCACATGTCAGAGATAGAAGCGGAGGTGTGGGTCCATGGGGATAATTGTGAAAATTTTCCTTTTTTCAAAAAAAAGGTGGAAATGTGTAAAATTGAGCCACGACCCCGGATCCAATCATATTGTTCCACGTGTCAACACCAAATCTCAAGGGCAGAGGGGTGCCAAAAAATATCAAATATTTAGAT
Source organism: Taxus chinensis (assembly GCA_019776745.2). Classification (NCBI taxonomy): domain Eukaryota; kingdom Viridiplantae; phylum Streptophyta; class Pinopsida; order Cupressales; family Taxaceae; genus Taxus; species Taxus chinensis. The sequence goes on from CM034146.1 coordinate 810,689,912, forward strand.
TTTTTCAAAAGTTTTAAAATTTCATATAATGATCCCAAGCCCATTTCCAAACACATTGTGACATGTGGAGGGCTCAAATTGAAGGGAGAAAGGAAAATTGACACTAACTGTGCATTTTTTAGTTTGGCTGCCATTTGAGCTCCAAGAAGCTTGGAGATGCGATTTTTGCATCAATTTACACAACTTTTGGCTAATTCATGTAATTTTTGCCTTCAAGGATCGATGGAATAAATTTTAAAATTAAATTTGTAGATCTGAGCTATGTTTGAAATGAAATTTTGTTCGGGCTCGAGCAGAAATGTGAAATATCATATCCAAAAGTTGCAGAGGTAAAATTGGAAAATGTAAAGGTGAAATGATGGAAGAGGAAGATGTTGTGGGTGTAAAAGGAAGATTACATGCTCCCATGACAAGGAATGATGAAGATTTGTAATAATTTTCCTTTTTGAATGCCTGACATCTCCTCCTCACAAAATTGGTTAAGAGTCACTTTCAAAAAGTCATGAGTGAATTTGTAATAAACTAAGATGCCATCAGATATTATTTTCTTCGGAAAGAAGGATCAAATGTAATAGAGAGATATATAATACATGTTTTCAGACATGCAAAAGTTTGGGAGTTCATTTTCACGAGAATGTTTTTTGAGAAAAGCTCATCTTCTGATAAAACTTTCAGAAAACCAGGTTAACCTCCTCTGTGTCATATTTTCATTCATGTTGAGTTGGTTACAAGTGTATAGCCATCAACAAGCTCTGAGATTGTTTAAATAAATCTCCCGTGCTGATGAATCTGATAAACTTTGAGTTAATTTGTGTTAAATCCCTTGCAATTTTGTGTTTATTTCATTTCAAAATGTCTGCAAGTAGTTATTCTAGTTCCTATTGCAATCTTGTATCAAAATCTATCTGAATCACATAGGTGTCAATCCTTGTGATAGTTTAGTGGCATCTGCAATTTCATTTTCCAGAAGAGATTTCATCTGGGAATGAAATAAATGATTTAAAATCACTTTTCTTTCATCTGTTGATAAAGATTGTTTGTAAGATTTTCGGTGTACCTTAGGCATGATTTATCTTATATTTTGATGTTTTATTGGGTTTTCTAACTCGATCCTTCATGCTAGAATCTCAAATATTGTGTTAAAAAGTACAAATCTGGGCCTCCATTGATGCACACCTTCAGGTTGAAGGAATGTTTTAACTATTTTAAAGCTTTCTATTATTGAAGTTCTCCATTTTTGTGAAGCGCTTCAAGGATCTGGTGAATTCCAATCTATCTTGTTGAACTCCCACCCAAAAAAATCATTCAAAACAACTAATCCTACCCTGTTTTACCCCTATTTTAACATGTATACCCATAGAAGATCAAAATTCATTTGCTAAAGTATGTAGAACAAATCAAGATTTCAAAATGTCTTCAGTAACCCTTGCCTTGCATTGAAAGTATTTCCATAATCTGGAAGTGACAACTTGTGAAATTCAGATTTGGAGTGTTGATCATATTTTCCTAAGGCCCTTTTCATATGATTTACAAAAATTCAGGGATATCTTCATCTCCTTCACCATTTGAGGGTTATAAAATAGGTCCTCTTACCTTGGTTGAAAGTTACAACCTAAAACAGTTAGGATAAGATCAAGTTCTATTTGAGTGCTATCCATCTCTCCAAAATCTGAGTGCCAAGTAGATCACATCCCCAGCTACAAAACAACATACATCATGATCTATCTATCTTCAAGCTTCATGCCATATATTTATTGTTGCTCATACTGAAAAAAAGAACAAATTTGGGTACCAACAACAATGGCACTGTTTCCTGGGACATTTTTAGTTCAATATAATCCGTGTGCATACATATTTGAAATATTTAAATGCATTTCAAACTCTGTTAATGTCTCTTGCAATTTCTTTGTGCAAATATATTGTTAAAGAATCATTCTATACTCAGATTTGCAAGGTGTATGCAAAGGTTTCAAACTCTGTCTATAATTTTATCAACTCCCAGCAGTAGTTGCACTTCATTTGCATTTGTGGTTGATAGATTCAAGAAAAGGAAGGTCTAATCTATAAAGTTTGGCAAGATTTTTAGTGCTGATAGGAATTTGACAGAGTATTTTTGTGCATTTGCACACCTAGGGTGAAAGTCTTTAGTGGTGAATCCATGTTGTTTTGATCTTGATAAATACTAATGTCTTAGCTTTCTGTCATTTGTTTTTTGGTGTTTCTGATCTCTGCAAACCTAGAAAGAAGAAGATATATCTTTGGGAGGGATCCAAGTAGAAAGTTATTTCAAGAATTGGGAAAGACAATTTTAGAGGAAAGAAAATTTTGGAAGGTTGTTGAAGGTCAGACATCAGGCAAAGGTATATCCATTGGTGAGAGAGATCAGCCTTTAGTAGAGGATTATCACTCTTCTTCCAATGATTCTGATTTAAGAAATCTTCTCATAAACTTGTTTACTTCAACTAGTGAAGGTCCTTCTACTGTACATGGTGAGTTCCTTTTTCAAACTGCACCTATGTGTTTCAATTCTAGTAAAACTTTCCAAGAAAATCAGCACCTATAGAATACCAATCTTGTGAACCACATTCTTGATCCCCAAAGACCTCGCACTCCTCATCAGCTTGTGTCACCCACAGGATCACCACCTAAAAATAATATGGCTCAGCCTAGACCTCCATTTTTTGTTAACACCTTTGGTCCTATAAATTTTAGAGGAATGGATGGTTACCCAAATGTTGTCCCACAAGATGTAAGGAATAGATTGCTAAAATTCCAAGGTAACAATGCAATAATTGGTGATTAGCATCTCAAACTTTTTGTTAACATGATGGAGGAGTTTGAGATTGAGCATGAAGATGTGTATATTAAACTATTCATTCATACACTAGAGGAGGATGCTAGGGATTGGTACAAGGGTCTTCCTGATAATTCTATTGACTCTTGGACTGAAATATAGAATCCATTCAGATTACAAGATGGTGACAAGACTGATCCTAGATTTCTCTTATTTGAATTTGAGAATATCAAGAAGAACCCCAATGAATTAGTGCATGACTTTAATACAAGATTTAACAAGATATCTAGAAGACTACTTGTTAATCTGAGGCCTTATGATCAATCTTGTTTAATCAAATATGCAGATGCATTTTATAAGAAGGAAATCTACTACTTAAGAGACAAGAACCCTACCAATCTAAGGCAGGCCTTCACCATGGCACTACAGATTGTAAATATCATTAAGGCCATTAGGAAACCTCTCAAGAGAGATGGTCTAAAGTTGATAAACCCTGAAAAGCCTCAAGTTGGAAAGGGTTCTGATTTGGAGGAGGTTGTGAAAATTTTTGCAGAGGCTATCAAAGAAATCTCATACAAGTTAGCCCGAGCTGAGAAGGGAATTGGGAAAACTTCACAAGGTCAGCATAGAGCACAAAACCATGACAAATTAGCCAATCATCCTAGAGGTAATAAAAGGGAAGATGATAGAGGGAAAGGACCTATAGGTTGTACAAATAGACATCCTTAAGCACGTGAAGGAAGAGTGTTACCTGATCCCCTAACTGCTAGGGTTGTTGTTGTTGAGGAAGTTGCTGATATTGATTGGTGTGATAGGTATTTTCTACCTCATCCTCCATCGGGAATTGGATCAGAAAATTGAAGAGGAAATTGATGATGAAATTGATAATGATGCCTACATGATGGATATCCCTGCAAGATCACCAAGGGGAGAAACTTCAACGGATGTCATAAGTGCTAGGACTGCTGCTGTTTTTTGTGAATGTATCCAATGGGTACATCTTCTTCTTCCTTCTCATGTTTTAGAAATTGATAATGTACAAGCCTTTGAGCTGCCCAATAATTATTTTGAATACTTGAGGGCATTGATGATTGTGAAGTATGATGGAGGGGTCCCTTTAGAGGAGGATAGTGTTAGGAAATAAGAGATAAAATATGTGAAATAATCCCTTACAGAATCGCAACAGGAGAAACTAATATGCAGAAAATATTACAGATCTCAAATAAAAGTGTAGAATAAATAACACAACACAGAGAGACAAGATTTAATGTGGTTCACCCAATTTGGGCTACGTCCACCAAGAATCACTTGCTAAGATTTTATTACAAGCCTCCACTCTCTCAAGACAATACCCAGATCCGTTTGGAGCTATGCTCAACAAACTCTATAGAATTCACACCCGAATTCAAAACACATCTGCAATACATTTGCTTGTCTATCTATCATATGCATAAGACCATATAAATAGACAACTACTTAATCAGTTTTACAAAACCATTGGTATCAAACAATGGGCAAAAACAAAACCGTCCCATAAACCTATGGGTAGCCGAAGAGGTGGTTTTACAAAAAAATGGGTACCGAAAAAACCATGGGCCCAAAAACAGCCCATAACGGTTACCCATTACCCATGGGTTAATAAACCACACATGAAAATTTGCTTCGGGGGCTTTTCCCCCGAACCCACCTGACCTGCTCACTGGCGAGCGGGACCACCGTAAAAATACCTGAGTGTAACACATAGAAGGTGTACCACACTCTAAAATGAAAATAGGCTCCACAAACATAACAGATAGGTAGTTGCTTATGAATGTTGTAGTTTCCCAAGAGAAGGAGCACAATACTAGAAGTAAAGTTGCCAAGGGGCAACAAGCCAAGTCAAAATTTCCATTGCTTACTAAAGAAACTCCAAAGAAAAATAAATCTGGTAAAGGCCCTATTCCCCCAAGCAAAACTTTTGATCCTCCCCATGCCCAAACTAAAAAGACTTCCATACCATCTGATGAATTTGCCAATATTTTCCCTAGTGCTGCTTTACCCAAGAATGCTCCATATGATATTGCCCAAGTCTTGAGTCAGATCAAGATTCCTGTCTCAATTGCTACATTGCTTAGGATTCCTGAGCACAAGAAGAGGGATTTTGAATATTTAGGATTCAAAGAGGAAGAGAGTACCCAAGGAAGAGTTGGAAACAAGGCTAGGATTCCTATTGCCATTGCAGAATTAGAATAGCCACAAGTGTTGGAAGAGTTTGGGGAACCACCTGAGGTTTACTTAGGAACTTCTTTGGTTAAATCTCAGCTGAATGTGGATCCTTTTTTCACTACCTTGGATATCAAAGACAAGATGTTACATAAGTGTATGTTTGACTCTGGGGCATCATACAATGTCATGCCTTTGGAGGTCATGAATGAATTGGGAATCAAAGTGACAAAAACATATGGAAAGTGTACTTCTATGGATTCCAGGGAAGTGCCAGTTGTTGGGTGTGTCAAAGATCTGGTAGTGTAACTTGCATCTTATCTTGGGAGGAATTTAAAATTGGATGTTGTGATTGTTGATTGCCCTGCCAAATGGGATATGTTATTATCAAGGAAATGGGATGCAAGTGTTGGCGGGAGTGTCCAAATGGACGTCTTATGCCACTATCCCCATTGAAGGAAACTTAGTAAAGTTATATGGAGAGAAAAGATGTTGTACCTTATTGAAGAATCAAAGAATGCATCTTACAAATTTTTGTAGGCAGATGCTAGTACTAATCACTTTATGAGTTTTGTGGATTTCAGGGAGTATGAATTTGTTGAAAACATATCTCCTAAGTATGCTGTTTTTTCTGGAAATTTGGTCCTTGATTCAACCTTCAAAAATGTTAAAAGGTTTGACCTAAACACAATGGAGGAACTTTAAAGAAACTGGATGGTTTACAAATTAAACAAAGAAGAAAAAGAGGTATATTTCTAGTTGCTAAAAACATATCAGAACCTCATGGCATGGTCATATCCAGCATGGAGAACATTTGGGGTTTCCCTTTGATTTGTTTTCTTTGAATCAAGGTTTCCTTACCAACTTTTACAATGTATAGTGTTTGGATTTTTCTCTGTTTTTGGTGTTTTATAGGTTCGTGTTTGCGTTGGTGTGTGGAAACATTTTTTATCAGTTTCTCAACTAGTTTTTTGATGGCTTTGGCTCATGAATCTATTTTCCCAATGGATTATTTTGGCACATGGTCTACTTTTGTTCTTATGCCACTCACTGGGAGTGCCCACCCCCTAGCAGGAGCCAATGTTGGTGCCCATTTTGATCCTATGTCATTTTGCCATGTTTCCCCTTTGCGCTTTGTGCTCTGAAACATTTTTGCATCATGAAATTGATGATGTGAAGTTGTAGCTCAATTCTTGTGCGTTGGATTGTTTACAAACTCATTACCTTACCCTAATTTACTAAGGAGAAGTTTGTTTTTGCCATGTTTCTAGAGAAAAAATAGCTTTGGATTCTCTCATCCTTTGCATTTGGTGAAAAAACAACTTGTATCTACATTTAAATACTTTGATTTTTTCATTTTTTCTCCATTTTTGCACCTTTTTGTAGGAATCTCTAAGTTTTCCTTGTGTTTTGCCCTATTTTTTCCTATTCAAACACCTCTGTCATTTTTCCCATGTTTTCTTGGCCTTTGGAGCTCAAAATTGTTCAATTTATACTTATTTTCCCTAAAATATCCCTTTTTATGGTCGTAAATTGCCTAAAAAAAACTTTCCATTTGTCAAAAAATTCTTCACCCATGAAGAAAAAAATGATTTTAGGGGTCACTGGCAATTTATGCATTTTTTTACGGTCATAAAGACATCCTTTTCCCATCAAATTCTAGCTCATATACTTTTGTATATGTGGCTTGTTCTAATTGTTAAAGGGGATGTGGATTGGTGGTGGACTTGGAGAAATTTTGCCATTTTTGGCTAAAAGTACTAAAATGCAAAACAAGGCCGCAAGCTCGCTAGAGTAAATTAATGCATTAGTCTTTTTTGCTTTGAAAGGAAAGGCAGAGTAGCGGATGTCCAGGAGAACTCAAGAATTTTAAGCTTTTTCCTAAAAAGTGCTAAATTCTTAAAAGAAGGCACGACCCTGAAAAATAAGAAAATTAAAGGCTTGTGCAGATCGGTGAGCCGCTAGAGGAAAAAAGGGAAATGTTGCCTTTTTGGAAAAATGAGTTAAAGTGGTTATCTGAAGTGTGGCTTCGCAACAAACTAGAGGGAGACACATGTCAAAATAAATGGTAGAGGGGAGTGTGGGCCATCGGTGAGTTTTGAAAACTTTGAAATTTTGTGAAGGAAGTATGAAGCAAGAAAGGGAATTATGGCCCAGTAGCGAATAAGCAATCGCCACATGTCAGGGACAGACATGGAGGTGTGGGTCCATGGGGATAATTGTGAAAATTTTCCTTTTTTCCAAAAAATTTCGAAATGTGTAAAATTGAGCTGCGACCCTGGATCTAATCATATTGTGCCACGTGTCAGCGTCAAATCTCAAGGGCAGAGGGGAAGAGAAAAAAGTCAAATTTTTACATTTTCCCAAAAGTGTTAAAATGTCAAAAAATGATCCCAACCCCATTTCCAATCACATTGTGACACGTGGAGGGATCATATTGAAGGGAGAAAGGCAAGTTGATGGTAACTGTGCATTTTTCAATTTCCCCACCATTCGAGCTCCAGGAACCTTGGAGATTTGATTTTTGCATCAATTTTCACCAATTTTTTGGCAAATTCATGTCGTTTTTGCCTCCAAGTATGAATGGAATCAAATTTATAATTAAATTTGCAAATCTGTGGTACTTTTGAAAAGAAATTTTATTCAAGCTGGAGCAAAAACCTAAAATACCAGATTGAAAAGTTGCAGAGGCAAATTTGGAAAGTGTAAAGGTGAAATGATGGAAGAGGAAGATGTTTCCAATGCCAAAGGAAGAATACATGCTCCCATGACAAGGAATGATGAAGATTTTTAATAATTTACCTTTATGAATGCCTGGCATCTCCTCCTCATAAAATTGGTTAAGTATCACTTTCATAAACTCATGAGTGAATCTGTAACAAACTAAGATGCCATCAGACATTATTTTCTTGGGAAAGAAGGATCAAATGTAATAGAGAGATCTATAATACATGTTTTGAGACATTTAAAAGGTCAGGAGTTCATTTTCATGATATTCTTTTTTGAGAAAAGCTCATCTGCTAAGAAAACTTTTAGAGAAACCAGGTTAACTTTCTTTGGGTCAGATTTTATTTCATGTTGAGTTAGTTACAAGTGTATAGCCATCAATAAGCTCTAAGATTGTTTAAATACCTCTCCCATACTGATGAATATGGTAAACTTTGAGTTAATTTTTGTTAAATCTCTTGCAATTTTGTGTTTATTTCATTTTAGAATGTGTGCAAGCAGTTGCTCTATTTCCTATTGCAATCTTGTATCAAAATCTATCTTAATCACACAGGTCTCAATCCTTGTGATAGCTTCGTGGCATCTGCAATTTCATTTTCTAGAAGAGATTTCATCTAGGAATGAAATAAACCATTTAAAATCACTTTTCTTTCATCTGTTGACAGAGATTATTTGTAAGATTTTGGGTGTACCTTAGGTGTGATTTATCTTAGATTTTGATGTTTTATTGGGTTTTCTAACTCGAGCCTTCATGCTATAATCTCAAAGATTGTGTGAAAGAGTGAAAATTTGGGCCTCCATTGATGCACACCTTCTGGGTTGAAGGAATGTTTTAACTCTTCTAAAGCTTTTTGTTACTGAAGTTATCCATTGTTCTAAATCTCCTCAAGGATTTGGCCAATTCCAATCTATCTTGTTGAAATCCCACCTAAAAAATTATTCAAAACAACTAATCCTACCCTATTTTACCCCTGTTTTGACCTGTATACCCATAGAAGATAAAAACCCATTTGCTAAAGTATGCAGAACAAATCAGGATTTCAAAATGTCTTTAAAAACCCTTGCCTTGCATTGAAAGTATCTACATAATCTGGAAGTGACAACTTGTGAAATTCAGATTTCCAATGTTGATCATATTTTCCCAAGGCCCTTTTCTTACTATTTACACAAATTGAGGGATAACTTCATCTCCTTCACCATTTGATGTTACAGAATAGGTCCTCTTACCTTGGTTGAAAGGCACAACCTAAAAAAGTTAGGACAAGAAAAAAGTTCCTATTTGAGTGCTATCCATCTCTCCACAAATCTGAGTGCCAGTTAGATAACATCTCCAGCTAAAAAATGGCATACATCATGATCTATCTATCTTCAAGCTTCATGTCATATATTTGATGTTGCTCAGACTGAGAAGGAGAAAAAATTTGGGTACCAACAGACTGCCCACAAACCTCCAATACAAATCTCAAATCCCCTACATACTTTTATGCCTCCCTCAAGTACCTCTTATGCCTCCCACATTCTTGTATGCCTCCTTCATTCTCTTATGCATCCCTCATACAAGAACAAGTAAGAAATTCAAGTATTCCTTATCCAAGGTGGGGCACCCAACCCAAACTCCCTCCAACATGAAATAAATCTTATGCCTCCCTACATGAATTCTCCACATAGTCCCCTCCTACCCCACACTTAGGCAATCTACCGAAGAACCCAAAAAGCATTCCAAACACTCAACAAAACAAGCACACAAACACAAAATAAAGGAATAACATAAGCAAAAGTGAAGCCTCTACCTTTCCATAGTATAGCTTGTTCCAAGTGTCAAACTCAAAGCTCCTTCAAACCCAAACAATCACCAACAAGATCCTACAAGACCACAAGCTTTCCAAAATCCTCTAACTCAAAAAACTGAAAGAGCACAAAAGCATGAAGCAACCCCCAAATAACCAAAAGAACTTGAATAAATAGAAAAGGGTGAGAGGAGGGTGAGGTGGCTTCATGTAGGATGCCACATCACTCATCCTCACCTCCACCTCACAAGTCAAACTTCAACCTCCAAATCACAATTAATAATTGGTTGAAGAAATGACATTTTACTTACACACATAATCCATGCCCACACCCCTTAAGGACCAAAAGTAATTACATGTAAGAAGCTGTAATAAAGGCTTACAATATTTCTTCCCAAAACACATAATGGGGTCTAATTTTGACCCCCCAACCCATAGGTAGGGTTGGCATAGAAATTTAAGAGGTGTGGGACATGTTGAACTTGTCACACAAGCCTTCAAAATTGGCCCTTAAGGATAAATTCAAATTTCCTTGAGGGGGTAGAGTGTACAACACTCAAGGTCACAAGTACTCAATATTACAACACAAAATCAAAGAGAAATATACTCTAGTAAATGAATACTTTTGGTCACATCCACAATTAGTTAATAACAAGATTAACTTAATTAGGACACTAAAACCTATTAAGATAAAGGGGAAGAATATATCATTTTCTAAATAATTAAAAAAATAAAATTACATCACTAAAATTCACATACTACATTAAGTAAAGGAAACTAAACAAAATACAAAACATAACCTCTTGGTCACAATTTCCCCATAACAAAATTTCAAACACACACACATACAAACACATGTTGCCACGGTGACCCTATTATATATATATCTACCACTCCTAGGTAAATATAGACAACAGTAGAATATGGAAATCAAGTAAAATCAAAATCCTTCATTTCAGGTTTCCGAGGGTGTAATTCATGTCTCTACTCCCACCAAGGTCATTTCGGGTTTTCATGCATGTAAAACAAGTCTGGAATACCAAATCCTTCATTTCAGGTTTTGGAGGTTTCTAAACAGGTCCCCGGTCCTGAAATCCTTCATTTCAGGTTTTGGGGGATGCATTGCATGGTCAAAAACCTGACACAAAGAAAATATATATTGCATGGTCAAAAACCTGACACAAATAAAATATACATTGCATGGTCAAAAACCTGACACAAAGAAAATATGCATTGCATGATCGAAAACCCAACACAAAGTTTTTGGGTTTTAGGTTTCGAGAAACATGAGACATGAAGCATGAAATTTGCAAGGCATGTCCCGATGCTTAGGAGTTCCGAAAACCTGAAACACTACCTAGACAAATCAGGAAAGCATGGGGTGAAAACATGTCGAGCTACCTTTAAACCCTGATGCATATGCAAGTCCAACTTCCAAACCTAAAAGAATGGAAATATTGGAAACAACGGTGGAAGTGGGTTTTGGGAAAACATAAACATTACACACATTTCAAGGCACCCTCCAAACCTGATGCAAATGCAAAGGAGAACCCCGAACCCAAAAGGAAGTAGAACCTAACTCAGGAAATATTCAAATGGCCATAACTTGTCACAAGGTTCTTGGATTCATGCAAGGTTGGACTTTTTGGAAAGCTTACAGGATCCTCTATCCAACTACATATGGATATCTTTATTTTGGTGAGAACAAGTTCTTCAAAAATTTAAAATACAGTTCACCATTTTTTGGGTTGCTAGGGTTCTCACCTACCGCCATAATGAGATGAATTAAATGTAATCTGGAATTGGTTGGGGTAGATTTTGAATTCCTCTCTTCTCCCTCTCTTTTCTTCCTATAAATTGTAAGGAGGGGCCTCTTTTTAAAGGTTGAAATTTCCTATTTTACCCCTCCCTTCTTCTCTTTGGTAGGTGAATTTGTGAAGTTTCAGACCTTCCATTTAAACTGTAATGCATGTTTGTGCCCTTTGGCCATTATAATGGACTATATCAATATTTGGAGCAATAAAACTAAGTCTGTGGATGATTTCAACCCTCTCTTGTATTTATTGCATTCAAATGATCTCTTATTACAGCCTTGGTTACCTGTACATGTTTATTGTATTGCATTTTTATGGTTTGTGTTTATTGGCAAAACAGTTGTTCATCATTCCTTTCGGGCATCACCTTGGCTAGATTAGGTTTATTTTCTTGGATCTTCTAAACCCTGTCTCGTTGGCAAGTTAGATTAGGTTTTTGAGTGAACCCTCTACATTTTTATGTGTGCATCTAAATAGAGGAATATGAACCAGCCTTCATCCGGATAGCTTTCTTGATTCACAAGGTCCCACACTTGGGAAATGCTCCATGTTATGCAATCACACTGAGAGTCTCAACCCATCAAGTTACAGAAATTCAGGGGTGCTATGATTTACCATCAATGGACCCTTTATTAAGTCACCTCTAATTCCAATGTGGCATGTTTCCAATCGCCCCGATGTTTGTTGTGACATCTTTTACCTACAAAACACATAACACCTCCTTCAGCCTCGTGGCCACATCAACAACATCTAGGATAAAATATACAATATAAATCCGCAATCATCTAGGAATATATGATATCATTTAAAATTTCTTGCAACATTTCTATTCTACATCTTATGCACGTCAAAATGATCATGACATTAGTTCAATTATCAAAGTTCTACACATTATGACGAAATATCACATGTCTGAAAAGAATATATATATAACCATGTCAACAATGTATCAAATTAATATAAAATGTCTCTAATAATCCACATGCATCATATATGAATCGAAATCAATATCAGTCTATGATCTCTAACATCTAACATCATGCCTAATCAAGAAATTACAAAAATACCCATAAGTATATTCGACAGTATCATAATCAATAAAAAAACTGTCGAAGGGAAGTGGGCACTATAGTTCTAGAAAAAAATTAGGATTACAACATCATATGATTTCTAAGGGATATGATTTTTCTACTTGCATAAACAACATTTTTTCATTTAGAGCATGATCCTTTTAGGTGTGTCTCACATTGGTGTATCCTCCACTCCTTGCACAATGCGTGCACATTATAATTTATCCATGAGTGAGCACTCAATTTTTTTATGGAAACTTATTCTTTACAGGAATATCCTCTAAACTATACACGCAATGGATTCACAACATCCTTTTATATATTTATGCTTTGTATTAAATCCTAATATGTCCCTATATAATTTTGGATGTTATCCTTGCTCATACAAAATGAAAAGGTAATTAATTAATACTATATGTGTAATCAACTAAAACAAGGAGAGAGAATCTTATGGTACACATTGACCTCTTTGATCCTTGTAGGCATGAGGTATAACAAACTAAAACCATGCCAAAACATAACTGATCACTGAGTAAAAATTACATGAAATTTTATTTGTTACAACATATTTGTATTGTGTTTATTTAAGTACTAGTAAATTTTTTTAAATATATTCATTCCATTTTTTAATTTTTCCTGTTTTCTAAAATTAGAATGGATTAAAAAATATCTTCCTTAAATTCATATTAAATATATTTAATTAATTCATAATTTGATATTAATTTTGTCTAATTTTCCCACTTAAATTTCTATTAGATTTACTAAAAATCGTTTCCTAAGTTACACAAAAAATTTTCCTTAGAATATCTCCCAAATTAATTTTAATTTGATTTCATGAGTGATAATATCACATACCTCTCATTTACCTATTTAGCTACACATTTAACATTAATTTGTTTAACCCCCTTTAAATACTTTATTTATTTAAATACCCATGCTTCATATTGTTTACTTACTTACAAGAAAAGAAATGTCAGACATATCCTAAACCCACTTCTACCTATGTATAGAATTCCCTAGGGTACCCCTTTAGTTGAATACCCATACATTATTTTTAAAACATCAATTCCAATCAATTATAAGTTGTGAGGATTAAATCTAGACCATTCGATAGACTTAATCGTCACCCTAGATTCTAGGTATCCCAATAAAACCCTAATCCTCTCTTATCCTTTGTTTTATTCATTTATTGCCCTAACTTATCTCATTTGTTCATGTGATTTTTGTAGGTAGGAGAAGATGGAGGAAATTGGAGTATATGGAAGCTATGGGAATTTTTTCTTGTGATCAAGATCAACAACAAGGGGAAAATTTCTTCACATGAAATCCTTTGATTTATTTTTTTATTCCCTTTTTCTAGGGTTTGCAATATATAGTTTTCCTCTTTTTGGTGAAAGATCTACCAAGTTTTCTTGTTTTAGGTAAATCGTTACCCTTATTTTTATTTTGTCTAAGAATAGGGGTAAATCCATTATAGTGAGTATATATACCTATATGTATATATGTATATACTTATCTATATTTTGGGTTATAATTTGTTTATTACTTGTATGTATTTAATATTTGAAATGGCGTGTGTCTATATATATATATATATATATATATATATATATATATCCATGTGTGTGTGTGTGCGCGTACATGGGCACCCATATGGGTTGTATCCGCAGAGTTAATCAGTGGCCATGGAAGCGACTGATAATAGAGATGAGTGGGGGTGTGGGTGGTGGTGGACCCCCTCTCCCCTTCCCCACTAACTGGTATTGTGGTGTTGGAACCACCCACACCCCACTCCTCTCTATTATCGATTGCGGCCATGGCCACCGATTAACCTTACCATACAACCCATATGGGCGCCCATTTATGATATATATTACCTGTTTAAATGGGCACCCATATGGTTTGTATGCGGGGTTAATCGGTGACCATGGCCATGGCCGGTAATACAGAGGAGTGGGGTGTGGGAATTTCTGGCACCACAGTACATGACAGCGGGGAAGGGGAGGGGGGTCCACCACTGCCCGCCCTCCTCTCCTGGCCCAAATAATTTTGTTTATTTTATATTTTAAATAAAACCATCGAACGAGGGCAATCTACCCCCTCCTCCCATTTTTTTTTATATAATATGTTTTTAATAAAAACATAAAGTCGTATTCCCATATATACACACACACACATGAATTATAGTTAAAAGAGAATACACCATGTAGGAGGAAAATAAGTTTTTTTATTTAATCTCAAAGGATGTAATTGTGTGTGTGTGTGTGTGTGTGTGTGTGTGTGTGTGTGTGTGTGTGTGTGTGTGTGTGTGTGTATTGTAATAATGTTTAAATTATAACTACAATGATAAAATTCTACGACTTGTACATCCATTTTAAAAGGGGGAGTAAATGTAAACATCATCCAAACATATGTTCCTTTTATAAATATAAAGATTGACAAGAACATTCCATAAGGAAACAATTCATATACTTCAATGATATTCTAAGTTGATAAGAACGATTTTAGATTTTAAATAAAATGCAAACTTTAATTTCAATTGCAATTTTAAACACAATGGAGAATTAAATGGGATTCAACTTCAATAATATGCAACTTTCAATAATTAACTTTTACAACTTAATAGTTCATTTCCAATTTGAATAACTCATTTACAAGAAACTAAAATTTTTAAATACAAGTGTGAAATGCTCCTCACAAAAGTGGAGACAAAATACTCGATTTTACAACTAATTTCATTTATTAAAAAATTTTGAAAATACACATGTAACTCCATTCCATGATACCAAACTTGTAACTCCTTTTATGTTTCCTCTCCATCTTCAACACAACCACAACGGAAAGGAGCTAGGAAACACTGAACTCCCATGCTTAATCCAATGAGGAGGTGAATCAAACCTTATCATTGGCCCCCAAGCTCAAATAATGGGAGAATAATGTGTTTTCACAACCATGGAAGACCTCAAAAAAATGTCTTCAAACAATACATACACATAGACCCAAATGAAGCTTGCACACATGCAAGAAAAATACAATAATATACCAACAAAATACAACCACATAGGATCAAATTTGATCCAAAGGAGAAGGAAATGCATGGTGGCCATCTCTTTATGCCTCCCAAGTGGGATAGGGATCAACTAAAAACCTCCAAGTGCAGTATACAAACACACACACAAGATCTTCATCTCTCCGATTTGAAGAATACGCAATAATATATATTTCTTTATATCTCCACATAGGTGGATTACCCTTCCCACACTCCCTCCAAAATACCTCACACACTCCCTTTTACCTCCACAAATGACCTAATTTCCATTTCACTACAACATCATTATGGTCAATTTTATGCAAATCCATGCGAAATCACATGCATTTATACAATCACAACATAAAACATAGACAAGAAATGATAAATTACAAAGTATAAGAGCCTACCTTGCCATTGTAAAATCATTAAATCCTTCAAGAAACCAAGCTCTAACTTCTTTCAACAATGCAAGCCAACTCCTATGCAACCTCTCCAAATATCCACAACCAACTAACCCCAAAAAAAACCAAGAAACTCCAATAAATAGAAAATGGTGGAGAGGATGGTGAGGTGGCACCATGTAGGATGCCACAATATTTCTCCCCATTTCACCTCAAAAATCAAACACATAATCCAAGATTCTTATAAATGAGTAAGGTGAAGGTATGAAACTTTCATTTCCACACACAATCCTCCATTCCATACTTTCAAGGACATAATTAAGAGAGTTAACAAAAAAACGGTGGCATTAATTTCGTCTTTTTCATTAAAAACAACATAATAGGGGCTAAATTTGACCCCTCATATCATAGGTTTTGTTGGTGGGATAGTTTAAGGGGTATCGGACAAGTAAAACTTGTTCCAGAAGCCCCGAAAAATAGTCTCAAATCTCAAATCCGAGTTTTGGTGATAGGGGATGGGTACACAAACAAAAATAAAAATGAAATCCATCCAAAATCATGAAGGAAGTAAGGACTATCTATCACCTGCATTTCCCCCCAATTTCACATCATCCAATTTTTTAAAATCAACATGGTTAATTAACTTAATCAAGAGCACAATAATAAACACAAGTACATGGGAAAACATTAGAATTCAATAAAACCACATACTCAACTAAGACAAATAAATGGAAGAAAAATTATTACATTCACACCCATGGTAACTTGTGAGGTTGCTCCCTCATGGAGAACTCCTAACAAACATAACAAGAAAAATTAAAAATAACATGTACACACAACTGCTAAGGTGACCATGTTGTAAAAATATAGTATTCTTCCATAGTTTGTCATCTAGTCCCTTCTTTATTTATTATGATTCTTGTTTCCTGTTAACAATCAAGAAAATACCGCCTTCGGGCTCAAGGCCATATCAATACGTAGAGAAATCTAAAAAACAAATATCATTTATCAAATAACATCATCATACAACGTAACTGCATCATTATCAAAGTTAAGTAAATCTATTCCAAATAAATTATTCACAATTACTAATTATCACAATTTTACCATATCCATTAACATTTAATAGCACCCTACACCTAAGTATAATCATCTATCACAATTCATATTTTATGATAAATATGCATTTCATACATCCACTATAACTCATATCTATCTAGATGCATTCAATTACATACTATCTGATCACCTATTATCGTCATATTATTAATAAACTATACCATCAATGTACACACCAGGTTATTCCAATCATGTAATAATAATCACCACTGCCAAGAGTTCAAGATGTTAGCATATAATATAACAACACTAAATCATCATCATGTACTGTAATATCTATCAATGTCTGCTAGGAATCCATACAATCCATAATAAGAGTCACACACACACTATTAATCATAATGTCTATAATGTCTAAGATCATGTTATCCATAATATTATACTAACATCCACATTACTAAGAAACTAATAAACATGATCATAGCAAAATAGGTGTCGAAAAGGAATAGGCACTACATCCTCCTCCTCTTAGACTTGACTTCCTCCTAGAAGTCAGTGGAACAAATGTGGGAACTATTTTTCGTAGCAATGTGGAATCCTCCCATGTGGCTAATGACTCATCATATCAATCCCACTAAACATATGTCTAATCAATCTCATGCCCTCAAAGGCCCATGGTCCTACGCTCTAGGTTGTGCACAGGATCCACAATCACTTGTCCCTACTCCTACACCTGCAAGGCATTCCAATACAAAACATTATATGGATCTGTTATATATCTCCGTAAAAGAGAAACATGGAAGACATCATGTATGTGAGATAAGATGGGTGGAAAAAGTAAGTGGTAGGATATGAGACCAGTCAACTCTAAGATCTCAAATGGACCCACAAATCTTGGACATAGCTTAGAGTCTTTTCCATAATGGATGGGGATTTTATGAGGTTTTACTCTTGGAAACACCTTCATGCTAACCTCATAACGGCGATCTATTCTCCTCTAATCCACATACTATTTCTATCTATCCAGTGCCTCTTGTAATCTCTACCTGATCAAAGTGACATGCTACTCCATATCATCCAACATAGTTGGCCCAATAGTAACCATGCCCTCTAATATGTGCCAACTAAAGGGAGTATTGCACTCTATACCATATAATTCTTGAAAGGGTGCCAAGCCAATGGAACTTTGAAAGTTATTGTTGTATGAAAAATCTACCAGATATAAATACTCTTCCCATTGTGATGGATGATACATAACGCACATCCGAACAAATATCCTCAAGTACCTAGTTCACCCAATCAATTTGACCATTTGTCTTAGGTTGATAGGTTGTACTAAAATTGATCTTCATCCGAAATCACAACTACATAGTGATCCAAAAGTGTAAGGTATATAAGGGGTCATCGTCGCAAATGATCTTCCATAGAATCTCATGTTACTGTTATCCAATTTTTTCCCTCAATAAAAATGGACAAACACAACCTTGAACTGAGAGAAAATGGAGGATTTAATCATTCATATGAGCTTGTATTTTTAAATTGTCCAAACAAGTTACATGCGGGCTCAGCAATGGAAATAATGTCAGAGGTGAGAAATTGAAGGAAGCTCAGAGTGTATCTTAGTGCATAAATGGGGACTCCAAAGTCTGAAGTCTTCAGAATTTGGAATTCTTATATTTCAGAGGTTCAACAACCAGGTAAGGAAAAAGAAATAAAAAGGTCCTGAAACCCTGAAACTCTGAATTCCGAAAGGCTCAGGAGTTTTTGGGTCAAATCCCCTTTCTGGATCAATGGCTCCATGGATTTGGATTTCAGATTCTAAACTTTGAAGTCTTGAATTTCAGATTTCAAAGGTTTAGAGGTTTGAGGGTCTTCACTAAAAAATGTAAAAGCATGAACCAATTCCCGAATACCTGAAACTCTGAGGTCTAAAGAGCTCATTTTTTCAGGGTAAAACTTGAGTTTAGGGTCAACACGAAGGGAATTTCAGAATTTTGGAGGTCCTAGTTCCAAGGGTTTTTTCAGGCTTGAGAAAATGAAAGATGAAAAGAAGAAAGGTCTGAAACCCAAATTCTGAATTTCAGACTTTGTAGTTTCAAAGATTCAAGGTTTCAACAGGTTGGCAAGATCAACAGTGTCGCAGGTCCGAAAGGTGTATGGTCTGAAACCTGAATTCTGAATTTTAGACTGTGGTGGGGTTTCAGAGTTTCATAATTTTCAAATGCCCAACTAAATGAACATTAACATCAACCTCAGAAGTTAAAATGAAGTATGACACCCCAATCTTCAGATGACCATAAATGTTGACTGGGAGCTCAATTTACACAAGAAAGGACTTTTTGTAAAACTCTCAGTGTCCTGTACCTAAATGATGAGGGTGTTTCCAATTTTCTCACCTACGCAAATGATGAGCTACGGACTTACTTTATTCTCCAACAATGCAAATTAAATGGAGTTATTGGTTTTGCAATTGTACCAATCATTGTTGTAGGTGAATTCAATGCATTTTAGGGTGGCTGAAGAAAGATTTCGAGTTTTTTTCCTCACTCCCTTCTCTCATTCTTCCTATAGCTTGTAAGGAGGGGAATTGTTCTGATGTTGGATAATTTTTATTTGCACCCTCCCTTATTATCTTATTTGTAAGTTAATTTCTAGAGTTCAAACCTCCCATTAAAGATGTAATACAAGTTTTTTCCTCTTAACCATTGTAATGCACTGTATCAAATCATTGGAGTAATAATAAAATTCTTTGGATGAATTTCAACTCACTCTCATGTTCATTGTTTTCTTCTGATCTCTCATTATAATCTTGGTTATTTGTGCATGGTTATTGTATTACATGTTTAATGGTTTGTGTTTAATGGTTAGTATATTCTCATCATTGGATTGATTTGTGGTGTATTTTCATCTTTCTTAATATGATTGTGGTTTTCATCTCCATGTAAATTAGGTGTTTAACATTCCTTTTGGTGCATCACCTCTGTTATTTTAGGTTTAGTTTCTTATAATCTTCTTAACCCATCCTCCTCAGCAAGTTAGAGTAGATTTTGGTTTGGTTCCTCTACAATTTGGATGTGTGCATCAGAATAGAGGAATAAGAACCAGCCTTCATCTAGAGGGTTATACTAATTGAAAATTCCCACACTATGGCATAACTGCATTTTTGAAAAATCACATTGAATTCCTCATCCATTCACTTGTGAGAAATCAGAGGTGTTGTGATTTTTACATAATAGTAACCTTGCTATCTAATCCAGATAAACATGTGCAAATGCATTGGTTATGTAAGTGGTCTTCACTAGAATAAAAATGAGCCACTATTGCCAATTTAAGTATTGTGACACATGATAGCATAGTGGTGATCTCTGACATAGTAGCCTAAAGATGAATTCCATGGAAAAGGTGTTTCATTTCCACTCCGGTATAACATAAGGATAAAGAAGGCAAGCTAGATGTTGGTGCTTGGCCTTTACCTTATAGAACTCCGAACACTGAGAAATATATCAATCTATATCCCTCAAAATTCTTCTCCAATGAAATAAATCTCTCAGTGTAGCATACATCTTCTTCATCCCTAGATAGGTTGAGTAATGTACACAATAATCCTTTACTAAAATGTCCTATCATAAACCTCCATATTTAGACACATATATCTTACCGCTATGTATAATAATCCTAATAGAATCCAATGATAATCCCTCAAAATTCCCCTTAAGGGGTCCGTGTGACTCAATCTCTGCTCTAGCTGAAAGATAGAACCTGTTGGGTGACAACTGCTATAAAATCCTACTCTACAAATTTGTACCCACTGATGTAGCCATGATAAGATGTCTTCATTAACTCAAGGTGTCTACTACCACATTATCCTTCCCCTTCACATGCTCAATATCCATATCATATTTTCCCAAAATTTGTTGTTCTCATTCCTCTTCGACATTTATCCTACTACGATTTGTTTACTATGGACTAGATACATTGACTTTGTTATCATATCTATAGACTTTGATAGATGGACATTATGATATTTTATTAGTATTTTGATAGACATTGATATCAGAATGATATAGATGGATATTAATGATAGATGACTTATGATATTTTATATATTTTGATAGGACATTATGATATTTTGATTAGTATTTGAAATGGTAAATTGAAATGCTTAGATTATGTAAAACAAATGATAGCATTGCTTAGATTTGTAAACAATTATGATATAGCATTGCTTATTTAATGATGATTATGTTTATTGATGGATGTGCATGTATTTTATTTTTATGTATTTAATGCGACCATGAGGCTGAAGAGGTATTGATTTGAGTTTTGGAGGAAATTATAACATACCAAAAAAAAGGGGATATGAGACCAATAGCTAAAGAATTTTTGGTATTTTCCATAGGTCATCTTAGCAATTTGTGTGTTGTATGTTGTTATGTTGTTGATATTTGTTAGCAGGTCCCCATTGCGGGGGTAGCCTCAAATGTGACCATGGGTAGATGTGTTATTTCCCTATCGTTTTGATTATTTTGTGAGTATATGATTTATTATTGTAATGTGTCTTACTTTATTATTGTTAGTTAATGTTCCCTTATTTCAGTTGATTAATCAAGTTAATTAAGTAATCTGGGATGTGACCAAGGGTTTACTTAATTTTTGTAGGTTTTCCATGATTTTACTATGGATTTGAATAGGATTTTATTCGTTTTAGTGTTTTGTACTCAACCTTGCATATCAAACTCGGATTTTTGGCTTCAGGCCATTTCTAGAACGCTTGTGTGGACAGTTAATCTTGTCCCACACATCTTAATTCACCTAAAAACTATAGATATGGGGTGAAGGGTAAAAATTAGGCCCCATTATGTGATTGAAAGGTAAAAGGTGATATTTAGTTCACTTTCTTACATGAGCTTTTATTTTGTCCTTTAGTGTATGGTTAACAATTTGTGTGTGGAAGAAGAACTTGTCATTTTCTCACCCACCATGTTATGAACTTTGGATTGGGTGTTTTACAATGTGATGTGGAGTTAAGGAGAAGAAATGTGGAATCCTACATAGAGCCACATCACCTCTATCTTCTCACTTTTCTATTTATGTATGTTGTTTTGAATTTTTTGGGGTTACATGTTTTTTATTTTTCACTCTTGCAATTTTAGAGGAGCTTGTTTAGTAGTTCTTGTTGGGAGCTTGGGAGATTATTTATTGTATGTATTGGAATTGGAAAATCTTGGATCTTGTGCTTTTGGATTGGATATTTCTTTCAATGGCAAGGTAGGGATCTCACCCATGCATTTTATTTTTATTTCTTGTGCAAATGGTTGTAAATGGATGAATGTTGTGTGTTCTGGTTTGGGGAATACAATGACCTTATGGTTGTTTAGGAAATAGAAAATGGGGATCTATTGAGGGAGGGATAAGTGTCTATGTTATGAATTTGGAGGGAGTTTTTGGGTTGGGTGTCCCACCTTTTGATAGTAAGAAAGAATAATTATTAATCTTGTTATGTTCTATTGGGAGGGATAATAGTTTGAGGGAGGCATAAAAGTTTTGAGGGAGAATTAAGAGAACTGAGGGGAGGCAATAAGAGTCTTGTTGGTATGAGATTTGGTTTTTTTTGAGGCTTTTAAGGTGGGAACCTAATCCCATCGGATGCATAAGTGATTCCCCATGTTTCTTCTCTCCTTGGCTTGGATTGCAAGCCTTTCTGTTTAGGAAAATTGTATGTTTATTGGTGATTTTATATTAATCTATATGTGTTAAAAAATTTAATGAAGATTTTTGTTGAAGCCATGTAAAATTTTCCTTGGTTTCTCATACCTCCTATTCCTTCAGTTTGGGGCTTGGGGGCGAATGAGGAGTATGTCTTCTTCCTTCTCATTAGATTATAGGTTAAGGGGAGAGCATTGCCTACTCCCCTTTTTTCGTTGGGTGATTGGGTTTTGGAGGAATGGAGGAACTCAAGTTATTACCTTGAAGAGTGGCGTGTTTAATAATAACAAAGAAAAAGAAATAGTTATTCTTGGAAGGTTGGCCATGTTCTTTCCACTTAAGTGGAAGCCTTATATAATCTTGAATTTTAAAGAATGTTTCGTGTAAATTTACTATCAAATAATGTATAGAAGTGAGTGGAAGGAGGAGTTTGAGAGTTTGTATTTATTTAAAAATGTATTCTTCCAAATCTGAAATGTGTCAAAGATTGATTGTGCTTTCATATTGTAAAATAGTTCTATTGTATTGGAAAGATATATTGGAAGTATACTTGCTTCCCTTGAAATGGATGTCATTTTTATTGTGAATAGAAAATAAACTTACATTAGAAAAATTTAAATTCCTTCTCTCTTTAAGTTTCAATGTATTGTGGTTGAAAAGAAACGCTCTCTTGTTTAATTTTAAAAGTTAGTATGCTGGGATGTTGAAATCGTAGTCAAATATAACACAATTTTATAAAAAAATAAAATAGATATATTAGTATTTTTAAAAATGAATATATCCTCTTTAATAATTGTATTAGTTGGATAAGAAAACATTTGTAGCTCCCTACTATTCCCATAGAGTAAATAGATAGAAAGTTATAACTACTTGTCTTCTATTCACTATATAAATGGATTTGAGTGATTGTTTACAATGGGAAAGAACTAATTATACAACTATAATATTAATATATATATATAGTTATATAATATAAAATATATATATTATATATATTAACAAAGAAAAAGATATTTTAATATAAAGTTGAATGGCTTATGAACAAAGTTTGTTTTTTATTATATATATATATATATCTATATATATATAATATAATTAAAAAAGGAATGAATCCCCTATTGGGTCGAATGGCCTATGTTTGAAGCTTTTATATTTAAACCATAGTGGGGTGGGGGTGTTGCCCCACCCAACACTTTGCTTCTTTAATATAAAATAAGTATGGGTTGTAGCGGTGCCGCACCCCTAATAATCTAAACCTACCCAATAGGCCGCACCATAGAATTTCCTGTTATGTTTATAAACTGATCGACCTTAGTTAATAGAACAATAGAAATTGTTGTGTGTGTGTTGTATATACATACTCAAACCCTAGAACCATTGAATATATCTCCATTTTGAACCTGAAATAAAATGAGGCAAATGACCATACCCAAATAGGGTTATAGTATGTATGTATGTATTATAACAATTAAAAAATACAAGTAAACCCTAGGAGAGGGATGAAAAATAACTCTCAAATGTGTGTATCCATCCAGAACAATGAGAAACCTTCCATGGCCTCCATGCTCTAAAAATCTGCAAAACAAAATGGAGAAAATGAATGAGTTTAGGGTAAAAGGAAGAATAAGAAGACCTCATAAGGATTATTAGGGCATTTCTAATCCAAGACCAAAATGACTTAATCTAATGGATGAGATTTCACCTACAACTTTAAGTGATGTGATTTTTGTGGAATAGAAAATTAATTAAAAGGTATGGGTAATGGGTTGAAATGGGGGCCACTTAATGGTTATGGTAAGTTGAGATCCTTAGCCTTAGGTTATTAAGTAAATAAATGACATTAGAATTATAAGGATACATTAATTAATTGTGGAAGGGGTAACATAGATTAACATTTTACAAGGGTTAATTATTGGAATTTAAAATGTATAGTTAGATGACCTTACGTGGGGCATTGCTAATAGTATGGCCTGAGATGATATTTAAATAAGGTTAAATAACATAAATTCAAGAAGGGGATTTTAAACCTGAAATGATTGGAATAAAATAATAGTAATTTAATTGAACACTTTAATCAATGAAATATTTAAACCTAGTTGGTGGTTACCTTGTTGTAACCTTTTTTAAACAAATAAAAAATTATTCTATAATTTTCCTAATTAAATATTGGGTTTTACCTTGGGTTTTGTGCGTGAAAAATGTTTGCGTTACAATTTTCATCAGATTCATGGGTTCAACGCTTTAACCATGGGAAAACATGGAAACACGAAAACCAGTTAGTGAAACTTAAACATAGGACACTTGAGCCTATAAAATTAAAATAATAATAACAATAGCAAATTTATGGGATTGTTGTAATTGCATAAGGAGCATCTTGTCGTACCCGGTTAATGGGAAATGATAATTCAACTGGATATCCTTGTGAACTTATTAAGTGTTAGGAAAATGATTTTCCTTATGAAAATGTTGGTAATTGGGTTCTTAGTTCTTGGTTATGGCCGTGTAATGGCGTTGACTCCATAGCGACCTTTCCTTATCTAGAGTTCTATTCGATTTGATGCAACTTTTTTGGACTAGTGTTAGAGGTAGCATTCATGGGTCAATTTGGAGGAAAACTAGAGGTTGATTAGTTAGTTATAAGTTCCCTTGCTTCAGTGGTTAGGAGAGTTGGTTATTGTTTTCACTTTTATCCACTTAATCCCCAAATGGAAGAGTAGAGATCAGAACATGGTGTCAGAATTGATCTAGTTTTGCATGTGTTTTCTTAGATCTAAGATCAATGTATAGTACCCCTACTGGAGGCCCATGAATGGCTGTGAAGTGAATGTGATGTGGAATTTTTTTTTTTTTATATTCATGAACATAAGTTCTTTTACTAAGGACCATCATTTTATTTTATGATTTGATTGAGAAGCTCTGAGACTCTTCTTGTTATTTTTTATCTTATTGTAAGATTTTCAAGGATAGCAATGTGGCTACTTAGCCATTTTATTTGATTTCTGAGATTTCCTAGATTTTACCATTGAATTATGACTCAGAGCTCATTTATCTCATTGGCCACTTGGATAAATGTTGTCGAGAATGTAACATGACCCTTTTCATGTCTTCTAATGTGTTGGTTCTACATTGTTTGTATTGTGATTTCTCATCATCTCAAAGTACCCCGAGGTTCCTTGACTGTCTTCTTAGGTTCTTCAAGTCATGCCTTTGGTTATGGAATGACGAAAAATTGTGTGTCTCAGATCTTTGAGTGACCCTTTTGATACTAATCATTTCTAGGGAGATATTTATCTGTGTTGTGGGGTATAGTGGGTATTTTTGATGGTGGTTGTGTATCTTTTGCACCTTCGTAGGAGCTTTGTTCATCATCAGAATAGGTGTGATTTTTTATATGCACTTATGGATATTTTTGTAGGGATGGGCCAACTCTAGGGAATTATAGGTTTATGGTGATAGTGTGTTGTTGGGATATGTTAGTCCACCAATCAGTATACTGGGTTCTAACATGGTTGCATTGTTAAGGAGAAGTGTGTTTTTGCCCTGTTTCTGAGAAAAAAAGGCTTTGGATTCTCCCATCCTTTGCATTTGTTGAAAAAACAAGTTGTATCTGTGTTTGAATGCTTTGAGTTGTTCATTTTTTCTCCATTTTTCCACCTTTTTTAAGGAATCTCTAAGTTTTCTGTGTATTTTTCCCTAATTTTGCCCATTCAAATGCCTTTGTCATTTTTCCCATGTTTTCTCGGCCTTTGGAGCTTGAAATTGTTCGATTTATACTTATTTTCCCTCAAATATCCCTTTCCATGGTCGTAAATTGCCTAAAAATACTTTCCATTTGTCTTTTGATTGAAAAATTCTTCAACCATGAAGAAAAATTTGATTTTGGGGGTCACTGGCAATTTTTGTATTTTTCGACGGTCATACGGGTGTCCTTTGCCTGTCAAATTCTAGTTCATATACTTTTGCGTATGTGGATTGTTCTAATAGGCAAAGGGGATGCGGATTGGTGATGGACTTGAAGAAATTTTGCCTTTTTTGGTGAAAAGTACTAAAATGGAAAACAAGGCCGCAAGCCCGCTAGAGTAAATTAATGCCTTAGTCTTTTTTGATTTGAATGGCAAGGCAAAGTGATGGATGTCCGAGAGAGTTTGAGAATTTTAACCTTTTTCCTAAAAAGGGTTAAAGTATTAAAAGAAGGCACGGCCCTGATAAAGAAGAAAATTAAAGGCTTACGCGGGTCGGCAGGCCGCTATAGGAAAAAAGGGAAATGTTGCCTTTTTGGAAAAATGAGTTAAAGTGGTAATTTGAAGCATGGCTAAGCAATGAATTAGAGGGAGACACGTTTCAAAAGAAATGGTAGAGGGGAGTGCAGGACACCGATGAGTTTTGAAAACTTTGAAATTTTGTGAAGGAAGTATAAAGCAAAAAAGGGAGTTATGGCCCAACAGCAAATCAGTGATGACCACGTGTCAGGGATAGAAGTGGAGGTGCGGGTATGTGGGGATGATTGTGAAAATTTTCCTTTTTTCCAAAAAAGGTGGAAATGTGTAAAATTTAGCTGTGACCCCGGATCTAATCATATTGTGCCACGTGTCAGCGCCAAATCTCAAGGGTGAAGGGGCAGATAAAAAATTCAAATTTTTACATTTTTCCAAAAGTGTTAAAATGTCAAAAATTATCCCAAGCCCATTTCCAATCACATTGTGACATGTGGAAGGCTCATAATGAAGGGAGAAAGGAAAATTGATAATAACTGTGCATTTTTTGGTTTCCCTGCCATTCGAGCTCCAGGAACCTTGGAGATGTGATTTTTGCATCAATTTTCACCAAATTTTTGGCAAATTCATGTCATTTTTTCCTTCAAGGATCAATGGAATCAATTTGAAAATTCAATTTTCAGATCTGACGTACATTTGAAATGAATTTTTTTTTAAGCTCGAGTAGAAACATGAAATACCAGATCCAAAAGTTATAGAGGCAATTTTGTAAAGTGTAAAGGTGAAATGATGGAAGAGGAAAATGTTGCGGGTGCCAAAGGAAGAATACATGCTCCCATTACAAGGAATGATTAAGATTTGTAATCATTTTCCTTTTTGAATTCCTGGCATCTCCTCCTCATAAAATTGGTTAAGTGTTACTTTCAGAAAGTCATGAGTGAATTTGTAACAAACTAAGATGCCATTAGATATTATTTTCTTGGGAAAGAAGGATCAAATGTAATAGAGAGATATATAATATATGTTTTGAGACATGTAAAGTGTCAGGAGTTCATTTTCATGAGAATTTTTTTGAGAAAAGTTCACCTTCTGAGAAAACTTTTAGAGAAACCAGGTTAACTTCCTCTATGTCATATTTTCATTCATATTGACTTGGTTACAAGTGCATAGCCATCAACAAGCTCTGAGATTGTTTAAATAACTCTCCCTTGCTAATGAATCTAATAAAATTTGAGTTATTTTTTGTTAAATATCTAGAATTTTTGTGTTTATTTCATTTCAGAAAGTCTGCAAGTAGTTGTTCTCGTTACTATTGCAATCTCTTATAAAAATCTATATGAATCACATAGATCTCAATCATTGTGATAGTTAAGTGGCATCTGTAATTTCATTTTCCATAATAGATTTCATTTGGGAATGAAATAAATGATTTAAAATCACTTTTCTTTCATCTGTTGATAGAGATTATTTGTAAACTTTTGGGTGTACCTTAGGCGTGATTTATCTTAGATTTTGATGTTTTATTGGATTTTATAACTCGAGCCTTCATGCTAGAATCTCAAAGATTGTGTGAAAAAGTCTAAATCTGGGCCTCCATTAATGCACACGTTTTGGTTGAAGGAATGTTTTAACTATTTAAAATATTTTTTTTATTGAAGTTCTCTATTGTTGTGAAACTCCTCAAGGATCTAGAAAATTCCAATCCATCTTGTTGAAACCCCACCCAAAAAATCATTCAAAACAACTAATCCTACCCTGTTTTACCCTTGTTTTGACATGTATACCCACAGAAGATCAAAATCCATTTGCTAAAGTATGCAGAACAGATCATAATTTCAAAATGTCTTCAGTAACCCTTACCTTGCATTGAAAGTATCTCCATAATCTGGAAGTGACAGCTTGTGAATGTCATATTTGGAGTGTTGACCATATTTTCCCAAAGCCCTTTTCATACTATGTTCACAAATTGAGGGATATCTTCATCTCCTTAACCATTTGAGGGTTACAAAATAGGTCCTCTTACCTTGGTTGAAAGGCACAACCTAAAAAAGTTAGGACAAGAAAAAGTCCTATTTGAGTGTTATCCATCTCTCCACAAATTTGAGTGCTAGTGAGATCACATCTCCGGCTAAAAAATGGCATACATCATGATCTTTTTGTCTTCAAGCTTCATGCCATATCTTTCACTCTGCTTAGACTGAAAAGGAGAAAAAATTTGGGTACCAACATGGTGCCCACCTTAAAACCTCCAATACAAATCTCAAATCCCCTACATACTCTTATGCCTCCCTCAAGTACCTCTTATGCCTCCCTCATTCACTTATGCCTCATTCATACAAGAACAAGGAAGAAATGCAAGCATTCCTTATCCAAGGTGGGGCACCTAACCCAAACTCCCTCCAACATGAAATAACTCTTATGCCTCCCTACATGAATTCTCCACATAGTCCACTCCTACACCACACTTAGGAAATCTACCCAAGAACCAAATAAGCATTCCAAACACTCAACAAAACAAGCACACCAACATGAAGTAAAGGAATAACATAAGAAAAAGTAAAGCCCCTACCTTTCCATAGTATATCTTGTTCCAAGATTCAAACTCAAAGCTCCTTCAAACCCAAGCAATCACCAACGAGCTCCTACAAGACCATAAGATTTCCAAAATCCTCTAACTCCAAGAAATGAAAGCGCACAAAAGAATGAAGTAACCCCCAAACAAGTGAAAGAACTTGAATAAATAGAAAAGGGAGAGAGGAGGGTGATGTGGTTTCATGTAGGATGCCACATCACTCATCCTCAACTCCTCCTCACAAGTCAAACTTCAACCTCTAAAGCACAATTAATAATTGGTTGAAGAAATGGCATTTTACTTACACACACAATCCATGCCCACACCCCTTAAGGACCAAAAGTAATTACATGTAAGAGCATGCAATAAAGGTTTACAATATGTCTTCCCAAAACACATAATGGGGTCTAATTTTGACCAACCAACCCATACGTAGGGATGGCATAGCAACTTAAGAGGTGTGGGACAAGTTTAAATTTTCACACAAGCCTTTAAAATTGGCCCTTAAGGCTAAATTCAAATTTCAATGAGGTGTTAAAGTGTACAACACTCAATGTCACAAGCACTCAATATTATAACACAAAATCAAAGAGAAATATACTCTAATAAATAAAGAATTTTGGTCACATCCACAATTAGTTAGTAAAAAGATTAATTAACTTAATTAGGACACTAAAACCTATTAAGACAAAGGGGAAGAATACATCATTTTCTAAATAATTAAAACAAGGAAATTACATCACTAAAAATCACATACTACATTAAGTGAAGGAAACTAAACAAAATACAAAACATAAGCCCTTGGTCACAATTTCACCCTAACAAATATTCAAACACACACACATACAAACACATGTTGCCATGGTGACCCTTTTTTGATTCACCTGTAATTCCAATGTGGCAGTTCTCCAATCCCCTCGATTTTTATTGTGACATGATTTACCTACAAAACACATAACACCTCCTTCAGCCTCATGGCCAAATCAACAACATCTAGGATAAAATATACAATATAAATCCACAATCATCTATATACGAATCAAATATAATCTAGGAAAATACGATATCATTTAAAATTTCTTGCAAAATTTCTATTCTACATCTCATGCATGTCAAAATTATCAATACATTAGTTCAATTATCAAACGTCTACATATTATGACAAAATATCACATGTCCGAAAAACATATATATATATATATATATATATATATATATATATATATATATATATATATATATATATATAACCATGTCAACAACGTATCAACATTAATATAAAATGTTTGTAATAATCCACATACATCATATAGGAATCGAAATCAACATCAGTCTGTGATCTCTAACTTATAACATCATGCCAAATCAAGAAACTAAAATAATATCCATAAGTATATTTGACAGTATCATAATCAATAAAAAAAGGTGTCGAAGGGAAGTGGGCGCTACACTTCTAGAAAAAAATGAGGATTAAAACATCATATGATTTCTAAGGGATTTGATGTTTCTACTTGCATAAACGACATTTTTTCATTTAGTGCATGATCCTTTTAGGTGTCTCACAATGGTGTATTCTCCACTCCTTGCACAATGCGTGCACATTATAATTTTTCCATGAGTGAGCACTCAATTTAATTATGGAAATTTATTCTTTAGAGGAATATCCTCTAAACTATCCACGCAATGGATTCACGACATCCTTTTATAGATTTATGCTTCGTATTAAATCCTAATATGTCCCTATATAATTTTGGATGTTATCCTTGCTCATACAAAATTAAAAGGTAATTAATTAATACTATATGTGTAATCAACTAAAACAAGGAGAGAGAATCTTATGGTACACATTGACCTCATTGATCCTTTTATGCATGAGGTATAACACCCAAAATCCAACACACTAAAACAACACCAAAACATAACTGATCACTTAGTAAAAATTACAAGAAATTTTATTTGTAACAACATATTTGTATTGTGTTTATTTAAGTACTGGTAAATTTGTTTAAATATATTCATTCCATTTTTTAATTTTTCCTATTTTCTAAAATTAGAATGGATTAAAAATATCTTCCTTAAATTCATATTAATTATATTTAATTAATTCATAATTCGATATTAATTTTGTCTATTTTCCCCACTTAAATTTCTATTAGATTTATTAAAAATTGTTTCCTAAGTTACAGTAAATTTTTTTTGGAATATCTCCCAAATTAATTTTAATTTGGTTTCCTAAGTGATAATAACCCATACCTCTCATTTACATATTTAGCTACACATTTAACATTAATCAGGCTAACCCCCTTTAAATAATTTATTTATTTAAATACCCATGCTTCATATTGTTTAATTACCTATAAGAAAAGAAATGTCACACATATCCTAAACCCATTTCTACCCATTTTTAGAATTCCCTAGGGTACCCCTTTAGTTGAATACCCATACATTATTTTTACAACATCAATTCCAATCAATTTTAAGTTGTGAGGATTAAATCTAGACCATTGGATAGATTTAATGCTCACCCTAGATTCTAGGTATCCCAACAAAACCATAATCCTCTCTTAACCTTTATTTTATTCATTTGTTGCCCTAATTTATCTCATTTGTTCATGTGATTTTTACAGGTAGGAGAAGATGGAGGCAATTGGAGTATATGGAAGCTATGGGAATTTTTTCTTGTGATCAAGATCAACAATAAGGGGAAAATTTCTTCCCATGAAATCCTTCGATTTATTTTTTTATTCCCTTTTTCTAGGGTTTGGAATATATAGTTTTCCTCTTTTTTGTGAAAGATCTACCAGGTTTTCTTGTTTTAGGTAAATCGTTACCCTCATTTTCTATTTTATCTAAGAACATGGGTAGATCCATTATGGTGAGTATATATACCTATATGTATATATGTATATACTTATCTATATTTTGGGTTATAATTTTTTATTAGTTGTATGTATTTAATATTTGAAATGGTGTGTGTTTGTGTGTGTGTGTGTCTATATATATATATATATATATATATAACATGTTTAAATGGGTGCCCATATGGGTTGTATGCGGGGTTAATCAGTGGCCATGGAAGTGATTGGTAATAGAGAGGAGTGGGGTGCGGGTGGTGGTGGACCCCCCTACCCTTCCCCGTTGGCCTCTATTGTGGTGTTGGCCCCGCTAACACCCCACTCCTCTCGTTTATCGGCCACAGCCATGGCCACCGATTAACCCCACATACAACCCATATGAGTGCCCATTTACGATGTATATATTACCTGTGTAAATGGGTGCCCATATGGGTTTGAGGAAGGGTTAAAATTATAAAATCATTATATTATATTATAAATATTAGATTATTTAATAACGTAAAAGAGATTTTAATATAAAGTTGAATGGTTTATTAAAAAACTTTGTTTTTTATAATATATATATAAGGAATGAATCCCCATTGGGTCGAATGGCCTATGTTTGAATCTTATTTACCATAGTGGGATGGGGTACCGCCCCACCCCAACACTTTTTATTTTAATATAAACTAAGTATGGGGTGTGGCGGCGCTACACCCCCAATAATCTGAACCTACCCAATAAGCCGCAGCCATAGCATTTCCTACTATGTTTATAAACCGATCGACCTTGTTAATAGAACAATATAAATTGTGTGTGTGTATACATACTCAAACCCTACACCATTGAATATATCTCATTTTGAGCCTGAAATAAAATGACGCAAAATGCCCATACCCAAATAAAAGATACTACTATTTTCTAATTGATTTCTCTAAGAAAAAGAGAACAAAATTCTGTAAGTGAGAGTTAAATAGAAGTCAAATTTATGAATGAACTGTCACTTGACGGTCAAATGAACCTAAAATTTAATGTCGAGAATATAAGTGAAGAAAGCTCTCCATTGAAACCTTTCCTTCCATTGAAGAACACCTCTCGATGTTACATTAAAAATGAAACAAAATTATTTAAGTGATGGTTCAATAGAAGTCAAATTTATGAATGAACTGTCACTTAATGGTCGAATGATCGTCAAATTTAATTTCAAGAATAAAATTGAACAATAGACTCCATTACAACAAACTTGCTTTCCATTATAGAATGCATGTCGACTTAATTAGTATTTAATTAAATATTATTATTACTATTATTAGTTTCTTGTATTCTATACGAAACTAGTTTTCCATTTCTTTACTCTATATAGAATTGAAAAATTTGACCATAAAATTCATGTTTTCTAGATTGAATTCACCTAATACCATCTACACATGTCTCTCACTCTTTATAACTAACAATTGTTCATATAAATGTTTCACTTGGCAGCAAAAATATTTTTAAATCTGAGTAGTAAATAAATCTTTAATAATATTTTAAAATCTTAAAAAAAATAGATAAATTATGGATCAATTGTGCCTTGGTATATTTATGCTCTTAAACATGTATGTTTCATCATTTTATATGTGTTTTGTCAAGTTTTTGTTGTGGACCTTATTTTTCTCCAAGTATAAAAAGTGCAAAAAAGGGAGATATTGTTAGATGCTTTGACCAATTGACAAAAAGTATAACATCATCTTATAAAACTCCAATCATCTAATATTTTTAAATAGCTCAATTACTTCATATATCTTTCAAATTATTAAAAAATACATATTTTTAACTATTAAATCTTATTTGTGTGTGTAGAATAACGTGTATTTTAATTTAAAACAAATTTCGATATCTACATGCAATTTTTTATAGATATAGTCAAATGAAAAAAATGTGAGTTTCCACATAATCTCCAATTTACATTTTTTTACAAAACATTATTTATAATTCATTTTTAGTTAAGCATGTGAAAGTGTATTTACACTACCAAACAATGATTTTATTTTGTTTTTCTAAATGAGAATTAATGTGGATTTTGGTTGGCACAAATATAACTTGAATGGAAAATATGCAATCACTTTTAATAAATTTAGAAATATTTAAAATGGATTGTAAATATGAAATGGAAATAGAACAATGAAACTCAATAATAATTCACTTTACAGCACACACACACACACACACACACACACACACACACATATACATATACACACACACACACACATATATATATATATACATATACATATATATATACATACATATATACATATACATATATGTATATATATATGTATATGTATATATATATATCTGTATATATATATATATACAGATATATATATACATATATATATATATATATATATATATTATATATATATCTGTATATATATGTATATATATACAGATATATATATATATATATATATACAGATATATATATTAAAAATATGAAATGACTATTTAAATTACCTTCATAATGACTATTTACTTCTAATGTATCTTGGTAATAATAATATAATTTTTCATTTTTATATCTATGTTTTATATTTACGATTATGCACAATATTGTCATATTTTGTTGTGTCAAAAACACACCCCTTATTTCATAGGTGAAATTGTGGAACTCCTTGAACATTCTCAAGGTAGTATGGATTTAGGCTTCAAAATTTGTTTTATTCTATCATTCCTTAGTTATGTTTGCATGAACACTCCTTCCTTGCATATTTTTCACCCTTCGTAGAAATAACAATTTTTTTATTATGAATAGAATTTTAAAACAATTGAGAAAAACCATTTTTTACACTTGTATGCTAACATATAGAAAATACTATCCTACGTACTCCATTTTTATGCACCATCACATGAACCAATTATGCAATGTATATTTGGCTCTCCTTTGGGATTTAAATTTTTCACGTTCAATTTGAAGCAGTTTGTAGTTATTTCAAGTTAAAAAAGCATTTCTTCAATCTTATTTTGTAAATATACCAAGCTTCTTATTGTACATGGGTCAACTAGCATGGAAGCAAGATCAAACAAATGTTTACTCCCATGATATGATCAACCTGATCTAAAATCTCTCTGACCATGAATTCACCTGGAATGGTCTGGGTTGATGCCTACACTCATGTATCTAGAATGGTATTCTAATAAGAATTATAAAAAACTATCAAACTTATTTGTATATTAGGAATCACTCAATCAGAATGCATTAGTTTCTAAAATCTACAATACTCAAATAATAACTTACTCATGATATGTAACAACTAATGACACATTATCTTGAAAACTAACCTATATGATTACAACATCATCACCTCTTTTTGATGGGGAAATACTTGCTAAAACTAATCCTCATAGTGGAACCCCACCTCTTGGAACACCTACTATCACATGAAAAAACAAATCCCATTAGGTCTTCACCCACCACTTCATGTTTGTTGATATGCCACTTGCATTTCCCTTGACACTCAACTCCATTACTATATCTACCTCCTTTGTAGATGGGGATAATAACTTTGTTGGAGTAGAATATTTCTAACTATCATCCATCATAGTTGTAAGAGGATACTTCCTTCACATATATGGTGCTAGGATCACATCCTGCACTGATCGAAATTTCTACGTTATTTTTATTAGATTAATACAATTCCTCCTGAATGATAATCGAATCATCTAACCACATCATGATCCTTATCCATGGTATCCCTATGACATCCTTGACCTAGCATAAAAGTTATGCATATGGTCTCCATATGACCCCTGCCATGTTCATCCCATACAATATAGCCCTATATGACATAGCATCTTATAGGCCTCACCTACTCAGCAATACCCATCAGTCTGTGACTATCTCAAGATGGGTCCAATTGACCAAAGGTCCCCTAGTCAACCACATGTATGCTCATAGGACCATATGTGTAGTAATTTCACCACTACCAAACCGCCTCACCAAATCTCTAACATAAATCTATGTAAGTCCCAATATATATATGGGAAAACATATAATTGGCATATTTTCCACATCCTATATGATATGAACATACCAGATCTATCCATAATGATGAAGGAAACTAACAAAATTGAAAGGAACTTATGTAATTATGGTTTTTTTTTCAAAACAATATAATTCGATAGAATATAAGGATCCTACATACCATATGTGCCCAACAAAAATATGTGTGGTTGTTGGATTTTATATGGCATATCTAGTGGAAATAAATATAGTCTTTCATCAACTATGGGAATCCTCAAAATATGGTATATAACCACAAATGCAATATTCTTCTACCATGTTGGAATCCAATACATGCATATGTCACCATTCGACCTCTCACACAGTTTTGTAGTCAAATTCATATTTGGTGGCACCTCCCCTAATCTAGAACTTGTTGTAACACATCATTATCTAATGCATCTCAACCCCCGTCTCCATATATCTCCCTCCAAAAACATTAATGCCATGAAAATCCAGCCACAATCATGAATCCAATAAATATATCATGTATTATACCATTTGGTGACTAGCCTAGATTGATCATTCAAAAGCTTATTTTATTTGAGCAATACTATAAGATAATATCTTTCTTCTATCTACAAAATGATAATATAATTCTATTAAGTTACTATGATCATATCTATTTATGTTCTACTATAGGTGGGTTTTAATTGCTTTATCTTTAATTGGCTGTGTAGTGTTTTTTTTAAGCCTTTCAATATCTGTTTCATTTACCTTATATATATATATATATATATATATATATATATAAACATAGTTTAAGGGAAAGAATTCATCCAATTTTTCTTCCAAATAGTTTTGCATTATAGAAACGATGACTTCGTATGAAATTTGAAATATCCAAACTCCGAAGAAAAAAAATCTTTTTTGAAGAGTATATTCTTATCTTAAGAGAGGATAATCTTTCTAATAACCATTCTCTACCACTTTCATCATAGATTCGCCATCGTATTTCACATAACAAAGGTGAATATATCTCTTTGTAATCCCTTATCCCCATTCCCACAACTTTTAAGGAATACAAACATTTTCCCAATCCATCGAGCTAATTATTATTTGATCATATGTATCATTTTAAGGAATTCATCTCTAAACTATATTGATAACAGTTTCCACAAAAATTTGTATCTTGAATAAGGTTATTGCATATGTCGGAATTATTATCAACCTCTTTACAAGATTTAGTCACATTCTTTTCCACGTTGATCTATGGGATTTTTCTTCACTCTATCAATTTTCATTACTAATCATCCATAGTGTAATTTAGCATTTTTTAACAATATGCATTTGTTTTGAAATTCATGATCTGTTGGTTCTTCTACAAGCAGTTATACTTAAATTTATGAACTATATTTAGTTTGTAATTTGTTTTGATGTTGAATTTTTCATATGAATTTGAGAGATTTTTTTTTATAGTATTTTGTTTTTATATTATTCATTAACCCATGAATGAGGTGTCATATTAAAACATTAGGTGCAATATGGAGGCCAATCTTTACGTATTCTCCAAGTCATTAGTTTTTGCATTATTGAATATTAAATCACAAAAGTGTTTACTAGAATAATGGAGTGAGAAGGAGAAATCAGATCTACTTGTACTAGCCTCATTTATTTTTTGAAAAACTAATACTATAAACTAATTTATGATTCTTCAAAATGAGGGTTTGTAGATGCGACTTTATATCAGCTTGTATAAACATTCAAAGATACCAAACATCCACATTGTTTGCAATAGGAAAATATAACTAACCCAATAAAAAAATGTATTTCAATATATAGTGTAGTTATAATTTGGGGTTTTTACAGGCAGGTATGGTTGAATTTATATTTTACAACTGCAATAGAAATTTTAATTACCACTCATTATCATGTTCTCTTTGAAAACTCATTATGGTCATTATGGTCAAGTATGAATCTTGACACATTTTATCCCTTTTACCAATGCCTTTTTAAGATTGCATTCAAACTTATGATGTATATACATATGGTTACCAACCAATTGTATAAGACTACAAACTATAGGATATCTAAGTTTGTTAATTAACATTTTTATAGAATGATATTTTGATTGTGGACATTAGTTTTCGCAATTCATGTCTTGCAACAACATAAATTAGAAAACACTCTTACAGTATCTCACACTTGTCTAACTTAGTCAACAATCCTATCCATATCTATGTCTCACTTATTCTTTCTTACGCACAACCTTTCACACAACGGTCATATTATTCCATCAAATCAAGTTATACTCTCGCACAATGCAATCTTAACTTCCGTATCACCTGCACAAGCATTTCTGACCATAGCAAATAGGTAGGGCCATAACACTCATGCATGTTATAGGCCAATCTTCCCTCTTTGGTCCTACCTCTTTTAATGACACTTTTTTTAATTTGAATCTCTTTGGTATATTTCTGGTCGGCCTTATTTGAGATTTTCAAATCCAGAATGCATATATAAGTTAGTTATTCATTCATTATCAAAGAGGATAACATGCACAATTGACACCCGAAAATTTCTAATGAGAATACACTAAGAGAAATCATAAGTGAAGCCATTTCAACACTCCCTTGAGCCTCATGTACTCTATTTACTCTTTGTAGGGAAGTCATCCACTCAAGCCTACAAATTCAAGGAGTGCATCAACATTCCATGTCAAGCTACAGAAAAATTTGAAGTAAAATCTCATTGTTGCAAGATCATGCATATTTGTTTGGTTACTCTATTGTAGTCTATATCACATGCTAGGTGAGAATGACGTGAAGTTTGAATCATCTTTGGAGTAGTGATGATTTCAGTCGGTGCATGACAGTGCCCACAACCCACCCAACATTTTTTTTGCAAGATTTCCTCACCATCTAGGGATTTGAAGATTTTATTAGTTTGCACAATAAGCATCTGATATCTTTGAAATTACAAATAAGAGACAAGAATATATCAAGAAATATTGTACAAACACAAAAAGTTTAGGGGACCGTATCGGGGGTACAATTTTGCCTGTGCCATCTACTTTGGTCAATGCAGCAATTCATAACACAATTTTAGTAATGAGACTTTGTGATACCATTTTTCCATCATATTTCAGTCATTAGACTAACCCATATAATCATACACAAAAAAATAGCAGCTATGTTGTCTTATCTCTCACATTACAAGTGTTTTATCTATTGTCAATTATCATACTTTATCATATCTTAATGATTATTATTAATATTGCTGCAATTAAGTTTTCAAACTAATTTATTAGGATAATCTACCATCGATTACTACCCCCTTCAAATATTAATCAATTTAAGTTAAATCACTAATCTCCCTGGCTTTAATCATTCCACACATGAAAAATTTATAATTAAATTCAAGATCCAATAAGGCAGTTGATACAAAATTTATTAAATTTGAAATCATTGCTTGGAAGGATATACTTTCCCCTAAATATTATGGTTCAATGAAATACATTTTATTCTTAGTTGAATATTTTTATACCAAGATAGCCGGATCTTCTTCATTGGTCCATTTGAATAGTATTGTACGAGGTTCAACGTTAAGAATCTACTAATGATCTTTAAAAAAAACATAATGTT
Organism: Taxus chinensis; assembly: GCA_019776745.2. Classification (NCBI taxonomy): domain Eukaryota; kingdom Viridiplantae; phylum Streptophyta; class Pinopsida; order Cupressales; family Taxaceae; genus Taxus; species Taxus chinensis. Next base: position 810,729,758 of record CM034146.1, read on the forward strand.
TTAAGGCAATTGCTGAAAAGGATACAATTTCCCTATAATTTCCTTTTTAACATCAAGAAAACATTAAAGTTTGTACAACATGGGTTTACCACTCCAAAACATTTTCTTTTATTGAATATTTATTTCCTATTAACAAAGACGAGATTAACATCAATGGTTGACTACTTTCTTAATATAAAACAATATTTGTCTCTCAAAGGAGTGAGAGTTTTCCTACATCACTCATGTTTATGGGGTTGGGTTACTCTTTCAGTTGGCTGAGTAGCTCATAGATGGGTTTTCTCAGTTTCTGTTTGACCTATTATTTGCTGAATGGTCACATACTTTGGTGGATAGACTACTTCTTCTTATGTTTCTACCCCTCATATAGTTTTGGGTGGTTTTGGTTGTTGTGACGTTGTCACTATGGATTGGGGTTACAAGTTTTCCTTGAGTACACATTATGGTGTCTATAATAGATTTGAAAAATCGTTCAAAACCGTTATATTTACATGATAAAAAATGAACTTAATGTTTTCACAAATAATAAATGAAAAAATAAGTGAAATAAAGATAAATGAGAACAATTCAATTAAACCTGCCATGCAGAATCATGGCTGTAGTTTTATTTATTATTAATCATAAAAATAAATGAATTCTAAACGGTGCAAAAGAAAGAATACAATAGGTAAATTATTGATGTTGGTTCATAATTAGATCACTGGTTTTCCATCGGTAGAGAGTCGGAATGGCAGACTTGAAATCTATTTTTTTTACTATTCATAATGGGAAACCCTCCATATGTCAAGTTCTGGTATGATGAAACAATCTTATTAACAAGTTGTGGGCAGGGGCTATTTCAATTGTAGTTCCGATTCGAATCTGATCGTTGCATATTGGCATTTGATGGGGTTGGTGGACATGAGGGGTTGTTTCCATCGAAGCTCTGACCTGAATCTAACTGCTCTGTATTCATTTTTTGTGGGGGTGGTGGACATGAGGGGTTGTTTCCATGCAAGCTCCAGCCTGAATCTAACTACTATGTATTGATTTTTGGTGGGGGTGGTGAACATGATGGATTGTTTCCATCGCATCTCTGACCTGAATCTAACCGCTCTGTATTGATTTTTGGTGGGGGTCGTGGACATGAGGGGTTGTTTCCATGGCAGCTCCAACCTGAATCTAATCGCTCTGTATTGATTTTTGGTGGGGGTGGTGGACATCAGGGGTTGTTTCCATCGTAACTCCAACCTGAATCTAACTGCTTTATATTGATTTTTGGTGGAGGTCATGGACATGAGGGGTTGTTTCCATGGCAACTCCGACCTGAATCTAACCACTGTATTTATTTTTGGTGGGGGTGGTGGACATGAGGGGTTGTTTCCATCGCAGCTCCGACCTAAATCTAGCTGCTTTGTATTGATTTTTGCTAGGGGTGGTGGTGGTGGGCATGAGGGGATGAAGTTATTGAAATTTTGAGCTGAGACAATATGGACCATAAATATGATGTAAAGCACAAGTATTTTTATAAGAATTAAACACGCCATGCTCAAATGAGAGTTTGATATGATCAGCTAAATGCAGATACAATTGTTATGATTTGAATCAAGCAATAGATGGGTAAATACTATGGTGGATAGTTGATGATTGAGATGAGGGCGTGATTTCTCATTGGATGCCATACTCTATCATATTTATAGGAGCACGCCATAAAGTGTAATGATACCAAAATAATAGCTAATTCAAATTCATACCTATAGCGTATGGTACACGTAAAAAGATTTTTTGTGTTTTGAACATATTGGAGTTGCTCATTCAAAATTGATGGTTCGACTAAAAAAGAATGAGGGCTACTTATAACATCATCTTAGAGTCTTTTCCGCAATATGTTTTACACCACGAATGGTGATGGATTGTTAGCTAGTAAACCCATTATTATATTTAAGTGCCAAACCGATGTAGATTTCTAGTTTTTAAACTATTTGTCTCCACTTTTCAAGGTTTGTTTAAATTAATTCCACTCTTAAAGTTTTTATTAGTTTAAACTAACATGTTTTAATAATTAATTTTTCATGTACAAAACTTGTATTTCAAATAATGTTGTGATGATGCACTGACTAGTTCATGTATTGTAGTTTGTTAGGTCAGTGTTGTATTTATTTTTATAATTATAACTATTAGCTCTTGAACAAAAAGAGGTGTAATGCTACATTGATAGTAAAATATGAGGTTTTGTAAAAACATTGAAAAAATTTCAAGATATTTTGAAGAGTTGTGTCGACCTAGTATAGCATGTCAGTTTTGTACAGTCATCCAAACAATAATGAGATGGACCGAAGAGGCATATCAAACATGTGTAGCAACATAATAAAAATACATATCTAACAACCAACCAACCATTATGGTAGTTAGATGACCTCCTCTAGTGCAGCCTCATCCCAAATGGAAAAAGGATTGTATATATTATCATGGACCATGCCATCCAACCAAGACATGATTGATTTTTTAACTAAATGCATATTTTTAGATTCATAGAAGTAATTTCAAGATGTCATTCCAACCAAGAGATGATTGATTTTTTAACTGAAGGTACCTCTTTATTAGCCTTCATGATCATGTTGGTATCACATGTTGTTTTTTGTGTGGGATGGGATCTATGTTCTATTGTCCTATAAATTTTATCAAATGCTAAAACATAAAACCATGTACCTGGAATAATATTTAGAGTATAATTACTTATTATACCATACATGAAGAAGAATTTTAAGCTTGTTTACAATAGATATTTCATTTATTTAATTATTTATTTTGGGTGGGGGTTGTGGCATGAGAACTTTTTTCATTTAACCACTTAATTTACGGCCATGAAAATACACCAATTAGGTCCTTGACAAAGTATTTTGATATTTATGACGTATTGTAGACTCTCTCAAGCATAGACTTTTAATTTTGCTAGGGAGAGAAATACCAATTCTAGGTGGGATCAAATATATCGGTTCAATTGTTGTTTTAATAAAATCATATGATGAAATAAAAAACTATGTACTAAGAGAGGCAATAATGAAGGTTTGATTGTTATAGTTTATCTCATGCGAAGGTTTATGGGGTATTAGCATAGACATGAAATTTGTAGGTGGGATAGGATATTTATTATAATAACTCTTAAGAGGTGTCAATTCATTCATATCTCTCTCCCTGTCAGTGAATGAATGTGAATATTACATAAAACGTGTTTTTAAAAGCCCATAATATGGTCTACAAAAACTTGGCAATGTGATTTTATGTGATTTGTAGTGTATAATGGTGTAATGGGGTAGAAACATGAGATATATTTAGACCTCATAAATTCTTGTTGATGTCGAATCGCAGCACCCCTGAATGTCTACAACATGATGGGTTGAGACTCTCAGTGTGATTGCATAACATGGAGCTTTTCCCAAGTGTGGGACATTGCGAAAATGGAAAAGCTCTCCGGATGAAGGCCGGTTCCTATTCCTCTATTCAGATGCAAACGTAAAATGTAGAGGGTTTACTAAAAAACCTAATCTAACTTGCCAAGGACACAGGGTAAGAAAACGCATAAAAATAAAACCTAAACTACAAAGGTGATGCACCGAGGAATGAAGAACATATGTCTTGCCAGTAAACACAGATCATTAAAATGCAATGCAAGATCATGCACAGATAGCCAAGTTCACAGTGAAAGATCAGGAGGATGCAATTGAACACAGAGAGGGTTGACAATCATCCACAGTCATGCATTAATTTTCTCCAAAGATTGATACAACACACTGCAAAATGCCAAGAGACAAGGTTTCATTACAGTTTCAAATGGGAGGTTTTAACTCCACAAGTTCACTTGCCAAAGAGAAGGAGGGAGGGGCAAAACAGAAATGTCCAACATTTAGAAAGAAGCCCCTCCTTGAAATTTATAGGAAGAATGAGAGAGAAAAGAGAGGAATTCCAAAACTACCCCAACCACCTCTAGGTTGCATTTAATTCATCTCATTATGATGGTAGGTGAGAACCCCAGCGAACCCAAAAGTGGCGAACTGTATTTTGCATTTTAAAGAAATTTTTCTCACCCAATTAAAGATATCTAGTCGTAGTTGGATAGAGGACCTTGTAAGCTTTCCGAAAATTCCAACCTTGCATGAATCTAAGCTCCCGGTCAAAAGTTATGGTCGTCTGAATATCTGCGCCAGGGTCTGCTTCCTATCAGCGCTCAAAATGTTGCACCTCCTGAAGGTGCGCCATAGGCGCATCCATGTGTGTGTCGACATCCTCTTCCATGTGCCAAGGGTGCATCCTTTACCCTGTCGACACTCCATGTCGTGCACCATTTCTGTGCACCAAGGGCGCATCCTTTGCTCTATCGACACTCCGTGTCGTGCGCCTCTCATGTGCCCCAAGGGCGCATCGTTTACCCTGTCGACACTCCGTGTCGTGCGCCACTTCCATGCACCAAGGGCACATCCTTTTCTCTGTCGACACTCCATGTCGTGCACCTCTTCTGTATGCCAAGGGTGCATCATTTACCCTGTTGACACTCCGTGTCGTGTGCCATTTCTATGCGCCAAGGGCGCATCCTTTTCTCTGTCGACACTCCATGTCGTGCGCCTCTTCCGTGTGCCAAGGGCGCATCCTTTAGGGATTTGAGCTTCTTTGATTTATATAATCTTCTTCTTGTCTATATCTACCTAGGGGAAGATATATACAAAAATTTGGTGACTCAATGGGATTACCTGCCTTCTAGGTAGAAGATCAGTGGCCTTTTAGCAATCCATTGGGCATGGAGTTGTAAGCAATAACCTAAAACCAACCTGATGTCTGTTCCCAAGCCTGATACCGAAACTTCTTGAATGAGAGCATGCTAAATTGTAGAAATCCAACCTAGGAGCAACAAAACCTATGCTAAAGCACCTAGGGAAACTGAAACCTAACTACAACAAGACAATGTGCATACGCACTTAGAGGAATTGAAAACTAGGCTAATATTTACAAGGGTAAACCTTTTCCTTTTAGTAGCAATGTTTAAGATAGATTCTGTTAACCAGAATCGGGAATTCTCCTCCATCAAAAGTAGACAATTGGAAGGCATTACTACTTTTACATCCTGTGATCATGTAGGGGCCACTCCAAATGGCATCAAACTTGGAATGCCTTCCTGGTTTTGCCCGATCTGCATCCCATTTCAGAACTAGGTCCCCTTCCTGGAAGGTCCTTGCTCTTGCTTTCTTATCAAACCATCTTTTAACTAAGGCCTGATCTTTCTCAATTGTTTGAATTACATGTTTTCTAATTTCTTCCAATTCGAACAACTTTGCATACCTGGCCTCCATTGGTTCAAACTCAGCCAACTCCAACTGCTTCATGAACTCCAATGCAGGCAGTTCTAATGATATAGGCAATACTGCCTCTTTTCCATAGACCAACTTGTAAGGGGAATTACCTGTAGACCTCTTTTGTGTTATTCTGTCAGCCCATAATGCTGATTTTAGCTTGGTATGCCATGTTCTTTGATTTTCGTCTAGAGTCCTCCTGATGATTCTTAGCAAAATTTTGTTCGTGGACTCTGCTTGCCCATTACCCTGTGGGTAATAATTTGAAGAGGTGCTCAAATAGATTCCATTCTTGACAGCCCATTATGTAATCTTGGAACCTATAAATGCTAATGCATTGTCTGATATGATAGTGGCTGGCACACCAAACCTGGTCACTATTCCTTCATAAAAGTCTAGTATGTTAGACTCATTTGCTTCTTTGAGTGCTGCTGCTTCTATCCACTTGGTGAAATAGTCCGTTGCCGTGAGAATCCATTTGTGGCCTTGGCTTGAGTTTGGATTGATGACCCCGACGAAGTCCAATCCCCATTGCATAAATGGTTGGTCAACCAGAATTGGATGCAATGGAAGTGCTGCTAGTCTTTCTTTGCCTGTGAAGAGTGCACATTTCTTGCACTTTCTTATCCATGTATAGCAGTCACTGAAGACTGTCGGCCAATAATACCCTTACTTCATTATCTTGAGAGCTATTACTCGTGGGGCAAAATGTCCTCCAGAATCTCTATTGTGAAAATCTCGTAACACCCTTTCAATTTGATTTGTCCTAATGCACCTCAATAGAACTCCATTGATGTCTTTCTTAAACAAAAAACCATCAACAAGCACATATGGAATGGCTTGTAATCTGAAGTATCTCCCCTTTGCTTTTCTCATTTCTGGAGGGCATAGGCCTGTCTGTAGGAAGTGTATCACATTCTGAGTCCAACAAGGAGTAGGCACATCATCATTTCCTTGTTCTTGATCATCCTGTAGTACCAAGGCAGTCTCTTTTCATCACCTGCTTCAACTTGTTGACTCAAGGCTAGCTGCTCACATAGTCCCTTCCCGCGTACTAGTTTGGTGACCTTGATCTCGATGTCATATTCCATGACACGAGTTATCCATCCTACACGTTTCTCATTCAGATCCTTGTTTAGAAGGAAGTCCCTGACTCCCGCATGAGAGACCAATAATTGGATCTTATTGTTTGAGACTAGGTGCTTGAATTTCTTTAAGCTCCTGATTACTGAAAGGACATGATTTTCAATGAAAGAGTACCTAGTTTTGTATTCCTCCAAGCCTTGACTGAAGAAAGCAAACTATTTTTTCTAATCCTTCTTTGTTTTGTTGTACCAGGATTGCAGAAATCGTGTCCCCACCACCAAAGGTGTATAGCACGAAGTCCTTGGAGAAGTCTGGATTGACAAGAGTCAAAGCTTGAGATATAGCCTCTTTAATTGCCTCAAAACTTGCCTTGCCTTCAGATGTCCACTTAAATCCCATACTCTTCTTTAACATCAACATTATTGCTTCACAAGAGCACCAAAATTTGGAACAAACCTAGTCTTTGGACAATATTGATCCTTGAAAAAAAGAAGAAACTAACCAAGGAGCCTGGAAATTATGGAACATAAAGTACAGAATGACAAGGCATCGAATGTGCTTCAATTACTTACAAGGTCAAAAATCAACTTCTTCATTTGAACTGCATAATCCCATAACCTATGAAGAGATTTATCCCTCGTGAGCCACAAATCATAGAGTGGTCTAGTTAAAGGAAGGGGATATCAATGACACAAAAAAAAATCCATTCTGACCACCTCTGAAGCACAAAATGCCTCACATGACAAAGTCAACTCCATCATAGACATTTTTTCACAATATAGTGAAGTCGTCAAGATATGGAATCCATCAAACTATTTTATTGAGGAACCCCTAAAATTCTACATAAAAATTGCCCTATCTGGAAAGAGGCCTCAAGATAATGATAGCCCAACATGGCAACTTCTTGCTAGGAATTTTAGTCCCACATTTGCACTGATATACAAGCCGGATTGACCTGAGTCAAGATTCTTACACCATGTGGACCTGATTGAAGAACTAAGAAAATTTGTCTTTTCTTTCGAAGGAGAGAGAATATCCCCAGGCGCAAATGGCTTCTCAGCTTGCAATATTTGTTCCATTGAAGGATATTGGGTAATGGTCTTGTGAGAGATGCCCTAATTTAGGTCTCAGAAATGCACATACAACTTGAATTCTTCCGCACTGTGAAAATTCCTGACCAGAGGTAAAGTTTGCAACCCAACTTTATAGTGCTTTGATTCGGGAATATAGATGCATGGAGCTATTAGCTTATTTCAAGGAATTATGACTTCAATAGAGTCTTTCAAATACTGAGGGTATGACTGGTCTCTGCTTCTGCCTGAAAGACTATAACATCAAGAATGCAACCTTTTCTCAAGAACATCATCTCATGTGCTAGCAATTTGGATCGGATCCTCTTAAGTCCTCATAGCTCCAAGACAAATATATGACGGTATAGTTCTTGGCAAAGCTGTCATGAAATCTGATTTCTCCTGCTCAGTGGCCACTTTACCAAGTAAGAAAGCAGGTATGGCCTTACCCAAGCTAGATATTGGAACTGAATCTTCTCTCTTGACCAGTATGTCTCATGGGAATTCCTTAGACAGAATTGGTCGTTAGGGTTGAAAATCGGCTTCAACATTTACTAAACCTTTAGGAAGCTTGTTAATCCAAAGAGTGCACTACTTCGACACCCCATACTTCTGCTCCATTCTATCCTAAATAGCACTAGCTTATAGAATTCAGCCTCTTCTTGGCAGCATAATTGAGGAATAAGGTAGGGTCGACCCCATCTCACCTGCCAGCTTGTGTTATCATTATGGCACTAGTTGGCCACAACAAAGCACATAAACAACTACACTAAAGCATGATCCCCTACTGATGGAGTCAATCCATCATCGAATAAGCTTGCTCCAGTACTGCTGCGAGCCATAAATTCATGAATGACACCATACTCCTATACATTGCTTCGGTCATGGACAGCAAAGCAATTCAAAGCTCTTGTTGAACTCCTTATAGTGAAGCTCCCATAGGCTATTCTTATCAATTATGTTAGCGAGTTCGTTCTTTGTTTCATGTAATCCCCTACCTTGGTTGAAGAATGGCTAGAAAAAATCTGCCAAACATTTTGCAAGTTCTTGTGATTAAAACTATATTCCTGGCCACTTATATGGGATCTCAATGAATTAAAGGAAACCTATTCAGCTGTTTTGTTTTGGAACCCGAAAACTGGATAGATTTCAATCTGAAACTAACATTTGATGTCTTGTGGTGAAAGGGGACAGTGCACCACCTCTAGCACCTTGTCTGCTTCTCGAAGCCACTTCGATCAAAATCACTCTTTAAAATATTCTTGTTTACCCTCCTTTCTCTTTTCAGGATGCCCCAAAATGATGTCGTGATTTGATTGAATTTTATTCGTGTATAGAGATTCTTATGGGCCAATTTACAGGAGCATAATAGAATTCACCTGGTTGTTTGGGATCAAAGTTCATGTACTTTGTAAATATTATTACATTCATCCATAGTTAAATCACCGCTAGGCGTCTCAACTTTGAAGTTGCCTGTTGTCTGGAAAGTGTCCAAATTTGAACAATCCTTTTCTAAAGCCGAGCGATATTGCATTTTTAGTATTTGAGTGCCACAACGATTTTCCGTATGGAAATCCCCCTAGATTGGGTTCTGATCCTGCATTGTTTGGTTTGGCTCCACACCTTGTCCTAAAAGGGCATGTCTGACCAATTTAGGAGAATAAGAGTAATCCACTGATGGATTTGGAGATGAATACTCTTTCTGAATAGACATCAATGCAAAGAGTGGACCAGAAGGTTTATCCCAGACCACATCTTGCAGAATTGTGGGCATTAGTGACAGGAATATAGTGTTAGGCTTGAGAGGCATTGTTGACCCGAACTGAAATCCTACAGATCGTTGGAGACCAGCTGTACTACTGATTTCTAGTAGCAGCGCTCATATTTCAAACCCATTTGATCCAATAAAATGTGTTTTTAGTAATCAATAAATGGTGGACTTGCCCCTAGAATCAATGGGTTGCATTTAATGTAAGGCCTATTTTTGATCTTCCATCAGAGGCATTAATTGATTTGGAATTTCATTCCTTTGTGCATGGGGTCATTCAAAAATCTTACTCTCTGTTGTCTTCAAATGATTCCCTTTCCCAGGCTAAGTATTCATTCCCTGAGGATCGCTTCTCTTGCATATGGGCCTGCTGGTTCGAAACTCTAAATCAGTGTCTTAATCATGGTTGCCTTTGGAATAAATCTCGGTGCCCTGTTATCGCAAGTGATTTCGGGAGGCGTGGTAATGTTAACATGTGTCTTCTTCATTTGATCGATGATGTTGAAAGTGGATGACAATGTCCTGGATTTCAAGTAGATCTCTCATACAAAATAGTGCGCAACCTTTTCTGTAATGTTCATAGAAATATTGGTGTCGTCTTTTGCTACAAGTAGGTACCTTAGCACTCATTTTGCAAAGTTTGGTAGATAGCGTTTAGTCTGCTGACCACAAATTATGGAAGAAGAGGACATTAGAAACATACTGAATGTACACGGTATGTTCAGCTCTCACGGTATATTTCTCTTCTTTGACCGGTGTTGTGTTGGCAGTGCAAAAGAAATATCTAACAAGGGGTAGAAGCTGGGTTAAGATGAGGACAGGAGTAATCCGTTTTCCAACATGTGGTGCCACTGTGGTCTCCATGTTGGAGATCCTGAAATGTTGAGTTTCGATCTTCATGTTGGTTCTCCTCCTCGTGGTAGGAAATTTCGATGAATCTCTACTGAAGTGGATGTTGCAGGGTAGAAGAATCCAACAGTCAGACGTAACTCACTTGCTTCACAGTGCTACATCCATTTTGTGGTAGATTATAGTTAGGGTAGACAGCTAGTGGTATGCACAAAGCCACTGTTACAAATTCAATTGTGTTGAATGACCAATGTCTAACTCCAGGACGTAGATTACAACTCGTGTGATAATTTCGGTCTAATAATGTAAGCCTGGTAGAACTAACACATGTTGCCCTTGGTCAATTTGGTTACACTGATTTGACAGTCTCAAGCTAGAATGAGCCTATCCAGTTGGTCTGGGGGACTAGCTTGGTACAATCCATCTAAGGCTGATAGGGAGTGTAACAGTTAGGTGACGCTTGAAGTACGCATTGCATTAGGTCACAATCTCACGTGGTAGGCATGCGTCAATCGGTGCAGCTGGATATGATAAAATTATGCAATTCCTTTGAAGTATCTGAATTTGAAGTCAATTTGCACGTGCATTTGCTTGCCTATAAATTCTAGGGGTTCAGAATGGTGATTCAAGGTCTGGTGCTTGACTGGTTGCAGGGTTCCCCATATCTGGATAGAGAGGCATTCATTGTTGCCTTAGGTGCAACCTATCCTAGCTTGGATCACAACAGCCTCCTACCATACATAGGAGCCCTCTTCCCTATTGACAGCTGTTCCATTGAAGGTGACTTCTCTTCTTTTATTACTTGTAAGTATTGCTTACTTTAGCGTTGATCAAAGTTGGTTCCAATCCATCAAGTATGCATTATGTCTGCTAGACTCCGTAAACCATTGTAAGGCCTTACCTTTGAAAGTTTTTGCCAAAACTTGTTTTTATCATCCATTTCAGGTATGTCTATGAATTGACCAAGATGGCAATGTGGATTTTGTGACTACTTCTGGATGAGGATCACGAGTGAGTTCATTAACTAGGCAATATTCTAGCACTGTGAGTTCATATTGAGGGTAATTAAAATTAATAAAAGTAAATTCAATATACCATGGTAGACATGAGGGGGTGAAAGGGTTTAATTTATTAATATTTTGAATCGGGTATTGGTGGTAGGGTTAGAGAGGTTGAGCCAAAGGAAAGGGAGATTTAATTTTAATATAAAACTAAAACATTTGAACCCTAGTTTTTAGTACTAAATATCAAAAAAAATTGCAATTTAAGGACTGTGGTCATAAATTTAAATTATAATCTCTTTTTGAATAAAGAAATCTCAATTAAGAGATTCTTAACCAAGAAATAATAAGATGGTTAGAAAACTAGGATTGAGTATGCTTTTAAACACAAGTGATATTATGATCACCATCTTAATTATTTGAAGAACTATTGATAAATGATTAAAGCTTAACATTTATAAGGTAATTGGTAATAGGTCTTGAATGGCTTCAAACTATCTTTTGAGAGAAAATGCATATTTAAAAAAATTGAGTGAAAAATATGATATATTTTATGTTTAATATATCAGGATAGAAATAAAAAGGGGGTATATAAAAGTGTCAATGGAAAAATGGGGTAAGTAAGGTACGTGGAAAAAATAGGGGGGTATTTTCATTCTAATAATATAACAGGAGGGGGTATTATCAATTGAATAATTAGAGGTAAAAACTAGAATTAAGGGTATTCTTTAATACCCTCTGAATGCACGTGTTATACCATAATTTGACTAAGTGAACCCCCCGTGGATGTGATCAATAGGAGTAGTATGATTTTCTCCTATAAAATAGGGTATATTCTTTAGTGCTGCAAATGGAATTTGATTCTGAGCATTTAGGGCAAGCAGACTACTGCCCGCGAAATTGACAAAGGTATTCAGTGGTAGATGTGCCATTATGATTGGCCTAAGAACCCTGTTCAATGCGAGGAAAAGGCCCTACCAGGTGGAGGTGTAGACAAAGTCCTGTTAGGTGGGAGATGGTGATCTTTGTGGTCTTCTTCCTCTCCTTCCTCTGCCTGGTGAAAGTTGCAAGTGGACAAATAGCCCTTCTTCCTGAATATTGGACCTGGTTTGAATTCTTCTCATGTGCCTGGGAAACTTTTGCTGCTACACCGCTGAATTCTATCCCCTTCGGAGTCGCCAGATGTGTTAGAAAGTGAGCCTCAAAAGGCTAGATTCTGCCAAGTTACACACCAAACCTGACAATATTAAAAAAAAAAATTGAAAGACCTGTATTTTTGAGATTTTAGAGTTTGGAATTTGATTTGGAATGACAGTCCCGAAAATCCAAAAAAATGCCAGACTTCCGAAAACCTGAAATCCGAAAATTAAAAAACCATGAAATTTTGAAAGTAAAAATCTCAAAAATATAAGAATACCCTTTTGAATATTATCCCCCGATATATCAACTGGTGAAATTTTGACTTGTTTTGAGCAAGTTAAGCCATTGCAAAATGATTTCAAAGTTCAGCCTGGAAGGCGAAAAAACTGAAACTGTAAAACCTACAATTTTTTAAGTCCGAATTTCTTGAAAGTTCCTTAAAATCTTGTAGAATGACCTCTTGGTCCCACCGGGCATGCCAAAACTGTTGATGTCGAATCGCAAGCACCCCTGAATGTCTGCAACACGATGGGTTGAGACTCTCAGTGCGATTGCATAACATGGAGCTTTTCCCAAATGTGGGGACATTGCGAAAATGGAAAAGCTCTCCAGATGAAGGCCGGTTCCTATTCCTCTATTCAAATGCAGACGTAAAATGCACATGGTTTACTAAAAAACCTAATCTAACTTGCCAATGAGACAGGGTAAGAAAACAACCTAAACTACAAAGGTGATGCACCGAGGAATTGAAGAAAATATGTCTTGCCAGTAAACATAGATCATTAAAATACAATGCAAGATCATGCACAGATAGCCAGGTTCACAGTGAAAGATCAGGAGGATGCAATTGAACACATAGAGGGTTGACAATCATCCACATTCATGCGTTAATTTGCTCCAAAGATTGATACAACACACTGCAAAATGCCAAGAGAACAAGGTTGCATTACAGTTTCAAATGGGAGGTTTTAACTCCACAAGTTCACCCACCAAAGAGAAGGAGGGAGGGGTAAAACAAAAATGTCAAAAATTTAGAAAGAAGCCCCTTCTTACAATTTATAGGAAGAATGAGAGAGAAAAGAGAGGAATTCCAAAACTACCCCAACCAACCTCTAGGTTGCATTTAATTCATCTCATTATGATGGTAGGTGAGAAACCCCAGCGAACCCAAAAGTGGTGAACTGTATTTTGCATTTTAACCCCAAAGTCCAACCTTGCATGAATCCGAGCTCCTGGTCAAAAGTTATGGCTGTCTGAATATCTGCGCCAGGGTCTGCTTCCTATCAGCACTCGAAATGTTGCGCCTCCTTAAGGTGTGCCATAGGCACATCCGTGTGTGTGTCAACATCCTTTTCCATACGCCAAGGGCGCATCCTTTACTCTGTTGACACTCCGTGTCATGGGCCACTTCTATGCGCCAAGGGCGCATCCTTTGCTCTGTCGAAACTCTGTGTCATGCGCCTCTTCTGTGTGCCAAGGGCACATCATTTACCCTGTCGACACTCCGTGTCATGCACCACTTCCATTCACCAAGGGCGCATCCTTTTCTCTGTCGACACTCCATGTCGTGCGCCTCTTCTGTGCACCAAGGGCGCATCATTTGCCTTGTCGACACTCCGCGTCGTGCGCCAAGGGCGCATCCTTTTCTCTGTTGACACTCCATGTCGTGCGCCTCTTCCATGCGCCAAGGGTGCATTCTTTAGGGATTTGAGCTTCTTTGATTTCTATAATCTTCTGCTTGTCTATATCTATCTGGGGGAAGATATATACAACAATTCCTTTTGTTTCAAGGAGTTAAATTAAAATGATTTTTTATATATAAGTCAATATTTAAGAGGTTTCCTAAATGAGGAGACTGGATGCATTTTTACATGTGCCTTTTGTGTAAGGATTTCAACTTAGTTGACTTTGAGATAAGCAAGGCTAATTTCCCGTTTTAAAAACTTACCGTTTGAGGTTCTCTTGATAGAATTATCATTTAGTGTAAAAAATGTAAGCCAATTATACCTATGTCATGTGATTATTCCCTTTCTCAACTCAATAAACAATATGAAAGTGGATATAGGTTACAAAGAGTATTAACATGTTCTATGTATAGATTTTTGAGGTTCATGATGAGGAAAATATAGTAACAATTACTCAATTGTTTGATTTGTTGAATGGAATTGATAGAGACATGTCTAAGATTAATCTAATTAACTTAAAAATGGTGAAGAGATTGGATAAATGTTAAATGATTATTTCAAAGTTTGTTCACATAAAATTTAGGGTGTTACAATATGATGTAGTAATGATCCAATCCATGGGCGGAAATTTTCTACCTGATTAGATTATGATATTGTAATATTTTATTAGAATAATATTGTCAAGGATTGAATGTTACCTTCCATATAATATATACCATTTTTTTCCTAAAATTTCAAGGATTGTGTTAGTACCTAGATTTAATCTCCTTCACAACTTGAGCAGCATCATGGATTTTAGAAGACACTCAAAGGAAGATAAATGATTTATATGTCATTTTATAGCTGGGGAAGCAATTTATCTGACTTGTTAGCACTTAGGCTTTGAAGAAGTGGGTAGCACCTTGAAAGAATTTTGATTTAATCCTCACTATTTTGGGTTGCGTCATTCGACCAAGGTAAGAGAACCTATATTACAGCCTCTGTTTTGTGAAGGAGGTGGAGATATCCTTATGTTGTGCATATTGTATGGAGATGGCCTTGGGAAAACATGATCAATTTTCCATTATTCAAACTCAACAGAGTTGTCACTACTAAATGATGGAAATGCTTTCAAGACAAGGCTGAGGCTGCTAGAGACATGGTATGATCTTGATTTGCTTTGTGCATTTTTGTAAATAGATTATGTTCTTTTGTTGACACACAATGCAATGCAAGGGTAGTATGGGGTAGGATTAGTTATTCTGAATGAATTTTTTTGGTGGGAGATTTTAGACAAGACTAACCAGAATTTGCCAAATTCTTTGAAGAACCTTTGCAAGAAATTTGTAAGACCCACAAAATAGAATGTTTCAAAAAGGTTGAGATACACTTTCAACCAAGATATGTGCACCAAATGGAGGCCCAGATCTACACTCTTCCACACAATATTTGATAACCTGCCACAAAAGCTTGAAGCAGATAAACCAACAAAGCATCCAGAAATCTCTCTTTTATCATGACCTAAGGTGCACCCAAAGGTTTACAAAAATGTCATAATTCAAGGAAGGTAAAGTGATTTTAAATTTGTTTATCTCTTTATTAGATGAAAGCTCTTCTGAATGTGAGACTGCAAATGCCACTAAACTATCAACAAGAAATGAGACCGTGTATGATCAAAAGAGTTTTCAAATGTAAGACTACAACAGGAGTAAGAAACACAAATTAAAAACATTCTAGAACATAAGTGCATGCAAATTTTTCCAAGAGACAACATAAAAGAATCCAAAATGACCAAATTTATTAGCAGGGGAATGTTATGAAAAAAAATATCAAAGCTTGTTGATGGCTTTACAACTAAAACCAACTCAACATGATACAGATCTGATGCAAAACAGAATTAGAAATGGTTCTCAGGTGGTTTCTCAAAGAATAGGCTTCTTCCTAGATTTTCCTGTGAATTTATAAGTTTCTCTGACCATTTGGATTTCTCCAAAATGCATTATATATATCTTACCACATTGGAGCCTTCTTTCCCAAGCAAAGCATATGCTAAGGGATCAAGTTTGTTACAACAATTTCTCATAATTGACTGAAAATTACATTTAACAAATTTGCAACGAGAGTTACCAGGTTTTTTAAAAAGACTGAATCATTACAAATATTTAGATCATTATCCTTCCTAGAGGCACATTTTTCATTATCAAGGCATGCAGATGCCTTTCCTCTCATCATTTCACCTTTTCACCTTTTAAAACTACCTCTGTAACTTTCAATTTTGACATTTGACGTGTTTAGACAAATTAGGGAAAAGATTTGTTTGAAAAACACCTCAAATCTGCAAATTAATCCCTAAAACCACTTGCATTGATCCTCACAGGCACAAAGGACATGAATTCATCAAAAAATTGATTAAAAATTATGTAAAATTCCCATCTCCAAGCTTCTTGGAGCAAAAATGGTGGCCAAAAATGAAAATGTACAGTTACTCTTGATCTACTCTTTCTCCTTCAATTTGGGCCCTCCACATGTCAAAATATGATTGGGAATGAAATCAGTCTCACTTGTTAACTTTTTAACATTTTTGGAAAAATGGAAAAATCTGACTTTTTATCTACCCCTCCGCCCTTGAATTTTGGTGATGACATGTGGCACATGGTGGGTCCCATTGGGGTCATACTTCAATTTTGCGTGTTTTGACCTTTTTTGGAAATTTGGAAAAATTTCACTTTTTCCCCTATGGGCCCGCACCTCTGCCTTTTCCCTTGACATGTGTCATGCTCTCTATCACTAAAAAACCGCGAGCTTATTTCATGTTTAGACCCCTTTTTGCACCAAGGGAAAATTTTCAATTTTTCTTCTACGAGCCCGCGCATCTGATATTTTCCCTCCATGTGTCTCCTTCTGATTTATCGCGGAGCCACGCCTCGAATATTCCATTCTAAGTATTTTTTGCAAAGGGGAAAAAATTCTCTTTTTCCTCTGCCAGTCGACCGACCTGCTCTACCTTCACCACGTGTCCATCACTGATTAGAGCGGAGATGCATCCCATTTTTTAACTTTAGAAAACAAAGCTAAAAAATCATTAAGTTGTCCATCGGCCTGCTCCTCCTTTGACTTTCAAAATTGGCCACGTGTCCTCCTTTTATTGGAGTGGGGCTGAAACTGATTTTTAAACTTTGGGAAAATAGAGCTAAAAAACTCTAAGTCCCCCATCAACCCGCTCCTCCCCTTTTTATTTTTAGGAAATTTGTCCACTCCCGATTGGCTACAAGGTTTCGAGCCATTTTGTGACTTTAATTTTTTTTAAAATAAAGTCTAAAAACTCAAAGGAAATTCAACCACCCACTATCCCTCAGCCAATCAAAACATGCCACATAGGCAAAAATTGAAAAAGTAGATCCCCGGGCCCGAAAATGCCCCATTTGCCAAAAAGGCAAAAAAAATGATAAGTTATAACACTTCCCCGCTTCTCCTCAGCTAATTAGATGCTGCCACATACCCTCTGACTTCTTAGCAATAGTTTGACGGCTAAAATATGCCCGTTTAACCATAAAAAACACATAGTTTTTCCAGTTGTGCCCAGAATCTGATTTTTTCTCCAAGGATGGACATTTTTTCGAATTGTAACTAGATAAAACATGATTTCAAGCATTTCTCGACCTTGGGATTGTATTTTTGAATACATACAAGTATGAATCGATCAATTTTGCCTTTTTCACGATCAAGCAAAAGGGAAGAAACAGTATAGCCTATAGATTTGGAAAAAGTAGGGCATAGAACATGGAAAAATTGGGTGTTTCTTCACAAATGAGGCATGGAAAATGATTTTCAAATGGCCTAAGACATGGAAACAGAAAAAAAAACTTCATTTCACCCATTAAAACTATAGAAAACATTTCAGGAAGTGCAGAGTGAAAGGAAAATTAGGGCAAAAATAATAGAGGATCAAAATGGACACCAACATCAGCTCTTTTCAGGGATGGGCACTCCCAGTGACTGCCACAAGAACAATGAGTAGACCAAGTTCCAAAATAATCCATTGGGAAAAGGATTCATGAGCCAAAACCACCAAAAACCAGCTGAGAACCTGACAAAAATGGCTGCCACACACCAAGGCAAACCACAAATCGACAAAACACCATAAAACAGAGCAAAAAGCCAAACACTATACATTGTACAAGTGGTGCATACCTCAAATTTTGGGGATTAATCTAAGAAATGCTTCAGATGCCTTCCATTAACAGGAATTTTAAGTAGTTCCCCATCTCAATCTTTGAGAAAAAAGGTATACTCACCAATTCTGATATCAATAGCGTAAGGGCCCATCCATAATGCATCAAATTTTCCATGTTTGCCCTTATCCTCATTTTTGTTGTCCCATAACAAAACCAGATCTCCAATATTGAAGGCCCTAGGAATGACCTTCTTGTCAAATGATCTTTTCAACTTCTCTCTAAATCTGACATGCCTCTGGTGGGATGCTCTTCTCTCTTCATCTAGCTCCACAATCTGATTAATCCTTACTTCATATGGACTGACCTCTTGATCTTCAAGTTGTTGAACAAACTGAAATGAAGATAATTGCATATGTAAGGGTTGTAGAGCTTTAGTTCCATACACTAACTCAAATGGGCTCTTACCAGTAGCTCTCTTGGCAGTGATCCTATTAGCCCAAACTATAAATTTCAGTTGTTCACCCCATTTTCTCTTATTCAACTCCAAGGTCCTCTAAATGATCTTTAAAAAAATTCTTATTGTTGGACTCAACTTGTGCATTCCCTTGGGAGTTATAGTTTGAAGAATAAGTCAGATTGGTTCCATACTCCTTGCACATTGCCATCAAAGGTTTAGCTCTGAAACACATGGCATTATCAACCACAATCTTGACTGGCACACCAAATCTACATATGATATTATTCAGCAAGAAGTCCATAACAACTTGGTGTGTTGCTTTCTTGGTGGGGATTTCCTCTACCCACTTGGTGAAGTAATATGTGGCTACAAGGATCCATTTATGTCCAACACTAAAAGGGTTTGAAATCTCACCAATGAAGTCCATCCCCCACTGCTTGAAAGGAGCTTCAATCGAAACAATCTGTAAAGGAAGGGAGCCTAAAGATTTCATTCTTCTATAGAAACACTGGCAACTTTCACATTTTCTAATCAGCATGGTTGCATCTTTGAAGAGAGTAGGCCACCAATAACCAGCTCTCAAAACATTGTGTGATGTAACCCTTCTAGCAAAGTGTCCTCCACAAAATCCCCCATGGAAATCAGAAATTACTTTGGGAGCTTCATCTTTAGTTATACACTTCAAGAGGACACCTTCAGGGTTCTTCCAAGCCAGCCCAAAGTTAGTGATAATGTAGTTTTGAGAAGCCAGATTGAGGGCTCTTTTCTGATTTTTATTTAAATGATCAAGACACCAAAGGTGTCTGAGGTAAAAGATTATATCCTTGTACCACTCAGAACTTACCAATTTCCCAAGAACATCTGTCTTTTCTTCCTCTACCTCATTCACTTCCATAGTCTACAAGTTACTCTCAGCCATGAGCTTAGCAAGACCAAAACCTCTTACCAACTTTGTGGTTTTGATGTCCATATCATACTCTTGTACTTTGTTCACCCATCTACATCTTTTACTTGAGATTTCCATCTCTGATAAGATGTATTTTACCATGGTGTGCGGAACATAAGCAACAACTTTTGAACTTAAAATATAAAGCCTAAAAACCTTTGTTTCTTTCACCAAGGACAAATGCTTGTTTTTCCATGATTGTATATTTTAACTCAGCAGCTTGTAAAGCCTTGCTAAAGAAGGCAATAGGCCTCTCAGCCCCATCTTCATCTTTTTAGAGAAAAACAGATGCAATAATATTTTCAGAAGCAAAGGAGAATATTTGGAAAGGCTTCCTGTAATTTGGGGCTGCCAAGACAGGTGCATGTTTAAGTGCCTCTTTGATTCCTTCAAAAGCCTGAATAGCAACCTCCTCCCACTTGATAACTTGATCCTTCTTTAACATGCATGTGATAGGAAGAGTCAACTCAACAAAATTAGACACAAACCTTCTAATGAAATTGATTTTCCCAAAGAAAGATTGGATGCCCTTCTTCGTTCTTGGAATTGGAACCCTGATGATTGCTTCTACTCTCTTTGGATCAATCATGACACTAGCCTTTGAAAGAATATGACCAAGCATCTTGGCCTTTTTCACCCCAAAGTGACACTTCTTTGGATTGAGAGAGATTCCAAATTCTCTACATCTGATCAACATTCTTTCCAAATGTTGCAAGTGATCTTTTCTACTCCTTGAAAATATAGTCACATCATCCTGATAAACTACAATGAAGTCATTTATATAACCAGCAAAAGCAACATCCATTGCTCTTCGAAAGGTAGCTCCAGCATTCATGAGACCAAAAGGCTTTCTCACATAAACATATGTTCCCCAAGGAGTGGTAAAGGTAGTTTTACATCTTTTAGACTCCTTGACAACAACCTGATTGTAGCCAGAGAAACCAATCAAGGTGGACAACAACTCAGATCCAGTCACTAACTGCAACATGTTCTCCATATTTGGCAAAGGATAATTGTCTTTCAATGAAGCTCTATTCAAATTTCTGAAATCTACACAAAGTCTGATATCTCCATTCTTCTTCCTAACTGGCACAAGGTTTGCAACCCAAGATGAATACCTTGTGGGCTGAATAATCCCTCCCTCCTTCAATTTCTTCAATTCATCTTGCATTTTCATGGAGAGGAGTGGATTAATTTTCTTGTTCTTCTGTCTGAATGGTTTGGCATTTGTTTCAAGAGGGATCTCATGCTGAAATAAGTCTTCTCTATATGCTCTTAGCTCTGAATATGACCAAGCAAGGTAGTCTTGATATTGTTTCAACAATTGAAGATAGGACTATTTTTCTTCCTTGTTTAAACTATTTCCCAACCAAACTTTCTTATTTTTTCCTTTGTTCCCAAGTCATGCTCTTCCACATCCCTTGAGGCAGACATGTTTCTATTGATGATGCAATCAACATTGTTGAAATTTGACTCAAGAACAACAAGACCTCTAGGAATGGTGTTAGTTTTCAATTGGATAATATCTTTTCCAAAAAAGGTCTCTCTTCCTTCAATCATACACACCATTGGTTCCCAGTCAATATGCTAATCTACAAACTCACCTTGATTTCGTAAGAACCTTTTCACTTGAGCATCATCATCAAACACTTGCCAATGCTTGATGTTGTCAGGGACATCTGGCCTAGTTAACACTTCAACATTATACTCACAATATGGTGAAATGGTGCAATCTCAAAATATTCACCCCATCACTGCCAACTTGTCAGCAACAACATTCAAACTTTTGTCATGCTGCACAATATTGAAGGAATTAAACATCTCAATTAGATCCCAAACTACATGCTTATACTACTTCATCCATTGATTTTTTGTAGCATACAATTTTCTTATTTGTTTGACAACTAGCTTTGAATCTCCCTTTGCAATGATGTCCTTGACACCATACTTCCATGCAATTCTCAGACCCAAAAACAAGGCTTCATACTCAGCAATGTTGTTAGTACATTCAAAATTAAGCTTGAAGGAAAAAAAAAATTCTTCCAAGCTAGGAGAAATCAGAATTACACAGCACCATTTCCAAATTTGGAGCAAGCTCCATCAAATAGCAAGGCCCAAGGAGAACATACTTATTCAAGGCACTTTTACTGAACCATCTTGTGTTCTTTACCATCAGTAAAACCAATAAAATTATCAGCATCAACATCAGACAAATAATACTTCATAAGAAGCATTGTTAGGGTTCTTAATTAGATGCAACATTTTCTTTTCTCCATAGAGCTTGACAAGGCTGCCCTCAATGGGAATGGTAGAAATATACATATCCATTTGGACACTCCCTCCAACACTTGCAGCCCACTTTCTTGACAATAACATACCCCATTTGGCAGGGCAATCAACAATCACAACATCCAATTTTAAATTCCTCTCGAGATAAGATGCAAGCTGCACTACCAAACCCTTCACACAACCAACAACCGACACTTCTCTTAATTCCATGGTAGTACATTTTCCATAGGCTGGTGTCTCTTTGATATCTGAATCATTCATGACTTTAAGAGGCATGACATTACATGATGCACCAGAATCAAACATACAATTGTGAAGTAGCCTATCTTTTATGATCAAAGTTGTGAATAATGGATCAACATTCAATTGGGAATCAACTAAGGATTTCCCCAAATATACCTCAAGTGTCTCTCCAAAATCCTCTATTGCTAGTGGTGTTTCAAGGTCAACAATGATTTGAGGAGGAATCTCAACAACATTTACATTTCTACCTGGATTAATCTTCTCTTATTTCAACCCCAAGTACTCAAATGCTCTCTTCTTATGCTCATGAATCCTAAGCAACTCAAAGATTGGAACACTCACTTTGATTTGGCTCAATACTTGGGCTATGTCATAGGGAACACTCTTTGGCAAAACAAGCATTGGAAGGGAGACAAGAAGATTCATTTGATGGTAAGGGATTCTTGGTAGCTTGGGCATGAGGAGGACTATAATTTTTTCTTAGGACAACAAAGCTTTTGGCAAGTGTTTCTCTCCTAGGAGCTTATTTTGGAATGCTTGCGAAGCAAGGGTGTTTTAGGTTTGGCTTGAGGCCCAACTCCCTTAACAACTTTGCTTCTAGTGTTATAATATTTCTCTTGAGCTACAAATACATTCATCAACAATTGTCTATCTTCCTCCGAAGGAATACCACCATCATACTTCTTAATCATCAAAGCTCTTAAGTATTCAAAGTCATTGTTAGGAATTTCAAAATCTTGCACTACATCAACTTCAAGAGTATGGGGGGAAAGAAATACTTATACCCATTTGATGCAATCCCAAAAAGTTGCAGTTGTCCTTGCACTTATCACTTCAATAGATGTTGCTCCTCCTTGTGAGCTTGAAGAAAATCCCACCATGCAAATATTATCATCAGTACCATCATCATTATTAGCTTCACCTTCTTGCTGGTCCACTTCACATGGAGGATGGGTTAAAAAACACCTATCACACCCATCAATATCAGTAACTTCTTCAACAACAACAACCCTAACAGTTAGGGGATAAGGTAACACTCTTCCTTCACGTGCTTGAGGATGTCTATTTGCAGACCCCATGGGTCCTTTTCCTCTATCATCTACCCTTTGATCACCTCTAGGATGATGGGCAAATATGTCATGGTTTTGTGCTCTTGGCTGACCTTATGAAGTCTACCCAATTCGTTTCTCAGCTCTTGCCAACTTATATGAGATTTCTTTGACATCCCCTACCAAAGTTTTCACAACCTCTTCTAAATCAGTACCCTTGCTACCTTGAGGATTTTCAGGGTTTATCAACTTTACACCGTATCTCTTGAAAGGTTTTCCAATTTCTTTGATATTGTTTTCAATTTGAAGTGCCATGGTGAAGGCCTGCCTTAAATTGGTAGGGTTCTTGTCTCTTAAGTAATAGGTTGCCTTTTTATCAAATGCATCTGCATATTTGATTAAACAAGATTCATCACACGGCCTTAGATTAACAGGTAGCCTTCTCAAAGTTTTGTTAAACCTTGTGTTAAAGTCATGGACTGATTCATTGGGTTCTTCTTGATATTCTCAAACTCAGACAAGAGAAATCTACAATCAGTCTTGTCACCATATTGCAACCTAAATGCATTCTTCATCTCAATCCAAGAATCAATTGAATTATCAGGAAGAGCCTTGTACCAATCCCTAGCATCCTCTTCTAGTGTATGAATGAACAATTTAATATACACATCTTCAAACTCTATCTCAAAATCTTCCATCATGTTAACAAAAAATTTGAGATGCTAATCACCGGTTATTACATTGTTACCTTGGAATTTTGACAATCTATTTCTGACATCTTGTGGGACAGCATTTGGGTAACCATCCATTCCTCTAAAGTCTATAGGAACAAAGGTGTTAACAACAAATGGAGGTCTAGGCTGAGCTATATTGTTTGGTGGAGATGATCTTGGGGGTGACACAAGCTGATGAGGAGTGCAAGGTCTTTAGGGTTTAAGAATGTGATTCACAAGACTGTTATTCTCTAAGTGCTGATTTTCTTGGAAAGTTTTACTAGGATTGAAACACATAGGTGTAGATTGAAGAAGGAAATTACCAGGTGTAGTAGAAGGACCTTCACTCGTTGAAGTAAACAAGTTTATGAGAGGATTTATTAAATCAGAATCACTGGAAGAAGAGTGATAATCCTCTACCAAAGGCTGATCTCTCTCACCAATGGATATATCTCTTCCTGATGTCTGACCTTTAATAACCTTCCAAACTATTCTCCCTTCTAACTCTGAGTTTCTTGAATCTATAAACAACTTCTTAGCTGAGTCTCTAAGGAAGAGAGATATTATTCCTTCCTTTTTTGTAGAGATTAGAAACACAAAAATAAATGACAGAAAGGTTAAGACAATGGTACTTATCAATATCTTAACAACATGAAGTTGCCACTAAGGAATTTCACCCTAGTTGTGCAAATGCACTAAAATACTCTGTCAAATATCTACCAACACTGAAAACCTTGCCAAAATTTATGTATCAGAGCTTCCTTTCTTTGAATTTATCAATCACAATTGCAAATGATGTGTAACAACTGTTGGGAACTGAAAAAATTGCAAGAAGAACCTATATCTTCATTCAATCCTTACAAATCTAATTATAACATGATACTCAGATTTTTAAATGCACATAAATCACACAAGAAGTATTACCAGGAATCTGAAATACTGACATACTGAATAATGTCCCCAGCAACAACACCATTTAGGTGTTGTTGACGGGGTAAATAGACATGGATAGACAAATGAATCAGCAAATAAATCTTAGCAATGCAAATTATTTCCCAGAAATTCAAACCAAGTCCTCGGAAACAGTGCCAAGAAAGTGTTGGCACCCTGATTTATTATCCTTCACAACTTCAGCAGCATCATGTATTTTACAAGACACTCAGAGGCAGATAAATGATTTATATGTCATTTTGTAGCTGAGGAAGCAATTTATCTGACTTGTTAGCACTCAGGATTTGAAGAAGTGGGTAGCACCCTGAAATGATTTTGATCTAATCCTCACTATTTTGGGTTGTGCCTTTCAACCAAGGTAAGAGAACCTATATTGCAGCCTCTATTTTGTGAAGGAGATGGAGATATCCTTATACTGTGCATATTGTATGGAGATGGCCTTGGGAAAACATGATCAATTTTCTATTATTCAAACTCAACAGAGTTGTCACTACTAAATGATGGAAATGCTTTCAAGACAAGGTTGAGGCTACTAGAGACATGGTATGATCTTGATTTTCTTTGCACATGTTTGTAAATAGATTATGTTCTTTTGTTGACACACAATGCAATGCAGGGGTAGTATGGGGTAGGATTAGTTATTCTGAATGAAATTTTTTGGTGGGAGATTTTAGACAAGACTAACTAGAATTTACCAAATTCTTTGAGGACCTTTGCAAGAAATTTATAAGATCCACACAGCAGAATGCTTCAAAAAGGTTGAGATACTCCTTCAACCAAGATATGTGCACCAAATGGAGGCCCAGATCTACACTCTTCCACACAATATTTGATAACCTGCCACAAAATCTTGAAGCACATGAACCAAAAAAGCATCCAGAAAGCTCTATTTTATCATGACCTAAGGTGCACCCAAAGGTTTAGAATAATCTTAGAATTCAAGGAAGGTAAAGTGATTTTAAATCTGTTTATCTCTTTATCAGATGAAATATATTCTGAATGTGAGACTGCAGATGCCACTAAACTATCAACAAGAAATGAGACCATGTATGATCAAAAAATTTTTCAAACACAAGACTGCAACAGGAGCAAGAAACACAAATTAAAAACATTCTGGAACATAAGTGCATACAAATTTTTCCAAGAGACAACATAAAATAATCCAAAATGACCAAATTTATTAGCAGGGGAATGTTATGAAAAACAATCTCAGATCTTGTTAATGGCTTTACAACTAAAACCAACTCAACATGATACAAATCTGATGCAAAATGGAATTAGAAATGGTTCTCAGGTGGTTTCTCGGAGAATGGGCTTCTTCCCAGATTTTCCTATGAATTTCTAAGTTTCTTCGACCATTTACATTTCTCCAAAATGCATTATATATCTCTTGCCACATTGGAGCCTTCTTTCCCAAGCAAAGCATATGCCAAGGGATCAAGTTTGTTATAACAATTTCTTATGATTCACTGAAAATGACATTTAACAAATTTGCAACAAGAGTTGCCAGGTGTTTTAAAAAGACTGATTCATTACAAATATTTAGATCATTATCCTTCCTGGAGGCACGTTTTTCATCGTCAAGGAATAAAAAATCCTTTCCTCTCATCATTTCACTTTTTTGACTTTTAAAACTACCTCTACAACTTTTAATTTTTACATTTCATGTGTTTGGATCACTTGGGGAAAAAATTTGTTTCAAAAACACCTCAAATCTACAAATTAATCCCTAAAACCACTTGCATTGATCCTTGCAGGCACAAAGGACTTGGATTAATAAAAAATTCGATTAAAAATGATTCAAAATTTGCATCTCCAAGCTTCCTGGAGGAAAAATAATGGCCAAAAATGATAATGTATAGTTACTCTTGATCTGCTCTTTCTCCTTCAATTTGGGCCCTCCACGTGTCAAAATATGATTGGGAATGTAATCAGTCTCACTTTTTGACTTTTTAACATTTTTAGAAAAATGGAAAAATTTGACTTTTTTCTCCACCCCTCCGCCATTTAATTTTGGTGATCACACATGGCACATGGTGGGTCCCATTGGGAACATGCTTCAATTCTGCGCGTTTTGACCTTTATTGGAAATTTGGAAAAAAATTAACTTTTTTCCTGACAGACCCACACCTCCACCTTTTCCCTTGACACGTGTCATGCTCTCTATCGCTAAAAAACCGTGGGCTTATTTCATGTTTTCACCCCTTTTTTCACCAAGGGAAAATTTTCAATTTTTCTTCCACAGGCCTGTGGCTCTGATTTTTCCCTCCACGTGTTTCCTTCTAATTTGTCATGGGGCCACGCCTTGAATCTTCCATTCTACGTATTTTCTGCAAAAGGAAACAAATTCCCTTTCACCTTCACCGGCCCGCCAACCCACTCTGCCTTCAGCACGTGTCCATCACTAGTTGGAGCAGAGATGCATCCCATTTTTTAACTTTAGAAAACAAAGCTAAAAAATCATTAATTTTTCCATTGGCCTGCTCCTCCTTTGACTTCTAAAATTTGGCCACGTGTCCTCCTCTGATTAGAATGGGGCTGAAACTGATTTTGAAACTTTAGGAAAATAGAGCTAAAAAACTCTAAGTCCCACCATTAGCCCGCTCCTCTCTTTTTTATTTTTAGGACACGTGTCCACTCCCGATTAGCTGCAGGGTTTTGGGCCATTGTGTGACTTTAAAATTTTTGCAAAATAAACTCTAAAAACTCAAAGTAAATCTGACCACCTGCTATCCCTCAGCCAATTAAAACATGCCACATAGGAAAAATTGGAAAAAGCGGAGCCCTAGGCCGGAAAATGCCCCATTTACCAAAAAGGCAAAACAATGATAAGTTGTAACACTTCCCCGCTTATCCTCAGCTAATTAGATGCCGCCACATACCCTCTGACTTCTTAGCAATAATTTGACATCTAAAATATGCCCGTTTGACCTAAAAACACAAAGTTTTTCTAGTTGTGCCCAGAATCTGATTTTTCCTCCCAGGATGGACAATTTTTTGAATTGTAACCAGATAAAACATGATTCCAAGAATTTCTCGACCTTGGGATTGGATTTTGGAATACATACAAGTATGAATTGATCAATTTTTCCTTTGTCATGATTGGGCAAAAGGGAAGAAATGGCATAGCCCACAGATTTGGAAAAAGTAGGGCACAGAACATGACAAACTTGGGTGTTTCTACACAAATTAGGCATGGAAAATGATTTTCAAATGGCCCAGGGCATGGAAACAAAAAAAAAGAACTGCATTTCACCCATTAAAATTGTAGAAAATGTTTCAGGAAGTGCAGAGTGAAAGGAAAATTAGGGAAAAAATAATAGAGGATCAAAATGGACACCAATAGATTGAATGTTAGCTTCTATATATCATATACCATTTTTTCCCTAAAATTTCACATGTTATCCCTCCTCCAACAAAACTAATGGATTGCATTGTAATATCTCCAAATATTCATCCTCTCCCTATACACTCATATAATAATTTGGATCAATTTAAATTCCTCTGAAGAAGTATGGAAAATGAGCTCACTTCCATGAAAAGGAAACAAGCTCAGTCAACTGATAAGACTTTTCAATAGAACATGCCTACTTTTGAGTCAAATAAATTGCATCAAGGAAACATTTTCCTCATTAAACCACTATAATAATGGTTTCCCATTGTTTCCAATTCAAATAAATTTCCATTTCTTATTTCAAATATGACGGAAGAAGATTTGAATTTTTTTTTAATTGATAAGGTGGGTTGAAGGGACTTGTTCCCTATTTAAAAGTGGGCCTGAAATATCAAACCAATCGATCAAAGTAACTAGGCCAAAAACCCATATTACAAGCCTACGATACAACATTAAAAATTACCATCTATTTCCCCACCTGGGATGTGAAGAAGTCATTAATATTACCCATTTAACCTTTTTTATCTTTCTTGTTCCTTACTTCTTGCAATTTTACAGTATCAGATGGAACAATTATCATCAGATCATTTAGGTTTCCTGGGACTTCCCTATTATCAGGAAAAGACTCTTGATCTGAATCAAATTTTTCATATATGTGCCCTCATTTCAAATCTCCAACTATATCTACATTCTCCTGATTTCCCATTTCTGAAACATGCTTCTTCTTTTATGTTTTTTCTATAGTCCTATGTTCAGTGCCCGCTTTGAATGATGATGCAGATAATAGATCTAGATTCACCGAGCCCCATGCACTAGAAGTTGCCAAGCTCCATTTTTTGGCACCATTTTTATTTAACAGATAATAATATTGTAGATGTCTTGGATTTTTGCATAATCTGCATCTAAAGGTAGTGTTTTCATAATCCAAAATTTTTGAATGCTGAAATATTCCAAATTTTAATAATATATGATCTAGTAATCCTTTACTCATATCAATTTCAACTCAAATGCAAGCATAAGTGGACAACCCTAAGTGATTTATATCCAAATATTCTTTAATAAACTTGCCCAAGCCATTACCGATATCATCCAGGACATACCAGAGATGGAGTGAGAGGTTGGATCAAATTCTAGAAACCAAGGAGTCAAATATAGGCCAGAAGTTCCGTAGAACCAAGGTCCTTCAGATAAGCAATGTTGATAGTCCTCAAATTCTCTGAAATGCACAATAAATAAGCCCATGAAATAGAGTGATATTTCACATTTGTTGGACCAGTTTTCAAATGCCCATTGGTATAATTTGGTAAAGGAAGGAAAATGACCATTAAATCACCCAATCACCACATCATAAAAAAGAGAGTGATAGTACTCTTTCACCTCATGGTTTTTGATCTCTACGGTTGAAATTTCTTCAGCCATATCGACCAGGTAATCCTAGTTGTCAACTGTAGATCCATAATGAGTGCCAAGGATATCCTTAAAGGAGGTTAGTCTGGAAGTAGCAGCATCTTCCCTAGCTCTTTTAAGGGGCTCAAACCGCAACCTTGTTGGATCTATATAAATTTTCATCAGGGTAAGAGGGACCATTCTTCTCCTCTGTATCGCATTCTCCCTACAATTTTCTACTCGACCCAAATGAAGAGAGATCATTGGCAGATTCTCCATGCTTCTTTGAATATTTTCAAACCATGGAGCCATTGTCCCTACCCGACCCAATATCATTGTCTCCATTCTTTTTTGGGTTCAAATTAATCATTGCCATCTCCCCCACCTTTCGAAAAAAAATTATTAGGACCTGTTCAGAAGATATGAATTTTTATTACATATGCATGTTTCCATATAATTGAAATAATATTTATTTTAGAGAAATAAGTAAAGCTCTAATGTTGTATACTTATGCGGCAATGGGGAAAATTTTAGAGGTAAATTTTTGTAAACTCACAAATATTAGGTGTTTTGGAAATTAGAAATGGAAAATTTTCAGTAGTCCACTATCACCCAGCTCACCTAAAATTTTGCCCAAAAAGTCACTTGTATGGGCTAGCTCACATACTATTTACACTGAAAATAAACTTATGCATGTATTTTTATAATTTTTTCTAATCAAACTCTACTCATATTCACCAATTTACAATACATATCGCCGAGGCATAATACCTATTGTTTTTTGTGGAGCCTGATCTTATTGGTTAGCACTCATAGCCTGGAGGTCACCAAATTTTATATGTATTTATTCTATGTAAAATATAGGCCATTCATTATTAGGTCAAAAATCTAATGGTATGTGTTAGGGTGGTTTTTTCTTTGTTTTCCTAACATATATACATCAACTATCCAAGCTATTAAAAAAAATATGTCTGTGTCCTTTTTCGACATATAGACAACTATCCAAGCATGTCATCCTACATCTCTTCTGACGTAAATTTTGTCTATTCTATAATATTTCATACACCATAGTGGTCATCCTACCCCACGGTTGTCCAACATCACCTCTGTTATCCATTAACATAGCTATCATCTAGCACCTTACCTATCTTACCCCGTGTCGTGCAGCCCTTTATCACCCAACCCTCTACTGTGAAGTCTTGTAGCATCCATCCCTATAGTGGTATGTTTAATCATGTAGATACAACTATGATAATGATGTTCATATGACTAACTATGTTTGAGATGAGAGATCATGAATTAAAGAGATGGTTATGGAAGATACATTTGTCAGTTCTAGGGAGAGATGGCTAGGTAGGAGAGGACAATCCAGTCCATTGTTGTCTAATGTTAACTTGATATAAATATTCCTAACAACCTTCCAATATTATAATTTCCTTGTTATACATCTTCCTAACTCATGTTCGATAACCTTGGGAAACCCCAAAAATCTGTGGCATATCGAATCGCCTTTTCCATGAAATGTCTTTTTGGATATTCGTCATTTTTTCGAAAGTCGATTTTGGAGATTCACCAAAATATTATAAGATTTTTTGGAGGGGGTTTTAAAAATGAATACTAACTATGAATAATCTATTTTATGACTCTAATGTTTCTATGATATTATTACTCTATATTACATATGACAAGATTGACTCATTCATATGAAAATATTAACACACTCTTCATTATTTGTTTACTTCTATACACATGTATTATTCCTTATCATGTGTTACATGTATATTTCTTTGTAGACCATCATTTCCATAATGTGCAACCCTTTCTATAAGTACTTTGCAATGGTGGGCATGATTAAATCCTTCTATACAACCTATGAGAATTATCAGACTCATTATGTTCATGATTACACATATGTTATTTTTTAGATAGGAACTCAAATTCAACCTTTCAATTTATTCTGATCTCTTTCTTGCATTTTTTGGGAACAATCCCCTTTTATTTTTTCCACCAAGA
Source organism: Taxus chinensis (assembly GCA_019776745.2). NCBI lineage: Eukaryota > Viridiplantae > Streptophyta > Pinopsida > Cupressales > Taxaceae > Taxus > Taxus chinensis. Next base: position 810,761,273 of record CM034146.1, read on the forward strand.
TTTCCCTTTCCACCCATTATCCAATAATAAGATCAATCTATCAAATACTAACATCTTTGAAGGGATATTTTTGCAAATGGACATTATCACATGCACCTGACAAGAATTAGAATTCATCAAGATATATTCTACATTTGGAAACACATTTGATATATAAAATCAAGTTTTTAGAGGGCCCTGATCCTTAGAAATAGGAACATATACTAAAATATGGTAGACTCCTATTAAAATCAAAAACTATATAATTCAATCAGTATTGTTGTATTCTTGACCACGATACATATTCTTAGATAGGGGTATACTCTATGAAAGTTTATCCTTCAACAGATTCTATTAATTATTTACAAAATTCATACAATCTTATATTCTATTAAATTTATTTCATGATACAAGGGACATGAATACCTCATTCCTTCTCTTATAAATTATTCTAAACTCAATTGCAAGAACACATTTTGGGGGCATGGGCCTCATCTTACCCTATGTCATTTCAAAATCTATACATTTAGTTTAGGTAGTACAAAACCTTTCGGGGCATGGAAATTTCCATTCCTTTCACGGTTTTATGTGACATCAACTCTTACAAAAAACAAAAAATTGGACCTAAATCCTTTTGCACTCATATTGTCTATGGTTTTTTGGAAGGTATCAAAGTAACTAATTTAGTCATAGGGTTGTCCTAGCCCTTTTATGAATATAGTTTCAAATTTGCAAGGTATCAATGCATGATATTTCTTCATAGGAACCAAACTTCCTCCATTATAGCTTTTTAAAAAGGATCACGTTAATTCCTCTTTTTTCTCTTTGGTGTGGTTTATACTCAACAATATAGTCTCATCATTGACATGAATTGGGGACTGATCACCCATAATCCTTTACATCTCCACTAAATTCCAACTCTCTAAGGCATGATAAGAATGATAAATCCTCCCTCTACAAAAGGAATAGGTGTGTTCATTCCATATTTTCAATCTTATTTTATTACCTTTTCGAAATGCAAAGTTACTAGTATTTATCTTTTGTATTAAAATTCAGCTTCTATCATAGAAATTGACTCAAATTTTTGTTACAGGTTTCATCTTGGAGCATGGTAATTTCAACATATCAAATAAAAACTATTGAGTGAAGACAAAGTGAGTGTGCATGAGTAGGTATGTTTTTTTATTTGAGCATGTAATTTTAAATTACACAGTTAAAGTGAGAACAAATCAAGACACTAGATTTTAATAAGTTTTCCATTTTTCAGTGCAAAGTTTGATTATACTTCATTTCTAAAATTAATACTAAAATTCATAATCCAATCAATATATCTCTATCTATTAAGTAACTTGTTTATCTTTTCACTCTTATTTGTCTTCAATTTAAGGAATATTATAAATCAAATTAGTAATAAAATTATTCAATCCATGTCATAAATTTTTATTTCACTTTAAATATACCATATCTAGGATTGTAAAGAGGGTCATGAGGTGGTGTCCAATCTTTGCCATCATGTATAATCATTCCCCTTTATATTTTTTAACTCTTTATTTGATGTGAATAATTTTATTAGGTTGTTTCATATTTATATAGTCGGTCTTATGAAATTATTTAACCTATGAAAGCTTATATAAGCAAGTAAATGTCACCTTATAACTCACATGGAACTCTTATAAGATTCTATTATATATATCTTTCCAAAAGCACTCAAATGTTTCTTAAATGTGTCCAAAATGGTAGTACATCAGTTATAATGGTCCCTACTCCAAGCTTGAAGATATCAACCAAGTTAAATAGTCTATCTTCCTACATTTCAATGCATGCAATGGTCAAAGAGTCATGTCTTAGAAATAGCAAGGTAACTTGAAGAAAAATTCAAGGGGTTGAAGGAATAAACGGTTATATCACATAACTAAGGAACGCCACTTCAAAGTACTAGTACCGCACTATGTGAAATCTATTATTTACAAATATCCCTCTATCTTTGTGTCAAGATACCTTACAAAACTCCTACCAATTGGACATTTTACACCCATAATTACCAAATTATGTAGTATAACTATATGGGGCTTGATCCCACAAAAGGCCATGTAGTGCATCATTTGGATTAGTTTAACAACTATTCTTCACTAACAAAATTAGTCTACCCTAAAACACACACACATACATGAATTCTAATTTTCGTTTGCTAGTGTTTTGATCAAGGGTTTAACATGGTTCTAGGGATTCTAATTTGTTCCAAATGATTATAGGTTATGGCTGAGTTTGTGCGAGCAAGTGTTGTATATAGTGAAGTTCATTTCAAGGAAATTGTAATACCCACATTTTACAAACATTATACACAACAGTAAAAGAATATTAGGATAAAAAAATTTCTTGACTTATGCTAATGCATAACACCTAATATTCTTACATGAACACTAACCCACATAGGTAATATAAAAACACATGATTCACATCAAGGACATTTTTTTTGGACAAGACACAACATAACAATTAAACTACATTATGAATCCCTTATGGTCACCATCCATGAAAACACTTTCCCATTTTTACATATTTATTTCATTCATGTTTCGTTATTGACCTTATTTTCTTATAAATGAATTATGAATTTTTTTATAACTATGCTCTGTTATCCTTACTTTATTTAACATTTCACTAGGATTAATCCCATCTAATTTTTCGTATTTCCTTAATCACACTAGAATGTTGTAACCTAGTTGTTGGCATGAACCTATGTACATACATGATCCTGTTGTGTTTGTTCAAAGGATTCACTTTCTAACTTGCATGTTTGATAGGATTTTCTATTTATCTTAGTTGTAACAAAGAAGGTTCTCAGGAAGAAAACAAATTTTATTGATTTAGGAGTAGGCATTTTACGTGTTCCTTAATATAAGAATTTAATTTCTAAGGTCAGTCTAATTTGTTTTACATTATGACATCTAACCATGTATCTTATCTACTTTACTTAATTTATTATTCATAAAGGTACTAATGAGTATGATTTCACACTCCAACAGGTTTGGGTTCCTCAAAAATTAAGTATTAGATGTGTTCTAGAAGGAGACATTCAATTAAAAACTTTACACGTCTTACTATGGTCACAACTAGAGCGATTAAAAACCCTTATCTCTAACAATCATCATGTAACTTGAGGTACATTCGATACTTCTTGTCAAGATGGAACTCTTGTTTGAGTGGAGTTTAAGCGGACTCACACTCAATATTATATTGTGTGTTTAACTAAAACATTATATCCACTTGAATCATTTGCATTCATCTTAAAATGTTGTGTAACCCATTTATTTATAGGAATATTGGTATTCTAATGATACTAATAGTCCTTTCCCTAATGTTTCATGTCAAGAAAAAGATTACATGATTTCACACCCTACATTCAATGCAAAAATAGGACAAAGGGGATAAAAAGAGGGATTAGTTCTTCATTTACAAAGCTTACTATTCACATTAAATTCTACACGAAGTGGATTCCATCCCCCCCACAAGATAGTATAAATGTGTTATAAGAATGATATACATTTACCTTTCTCCAAGCACTTCATCTTATAGTTACACTTTCACAACTAATCATAAATTATAGTGTGGTTACGTTTCACATTTAACTCTTACTACTGCACCATAGAAGTGAAATGATAATAGAAGTTGGGAATTGAAATCATTTTATGATCCAAACTCATACAAGTGGCTTCCAAGGTTGGTTAGTGATATTCTCCACCTAAACTCTTCAATTTACATGTGTTCCTGACCAAGAGGATCTTTCCTTATGTTGGGTTTTGGTTACCCATAGAGTACCACCCTAACCAAATCACATTATCCGTATTGCACATACAACTATCAATATTAGAAGGGGAACCACATTCTCTAGTTAATGTTTGACCATGAAATTCCTAACCATCGGACCACAATGATTTTGCTAATCATACATGCTATGATGATACTAAAACTTGAGCTCTTATTTACCTCAAATAAAAGGTGTTATCAATTGTGAGGACATAAGTTCATTCCAATGTTTTGGTTTGCTATGCTAAAGGGATCACATAGGAAAGAATAATTATGCAACATATATACTAAGGTTGGTAATTTTTGCATAGATTTCTTTATTACATTTGCAAGTTCAGGCACAAAATAAACCATTTTACTTAATCATCATTTTTACAATGGAAATTCACTATAAAATATTCAATTAAATTTCATTTAACATATATATCCCAACCCCCCTTTTCTTAACACATAGAGTGACTAATTCATCAATTCTTAAAACAATACTTTTCACTCTATATGATAAAACAAGTATACTAATTTCATTAATTTAAAGAAATAAGTATTAAATCATGTTCATAAAATTGATCATACTCTTTCCTTTCAAAATAGTTACAATAATTGGCCAAAGGTATTTCTCATTTCTATACACAATTAATTCAATTCTGAATTCAAAATCAAGTATTTCATTCAACCTTCTTCAGTCAAAAAAATAAATGTAACTTTTTATGTGTCTTCTTTTCGTCATATTTCACTAATTCCACCTACAAGGGTGTTAGAATCCATCAGTTCATGCGAACTAAGAATGATAGCTACTCAATATTTAGAACGACATGTCCTAACTTAGTAATTTCATAAAAGAAATGTTGATTGCAACTACAATTATTCTAGAGGTCAAAAGGTACATTTAACTCTTTCGATCATTCAGCCTAAACATATTACAATCATCAACATAATGAATACAAGATAAAATAGTACCTATTTAAGTAAGATCCATACAGACAAAAAATTTAAAATACATGTAAGTAAACTAGTTAATAACAACTTATTAAAACATTCCATGCTCATCTATCGAGCTAATATCTTCATACAATGGGTAATATAAGCCTATAAATATATATATCTCTAACTTGTATAAAAGTTAAGATTAATCTAAGCAATAGTAGTCTATTATAGACTTTGATACCAAACCTACCATCCATACTTTGAAAAATTAAACATCATTCAACACAAGTTATGCATACGAATAATGTATTCACTTTCTAGCATAAGATATATCTCCCAACCTTCTCAAATATGGCAGTAAGGTCTACATGGCTGATTAGGAAACTTAGCAACTCACACAATGTTTCCTAGGGGTTTCATAAAGTCTTATGTAACATCACTTAACTATGTTGTTATATTATAGTAACTTCCTGCCATGATAGGGTATAACTCAATATGATCCTTCGTCACTAGGTTTAGAGATGTATACTTTCAATCGATGATCGATCGTAAGGTAATTCCTGAGGTGGGCTCTAAGGATAGGTTCAAATTAGATGAACAGAAGCTCATAACTTCTTAAGATTTAAGACTCTAAGAATACCATTGAAACTTTAACAAAATATCCATACTAGGGAACAAATTCCATCATATAGTCTTAACTGCCTAAACAAAGGTTTTTTTTTTATATTGTTTATTTTTTAATAAGATGTAAAACAAATAACACACTTTCATCACTAGGTTTAACCATGTACCAAAACTAGAATTGATTCAATGCTAACTCAAATTTTGAAATAAAACAAGTAAATCATGAAACAATTACTAGATACCCCATATCGACTTGTATGAGCCTAAGGGTCGATACATCACTTAAAACTAGTCAAGGATGTTACAAAAGCATTAAACATTATATAACCATTAAGAGAAATCAAGACAAAAGTTACTACTTATGTCCAACCAGTTTGTATTCCAAAGTAAAAATATAGACCAAGTTGACATAACACAAACCCCAAAATGGAGCATAATCGATAATCCAAGTTTTCCAACAGTAGTTTTTTTGAAGTTAAGATCGACCACATTAAGGAGTATAGTTAACCCTTATATCATTTATACATAGCCATTCATGCTCATTTACATATATCAAAAGAATATGAATACCTAATTTGAATTACGATGGGTGAAGACCTATAAACGAATAAATCCATTACCATTTAAGGGTTTATACACAAATTTGGTAAATCCAATTAAGCTAAGTATAAAATTAGCAATATTCAATTGACATAGATCAAATTGATTCGATGTCCATGTCCTTAAGGAAACTTTTCATTGAAGGATAACCAAAAAAATACCCAATACACATTCAGGTTTTAAGAAACAAAGGAAGTAGAAAAATATCCTCTTGCCCTTCTTCGAACCATTTAACAACAAGTTTCTAGGTTTTATATCATTTAAGAAAACAATTACAAACCCAACTCATGGATATATTCCTACAGTAATAAAATTCCAGTCATTTGACAAGAATACAAATTTAAAAATTAACAAGATATTCATCCATTTAAGCAACACCTAGAAACCTATAAGTTATACTATAACTGCACAGTCATTTCAAGCAGTCCATGTGGAGGATTAAAGAAAAAACATAGATTTATAAGTTTCATTTCAAATATACAAATCCCAAAACCATTAGAACTACTTTGATCAAGAAAAAATGGTGTTCCTTTCATGAAGGCTTAAATTAGAGTATATTATTTTAAAGGGGGAGTCTATCATGCCTAAATAGTTCCTGAAGTTGTTCTACATGCTCCTTGGTTTCCTTTCCTATGATCAAGTGTTGTTAAGAAATAGTAAGATTCCATCTGATCCCGCAATATTTTGTTGATGCGTAATCACATTACCCCTGAATCTCTATAACTCGATGGGTTGAAACTCTCAGTGTGATTACATAACATGGATATTTTCCAAATGTGTGGGACTTTGTAATTAGGAAAGCTCTTCGGATGAAGGTCAGTTCTTTTTCCTCTTTTCAAGTGCACACATATGATTTGTAGAGGATCTACCCTAACTTGCCAAGGAGACAAGGTAAGAAGATCCAAGAAAATAGACCTAAATTAACAAGGGTGATGCACCAAAGGAATGTTGAACACCTACTTTGCAATTAAACACAAACCATTAAAAGTGTAATACAACCACCATGCACAAACAACCACGATTGTAATGAGAGATCAGGAAGATACAATGAGCATAAGAGAGGGTTGAAATCATCTAGAGACTTATTTTATTGCTCCAAGAATTTATTACAGTTCATTACAGTGGCCAAGAGGAAAAAACTTGCATTAGGGTTTGTAATGGGAGGTTTGAACTCCACAAATTCACTTATAGAGAGAGAATAAGGGAGGGTGCAAATCCAAAAATGTTCAACCTTTAGAAAAATTCCACTCCTTACTATATAGAAGAATGAGAGAAGGAGATGAGAAGAAACTCGAAATCCATCCTTAATCACCCAAGAAATGCATTGAATTTACCTGCAACAATGATGGGTTCCATGACAAAGGCCATGCCTCTATGTATTTTTCCTTATGGGTAAGAAAGGAAGCCCATACTTCATTAATGGTGGTAGGTGAGAAACCTTGGAAACCCTAAAATGGTGAACTGTATTTTTTATTTTTAGGAACTTAGTACCATTAATTTAAATATATCCTCTCTTTCTCAAATATGAGCTCCCAATCAAAAGATATCACCATCTGAAGGTCAAGGTTTCATTTTGTGAAAAAAGGCTTGAGAGCTCCAAAAGTTTGAAAAAGCATACAACCTCCAAAATCTTGAAAGTCAGAATTTTAGACATTTTAATTTCGGAGAAAAAACACTACTGATCCGCCAAATTTCTTGAGAGTTTTGAAAGTATGAAACATAAAATTCTAAAAATTTGGACTTTCAAACTTCAAGATTTTAGAAGTTGAGGGATGATTTTTAGATTTTGGGGCTTGAGACTTCCAAAGCTCTAAAGTCTGAAACCCTGAAAGTCTGAAATCTGAAATTTTAGACTTTCAGAGTTTCAGGTTTCGTAACTTTTCCACTCCTTTTCTGGCATGATTCTTGAGATCTCCAAAACCCTGAAAGTCTACAATTTTCAACATTCAGAGTTCGAAGATTCAAAAAAATTTGGGCATTTTCACAACTTTGACTTGAGAGTTCCAAAACCTCGAAACCCTAAATTCCAAAATTTTAGACTTTCAAAGTTCGAGATTTCAGACATTTGAGCTTCATTTTTCAGCATCGCACCAGAGAACATTTAAAACTTGAAAACCTAAATGTCTGAAATTTTAGACTTTTAGACTTCGAGGATTTTGGAATTTTTTACCCTTTTTCAATTTTGCACTTAAGAATTTCCAAAACCTGAAAGCCTAAAATTTCAGACTTTCAGACTTTAGGATTTCAGACTTTTTGACTCTTTATGCTCTATTTTCCCGAAGTTGAGAAATTTCTTAAATTTGAAAACTTCAGGCTTTTCTACATTGTTTTCCTCTTGAGCTATGATATTATTTGACATTTCCATTGGAAATTAATTTTCCACCCTTGCATTTCCATGATGATTCTGTCTACAACCTAAATTTAAAAAATCACCTATGAGCATGCATTATCAAACCAACCCTTCAATTTTCTCCTGTGCAAGCTTGTGTTTGATCACTTTTCCCTGACGGGAAAAATTGGATAACATCTTCTTTTTCCAAGAAATAATGTAACAAGAGCAGGTAGTGGTTTCCTCTTAGAGACAAATGGACCCATTACATTTGAAAAAATAGAGGTCAAGGTCAATAATTTGTGCATGCATGTGCTTCCCCAAAAGCCACTTTTTTTCTAAATACATTTTATCACAAATTTCACCTGCCTTGTGCAATGTTACACATTTTCATACACATATACTAGAGAAATTGTAACTACAACATCTAGTAAAATTCATCTATCTTCTATGCTTAGATAGGTTTCTATACCCTAGTACAAAGCTCAATTTTTGGCACAGTCTGGGAAACATTGGAAGAGGTGAAACAATGTGAATGTCTCATGAGGAAACCCAAGCCTTTGGTACACTACCATCCACACACCAAGAAAATCATTCCATGAGAATTTTTCTCATTATTTCATTAAGTCAAACATTGTAACAATATTGAATACTACTTATTTTAAAATGTAAACTTGCACTTCTAGAGGTTAAAGACTGTGGTTCACCAATAAAAAGTTCTTAAAATATTGTGGAAGGAAAATGACAGATTTGAATTGCCACTAACAAGAAGTTTCCCATGTGATGTGTTAGATTTCCTTCCATACGGCACCTCTTGGTATATCCCACCATCTTCCACCTATCTTCTTAAATTTTACCTACTTCCTTAACTCCCTTCTACCGTCATTCCCATTCTTTCTCTCTTTTTTAATCTTTTTTTTAAAATATATTTCATTTTTGAATATGTCATTATTATTTTGTTTTATTACCAAAAATTGAAAGGGGTATTACATGTCCCTCCCTTTTATAAAATCATCATCCTCAATGCATCACAATATTGAGTATCGAAGGATACTTAAGCAACGAAGTCAAAAATGGCAGATGTCACTTAACAAAACAATTGGTCATTACAATAGGGCCACAAGTAAGAAAACTAAATTTGGAAATATCTTAAGTTTTAATGTTTTTTCAAGATTGGTATTTCTCTTTTACTTTGTTACTTATTCTTTTCCTTTAAAGTAATTATTTATCTCAACTCTTAGTATTTCATTGTTTAAAAGTTTTTATGTCTTATGTTTTGGGGTGTCTAACATAATTGACATAACAATACCACATTAGGGTCACACACAACACTAATGGTTCACAATACATCATGATATGTATCCTCACAACTATATCACATCAAAAGAACTCAACTGAACCATGGGAAGAACATACATAACCTTCACAACATATTACTTATCACACATGTTCCCGAAACATTAGTACTCATAACATAAGAAGACTACAAAAACATGGAATTCCCAATAGGTACACATATGACGGTTTCACAAAACTCTAGACCATAACAATAGCTACATAATTTTAAGATGGAAACAACATCACAAGCCATAAACCATAATCTCAAGAGTACACATAACTCAACCAACTCCATACGCCTCCCGAAGCATCATAACCAACTCCATATACCTCCCAAGCATCAGAAAAAAATTACATATACCTCCCAATAATAACATAACAACTCCATATACCTCCCAAAGCATCAATAACACCCACACAAATATCTTATGCCTCCCTCAAGTCTCTTATTTCTCCCTCGGGTCTCTTGTGCCTCCCTCAAACAATAAAATAAAGATAAATTTTCCTTTTCGCTCCCCAAAAGAGGTTGGTCACCCTATGGCCCTAGGTACATAGAGTCTAGACACCTCTAACCCAAGTGACATAATAAATCATGGTTCAACAACCCTCTAGTTATATGTAACTCCTTGAGGCATACCCCCATACAACGAAGCAGGTCCATAGGTTCCTTCACTTTATGATGAATCACATCACCTTATCTAACACATTACAACATTAGAACCAACATAACAATCCATTTTAAGTGCCAAGTGGAAAACTTCCCAAGCCTTGGGCTAGGCTATAAAACTTTTAAACTTGGTACACAAATTTAAGACTAAGAAAATAAAATGGCTAATTAGCCATAGTTAGTACAAAAATTCGTATGTTAGTGAAAGAACCAATTAAAATGCCCAAAATATAAGAACACATCAATCAAGGAAATTTTTGGTTCTTGCAAGAAAAGAGAAAATGTTCAATTTATGAATAAAATACGTATATAGGAATAACACATTATGATAACTATGTGTCCTTATAAGGCCACCAAATGGGTACTCAATGTATTGTTGGCTCTCAGACATTGAACCTCAGCTCGTAAACAACATATACAATAATACAACTATCATCATATCTGTCTAAATCATCCCTCCACCACTTCTATAAGGCTTAACATAGTCGTAACTACACTTGGGTTGAATCCATATGATAACCATATAGGGAGAGAGAAAGGAGTACAATTTTCCATTTATTGAGCCTAAGGTGTCTGTGAAACACAATATGCATGACACCTGTTGAGCAAGTTCCATGCATACCAAATGAACAAAAGTGGGTTTTCAGCCTATGTAAGACTCCACTTCCTATCTCATACTCGGCTTGAGTGACTGGTCAACGGTACACATTTTCTCACTCCAAACATAAACCTTTTACTAACCTCCCTTAGGTCTCGTTAGTGTAGGGTCCATAACATAACACATAACTACATCTCTAACACAATGGTGATTCACACACAATAACCATATCATCTTATACATGGTATATATATAGGGTATAACACAATCATTACTTTCATAGGTTGTGATACATCACATTACCACATACTACACCCAAAGTGCAATCACTATACAATAGGGATAATACACTCACCATATGCCCCTAAATCAAGACATGAACCATCACATATTACAAAAATTATACATATGAGGAACACAATGTCTAACATTACAATATATAGTCAATTGTAATTGCAACATGGTGAAACAAACGATTCATCACAACATGATGACGATGTCACGATACAATCTAATTCACTTTACACCAATTTTTTCATGCAACACATAATAACACCTACATATCATAGAGTAACAATACCCTCCAATAATCTACAATTCAAAATAACATTCTTTTCACATGGAACAAGGTGGCACATCACACGTGAACTACTCATTGAATCAACAAAAAAAATAACAAATACTCTCATCATAATCACATCAACATGAACACAAATATGCACTTAAGTGACATGCGCAACATATGCTTTCATAATACCACAATTACAATGTTTGTCACATAACAAAATATATCACATTACTCTTCCAATCTCCACCACCATCATGCAAAACCATCACAACTCCAATCTGTCCCAGAGGTTAGACAACAAGAACCTCCGCTCTGATACCAAATGTAATGCCCACATTTTACACACATTATAGACAATAGTAAAAAAATACCAGGATAATTTTTTTTCTTGACTCACATTATAGTTCACACAACACTAGAGGGGATCACTTAAGCCAATGCACAAGACCTGGTCTTCTTGCACGAACACTAACCCACATAGGTAATATGAAAACACGTGACATATATCAAGGACAATTTTTTTTTGACAAGATACAACATAACGATTTAACTACATTATGAGTCCCATATGGGCACCATCCATGACAACACTTTATTGGTTTGCATATTTATTTCATTAATGTTTTGTTATTGACCTTATTTTCTTATAAATTACTTATCAATTTTTTTATAACTATGCTTTGTTATTCGTACTTTATTTTTCATTGCACTTGGAGTAATCCCATCTAATTTTTCCTATTTCCCTCATCACACCAGAATGTTTAAACCTGGTTGTTGGCATGAATCTATGTACATACATGATCATGTTGTGTTTGTTCCAAGGATACACTTTCTATGTTGCATGTTCGACTGGATTTTCCATTTACTTTTGTTGTAACAAGGAAGTTTCTCATGAAGAATATGAAGTTTATTCATTTAAGAGTAGGTAGATTATGCATTCTTTAATATAAGCATTTAAGTTATAAGGTCAGTCTATTTTGTTTTATATTATGAAAACTAACCATGTATCTCCTCTACTTCACTTAGTTGCTTAGTCATCATGGTACTGACGAGTATGATTTCACACTCCATCAGGTTTGGGTTCCTGGAAAATTAATTATTATATGTGTGTTATGAGGAGACATTAAATTAAAAACTTTAAACATCTTACTATAGCCACAACTAGAGCGATTGAACACCCTTATCTCTACCAATCATCATGTAACTCTAGGTAAATTTGAAACTTTTTGTGAAGATGGAACTCTTGTTTGACTAGGATTTAAGAGGACTCACACTCAATATTATCTTGTGTGGTTAACTAAAAAATTAGATCCACTCGAATAATTTTCATTCATCTTAAAATGGTTTCATTTAATTTGATGTAATTATCTTTTTTTTTAAATTGTATAACCCATTTATTAATAGGACTATTGGTGTGGTCATGATACTACTAGTCGTTTCCCTGGGGGTTCATGTCAAGAACAAGATTACATGATTTCACACCCTACATTCAATGCAAAAATAAGAGAAGGGGGATAAAAAGAGGGAGTAGTTATTCATTTAAAAAGGTTAATATTCACATTAAAGTCTACATGAAGTGGATTCTATCCCCCCCACAAGATGGTATAAACATGTTATAAGAATGATATACATTCACCTTTCTCGAAACACTTCATCTTATTGTTACAGTTTCACAACTAATCGTAAATTAAAATGTGGTTAACTTTAACATTTAATTCTTAGTACTGCACCATAGAAATGAAAAGATAATAGAAATTGGGTATCGAAATCATTTATGATCCCAACTCATGCAATTGAATTCCAAGGTTTGTTAGCGATATTCGCCACCTAAACTCTTCACTTTACATGTGTGCCTAACCAAGAGGATCTTTAATTATGTTGGGATTTTTTACCCATAGAGTACCACCCTAAGGAAATCACATTATCCTTATTGCACATACAACTATCAATATTAGGAGGGGACCCACATTCTCTAGTTAATATTTGACCATGTCATTCCTAAGTGTCGGGTCCATGATGATGCTGTTAAGCATATAGGATATGACGATACTAAAACCTAGGCTCTTTTTTACCTCAAATAGAAGGTGTTATAAAGTGTGCAGGACTTAAGTTCATTCCAAGTTTTTGGTTTCCTATCTTAAAGGGATTACACATGAAGAATAGTTATGCAGCATATACTAGGGTTGACTGTTTCGCGTAGATTTATATATTACATTTTCAAGGTAAGGAATAAAATACACCAATTATTTAATCATCAATTTCACATTGGAAATGCACTATAAGATATTAAATTAATTTTCATTTAAAATATACATCCAACCCCGCCCTTTTTTTAATATAGAGTGACTAATTCATCAATTCCCAATACAATACTTTTCACTCAATATGATAAAACAAGTATAATAACTTCATTAATTTGAAGAAATAAGTATTAAATCATGTTCATAAAATTGATCATACTCTTTCCATTCAAAATAGTATCAATAATTGGCAAAGGGTCTTTTTCATTTCTATACAGGAGTAATTCAATTCTGAACTCAAAATAAAGTATTTCATTCAACCTTATTCAATCAAAAGAATAAGTGTAACTTTTTATATGTCTTCTTTTGTCATGTTTTGCTAAGTCCACCTACAAGTTTGTTAGCATCCGTTAGTTCATAAAAACTGAGCATGATAGGTACTCAATATTTATAGCAACATGTTCTAACTTAGTAATTTTTGTTATCAAGAAATTACAGCACCCATGAACATCTTTAGATTTGAGTGGGGACATTCATTGTAATTTTCCTAACATTGGATCACCTCTCAAGTTGTGGGACTTGTGGGCTTGAAATAATCCTCCAGAGAAAGTTGGTTCTTGTTTTAAAACTACCTACCACAATCTACTCTAATGCAGGATATCAAACTAATGAATCTTAATCTAAATTTACAAGGGACTAGGGAGAGAGAGAATGCATGTAACAAAAACCTACACTAAAGTGGTGATACACCAAAAAAGGATGGTTGTTGATCACAATGTCAATTGCCTAAAGTGGAGAGGGGTGAGCAATGGAGAGGATGGAAAATATGCATCATAGACAAAATATAAAGTTCAACCAGAACACCACTTCAAACCCATTAAACACAACTCCCAAACCCTACAATAGACATTAGAGATATGTACATTATACCATGTAGTGGTGGGAGGCAATAAGAGACAATAAAATAAGAAAATGATGGACAAAATTCATCACGAAACAAATTTTATTGCTCCATGATTTCACACAGTACATCATTAGTGGGCAAGAGAAAATAAAATGCCATTACAAAGCAAAGAGAGGAGGCTCAAACTCCACTTTCAATGCTAGTAGGGAAGAAAGAGAGAGGGGGAAGGAGATAAAAATTACGAACTCCTTTTACAAATGAGCCCAAGATTACAATTTATAGAATTGAGAATGAGAGAAAGAATTCCAATCCCAGATTTGTCTTTTAAACTACTTACAAATTTTCATAAATGAGTGCAATTGAAGATATTTTTATTGAAAAAGGCTCCCCATGTTGTCTTATGTGTTTCAGGAGAGAAATAATTATGACCATGCCTCCTAATTACACTCCCAACTACCAATTAAAACATTGTTCTAATCCTGGACGTAATTTCTACAAAATAACCATTAATTATTTATCAATTTATCTATTTCCTTATTTATTTGCATAAGAATTGGATTCACAATTCCAATGAGACCAATTTTGTAAAAACCCGTTGAGAATTAGAAAAGTTATGATCTTTTGAGTGTGAACATCTATATTAGGTTTGCCAAAGATTTATTACCATTTACAGCATTGAGTATTTAATTCCTTAGAGATAGAGATGTTCCTTTTATTTTCACTCATGTAACCTCAATAAAAATGAAAAAAAAAATACCATTGCATAAAGGACATTGAGACCATTTCAATGATGTAAAATTTTTCAATTTTCGAGCACTGGATCAAAAGTTATGCCCGGTCGAAGTTTCATGCGAAAAACTATAGTTTTCCTTTGTTCCGCGGATTTTCACAATTTTGTGCAACATGGTGTGGGTTTGGTTTCCTACAGATTTCTATGGATTTTTCCACGTATTTTATTCTAAAGCTTTTAAATTTTTTTCCTCTTTCCCAGATTTCTACGGCACTTTGTTTTGCGGCTTTCCGCAACATTTTCTGTGGCTTTTTGTGCGGCTTTTTCTGTGGACTTTGTTTTGTATCCTTTTCTATGGAGTTTGTTCTATGGAATTTTTTGTGGCTTTTATTCTATAAAAATTTTCAGCCTTTTTGGCCTTGACAATCCCAGACACTTTTTTCTGCCATATATGCAATACATTGACTTCGGGCCATTTCAGGTTTTCGGGTGCCATGCGTACTTTCATCCCAATTGTCTCACAGACTGTGTGGGATAAAATAGTCTACCTTTACCACATGTAATTGTCTCCTTAGAATTTTGGGCCTGAACTTGGTATGATGAACCTTGGTACAACCCGCATTGGTTCCATCCACAACCCTCAGACCCAATTTGCACTAAAACAAACCTTTCACTTCATTTTCTAAGAATTTTACAAA
The DNA here is from genome assembly GCA_019776745.2 of Taxus chinensis. NCBI lineage: Eukaryota > Viridiplantae > Streptophyta > Pinopsida > Cupressales > Taxaceae > Taxus > Taxus chinensis. The sequence continues at coordinate 810,777,279 of CM034146.1, forward strand.
TTTCACTAACTCCTTCAATTTTCTTTGGATAGAGAAGTTAGAGAAAATCTAATTGACCGCTTAAAACCTGACTTTGGGCCTCAAATCATTTATGCTCACTCAAACCTTGAAGAAATTGTGCAAGTTATCAAAATTACCTTGGGGGTGAATTTTGGATAACAATTTCATAAAAGGAATGTTGATTCTAACAACAATTATTCTAGGGTTCAAAAGGTACATTCAAATATTTTCAAACATTCAGTCTAAACATCTTATAGTCATCAACATAATGAATATAAGGTAAACTAGGTACCTATTTAAGTAAGAGACATCCAGACAACAAATTTAAAATAAATCCAAGTAAACTAGTTAATAACAACTTAGTCAAAAATTCATGCTCAACTATGCAAATAATAGCTTCATACCATGGTCATATAAGCCTACAAATATATATAACTATAATTTGTATAAATTTTAAGATTAATCTAAGCAAAATTATTCTGTTATAGACTTCAGTACCAAACCTACCATTGATACTTTGATCAATTAAACATATATTTACAATTTTTACACTTGTAAAAAAATGGGCAACTCGAAACGTTATTATGATTGAATGCATTGATGAAATGGACCTAACTAAGGGGTTGAATTATAGTTTTTTAATGTTTTAAGTTGCAACAATTGATTAACTACATGTAATCTGTAGCTATTTGTGATATTAGAAAATATAACACCACACATAGGCTATCATTCCATGTTCATCTTCAACAAGGAAACATAAAATATCTGAAGGACTAATGCATTTCCTTGATGAAGCCATGAATCACATTTTAGGTGAAATGCTAAATTTGGGAACAACAAACAGAGTTGCAGTTTACAAGAAAGAGAGTTCATTATTATAGTTACAAGTACTTCAAAACTCATTATTTTTTAATGTTATATACATTTAATTATGTGATTGAGTTGTCTATTTCATTATACAATCAATATCCATCATTAAAGTTGAAATTGGAAAGAAGTATACAACTCAAGTACAAAATTTAAATTTTATTTATTCATGAAGAAGTAGGAATTTTCCCACATAATTTGTGGGATGTAACTCATAACTACTAAAGAAATAAGTGCATGTGCATGAAGTTAAAAGTAAAAGAGTATAGATGAAACCCATCACTGCCTTGGTATTTCTTCTAATCTTCTTGACTACATTGAGTTCTGGCTCTATCCTTCTTCCATGCTCCAAGCAGCTACAAGTATACCTGAAAAATTCAAAGAAAAGGAATCAATATTGAGCTTAAGGTTTGATTTGTACTCATGTACTATCTAACTACATGTAAATGGATTTCTTAATATCATCAACATAAGCTACATCAGAGACAAATACAAATTGATAAAGTAGTATCCTACAACAGTACATATGATTCCAAGAATCATTTCAGAAAAGAAAAGAAAGAGAAAAGAAAAAAAAGTATGGAGCATAATTATAGGTAGCAGTTGAAAAAAATAAAAACTATTTTCTGCATAAATGATAATTGCAACAAAAGGAAATACTTTTTTAAGTAATCTAGATAATACAACTTATGAGTTGTTGCATGAAAAAGGAAAATGCAAACAAAAAATGTTAAGAAAAAATGGCCAAGGCTTCACTACTCAAAATGATCATAAAAGAATGAAGAAAATATAAGATCAGTGAGATTTAATCATACCCAACTCATCTAAGATAGCATCAATGAAATAGATCTGGTGGGTATGAAAATCAACAATGCAAATGCTAACCAAAATCAACTGCCATGTCATCAGAGGATATAAAATGCAACAGTGGGCAGACGTAGAGTACCAAGATATATGATGCACAAAAGGATCACTATTCTGCCACAGGTAATCTAACTCCTACAAAGTTAGAAATCAATGTTTGAGATAAAAAAGGATAGACATCAATGGTTGAGAGCCAAAATTACCAATTTCCAAGGTAAACAACCGTAGTTATAAAACTCAAGTGAAGTTACAGAAGGTATGAACGTGGTGTTTGTACTATCAAAACATAACCATAGCTAAGCAAAGTCACCAATAAAGCATGTGAATGGTAGATCCTTCATATATATGGGGTCAGCCCCATGATTAAAACAAAAATCATTGCATTGACCTTACTAAGGTCTAAGACCATATGATGTCAATTAACCAAAATGGTGGTAACAATTACAAATCAAAAGGCCTGAAAAATCATTTTATAATAATGCCATGATTATTCAAAAAGGGTTCGAGCTATATTATTCACACTGAAGGTGTTCCACACTATATGTTAGATGTCAAAGACAAACTATGAACCATTTGTTGATAGAAAGGTGTCCAATTTCAAACCTTATTATATGATCATGTCTGAGTTAGGGTAAGGACCAATGATGGTTAAGGATATAAGGCATTTATCTTAAAAATTTATAAAGGTGGCCCCACACATTGGAAATAAGTATCTTTTTTTATTATATGCATGACATGGTGAAAAAAGACAAAAAGGATCATGCCATGCACAAGTCAACATTAGAGTATAAGGAGCCCTTTTTGAGACCTATTACCTTATTTTCCACAAAAATAAGAGTATTATTTTATTGCACATATGCTCACTGTGGTCCCCACAATGGGTGATTTGGAATTGAATAAACTTTTACTAAGTGTAAAAGACAAGGCATTATTTTTATTTGTAGGAGAATTAATTTTTGCATGTGCATCCAAGAGAGCGGAATTAAAGAATGCTAAATGTTTTATTGCAAGTGGATCAAGTTACAAGTCTCTCATCAATCAAAAGAAGAAAAAGATTGCATGCACATTGGAGAATACTTACACAACAATCAAGGGCTATTATTAACCTAATTATTCATCATATTTTATTGAAAATGGATCAGTCAACTTTACTTGGACTGAATTTTATTTTTGTAACTAAGGCTATTAATGTCTCATTGTAATCAACATGTCTATTTTTATTCCTTTATTTATTCATGATAAATGGTTAAAATTAGCATGCATGGGTGAGTAAAAATTTTAGTCTATTTTTAGGATGGGATGGTTGAATAATAATGTTATATATTGTGTGTAATTGCAAGTCAGAGAGGAGGACTTTTTGGACATTGGGTTGCTAAAGAAAATTTTGTCAGTTTTTCCCCTTGAATGAGAACTGATTTTTGCCTTTCTAATTGTTTGTAGTGGTGTGTATATCTCATTAATTTTTGTGAATGTAAAATTCCCTGATTAATCATCTTTCCTTTCTACAAATCTAGTAATTTTTGCATAATATTAGAGTGCATGTTTATTTTATTGTGTTATTGTGACAGATTTCCTTAATACACAAAGTGTATTGCCTTAATATTCTACTGAAAACTATTGGTTTGTGCATCCAAAATACATTCTCAATTTGATTGTGCATGTAATCAGTCAAATCCCTCAACACGTTTGGTGTATCGCCCCATTTTCAATTCATTTATAGTTATCTTTTTACCCACAAAACCCCAAAAAAAATTATTTTAGGATACATCAAAAAGGAACCAAACATGATACTAGAGACTGACCTCAACAATAGGTATACCCATAGACCTGAGGTGTTTCCATTTTGTATCTACGAAAGTGAGAGAATTAGAGAAAGCTTAGAACCCCTGCAATCATCTCTCAACAAGGGTGCAATTTTAAGATGATATCAGTTTTTGGCATGCCCAGAGGTACCATGAATAAGATCTGAAATGAATTACAATCATTTACAGTAGATTTACATCAAAGGAAAGTCACTTTTGGAGAAACAAGCTGCAAAAATTTATTCTAAATATCAAAAGATTTGTTTTTCAACTCCGTAAGGCTGATTTCATACTAGTTTTGCAGCATGTTCCATGCCTAAAGTGACTACAAGATCATCGGTAAGATGAATTCCTACTGAGTTTATTTCTTTACCTTTGAATTCAGCTAGAAGAAGAAGAGTTGGAAATACCTTACCTTATAATAGGCTTGGTTTTGCAACCCTCCTCTTAATATTCCTTCACCACATAGTAATCTTGTTGTTCATATCCCAGTTATTCAAATGGCTCTACAACCACCTAGAAATTTTGTAACCTTTACTAATGGCAAGCCTTTATTAATTCAATTTTATCATTATATTCCCAATACTGTCATGAAAATTTATTTTCATTCACTGGTGAAAATCAGATTACTCCTACATAGCACATTAAAGATGTTGCAACCCTTTGTGTTGTCCATAACATAACTCATGAAAATGTAGCCTTAAAACTTTTAGTTGCATCATTTAAAGGAAAAGCTCCTTGCAATGGTGAAGAACATTAGAAATTGAGAGCATAAGAACTTGGGATGAGTTAGGAGAGAAATTACTTAAGCAATTTCAAGACCATTATGATAATTTATCTCTCGTAGAATAGCTATCTACAACTAAAATATCTCCCATGAATTTATAGCTAGTTTCAACATCCAATTTGCTAGAACTTGGGAAAGAATTCTAGCCACTATTAAGCCTCAAGCTGATCATGTTTATATATATATATATTACCTCAAAGCCTTAAATAATGATATTTAAACCATGATTCAATCTATGGGAGGAGATACCCTTCCAACAGCTTATGATATTACCATTAAGGATGAAAATAACCTTATTCAAGATGAAAAATTATCTTCAAGGCCTTCAATGCCTCTTAAATAAGATATGTCACCTATTCTGAAACCTATTACCATTATAGAGCCTATTGTTTTAGCTCCATCATATGATATGTTTAAGGCTTTGTAGACTATGGGAAATAAATTAATGTCAATTGAGAACAAATAAGCTCAGCTTAACAAGACTTATCAAGCTACTTATTAACAAAATCAATAGAATAGGAAACCTTATCATTAAAATCATAACTATAGACAGCCATATCAGCCAAGGAAATTTGACCCAAAATCTCCTAGTTCATCTAGCATTCCTATTCCAATTAACATGGTTTCAGAAGAATGGTGTCAACCTTGTAATCAACCTCATTCAGCTACCAATTATCCAAATACATTCCTGAATATAAGCCTTGTTTCACAACCTCAGTCCATTATGAACCATTAATCATGCCTCAAATGGAGGGTGGGTAGTAAGAAGATCATGCTAATGAAAAAACATATTATTAATATTTCACTTTTAATATTCAGGCTGGAGGTAATGAAAAGAAATATCCCAGAAGACTATTAATATTTCACTGTTGGGATGCTCTAAGTATTCTAGGATAGTAAGAGTTACTTTCTAAGACTATGAGCTTCAAAAGATGTTGAACTAAGCTGGAGATTTCATTAAAACCAGCAGAAAAGGAAGCTCATGAAAGCATAAGACATTGTCCTTGGAGAAACGGAGTAAGACCACGTGAAAGAGATTAAATGGATGGTTCAAAAGGTCTTAAATGTCTAATGATATCAAGAAAGCCACCACCACTTTATCTATCTTTGATTATTGGATATCATTTAGTTCATAACTACGTGGTTGACTGTTGTGCAATTAGCACATTAATGCCAAAATCAATTGCATAAAACTTGGCCCTGTATTATGAACTTACAGAGAAAAGTGTGGTGCATAGCTAGATGGAACAAAAACCAACAAAGTTGGCATCATCAGAAATTTGGAGGTAACCTTACATGCTTTCCCAAATGTTACTATTTTACATGATGTTATTGTTGTAGATTTACCTCCCTACTTTTCTTTATGTTTATAAAGAGATTTTGTAATAAAGATAGGAGGCTATCTTTCTTCAGATTGGTCATTTTTGTTTCCTTGCCACCATATATGGAACTAAAGTTACCATAAATTCAGAGCCTCTGGCTAGATTTCATATTGAGCCTCATGCTTCAAATGATGCAGAATATTATGTAGCTTTACGATCAATCTGATTTTGATGTTACAACACACGTTTCTGCACTAGATGGTGTTTCTAAGCTATTTATGGATGAAAAAACTCAAGAAGAACATGCTCTATGATCCTTTCAAAGAATCAGAGGAATATTTTTTTTGTGTCTATTTCTTGCATGAAGAAAATGCAACAATCCCCTTGCTGTCCAAAATAAAAAAACAACAGAAGGGCTATGGAAGCTTCACTTTGATGCAGCCTAAAAAAAGAGAAAAGTTGTAGGTTTGATGCTTACTTCCCCTACAAATCAAAGGTATTTTTCATCATTAAGTCATGCAATTCTCTATGTACTTGTAATGTAGCTGAATACGAAGCATTAATTCATGGCTTACAATGGGCCAGGAAAAGAGGTATCAACACTTTGTAACTTTTTGGTGATTCAAAGTTAGTTATTAATCAAGAGAAAAAAATTAATGCTGGGTAAGAATTCATTGTTGAAATCTTACAAACATAGAGTTTCAGACTTAATGGAATATTTTGATGCTAATTAACATGCAACTTATCCTGAGAATCTGAAAACAAACATGCAAATAGACATGCAGTAGTTGGTGCTTAGATTTGATGTGCTAGAATAGATTGTAAACACTAAAGTACAACCACATATAATCTTGATTAGCATACCATCAGTATCTGATAACAAAGAAAATTGGCAAGTTTTCGAAGATGATGAACAAATATACAGATTTCTATAGTGAGAAGCTAAATTTTCTATAGTAAATTAGGATAAACTACAACACTATGTGACCTCTAAGCTAGGGGGGCCCTACAAGACATAAGTTCCACCTCGAGCATAATCAGTAGGATTATGTCCATCACATCACCTAAAAATATCTATGGCAGGATCTATGGTGACCAGATTGTTCAGTTGAAGACAAACAAGTTGCCTCAAGGACTGGTCACACTAGAAGATATTTTCAGTTTTGATGATCAGGTAAGAAAGGATAAAGGCAAGATTTCTAACTCACGCAGATAACTATGAAGAGATCTTGGTGGATGATGAAAAGAAACTATTTATCAGAAAGGTATGTTACTTTATTTGAAAAAAATTCATTTATCAATTTATGTAAAGAATTTAGGGATTTGTTTTCTTGGAAATACCAAGATCTAAGAGGTTTTGATCCCATTTTAGCTCATCACATAATAGATTTACAACCAAATTCCAAGCCAGTTAGGCAGAAACAAAGGCCTATAAATCTAAAGATTGAACCATTGATGAGAAAGAGCATTTCCTAAACTAATCTAATCAGGTATTATCTTTCCAGTTAAGCATTCAAGTTGGGTAGCTAATGTTGTTCCTATTCAGAAAAAGAATGGAGAAATAAGGCTATGTGTGGATTTTAGAGATCTTAATAAAGCTTCATTAAAATATCATTATCCACTACCAAATATGGATCTGATTTTAAGAACAGTTTCAGGTTCAGACATATTTTCCTCTTTTGGATGGTTATAGTGGATACAATCAGATGCTTGTGCATGAAGAAGACAGATACGAAACAACCTTCACCACAAAGTGGGGTACTTATGCTTACAAAAGAATGCCTTTTGGACTTTCCAATGTCAGTGCAATGTTTCAACGTGTAATGAACATGGCCTTTCATAGCTTATTAAATAAATTTGCATATTGGTTTACTTAGATGATGTTACTCATATTTTCAAATAATTACGATGAATCATCAAATGCATTTAAGGCATACTTTTAGCTTCGTTGCATATAGTTTGGAATATCATTGAATCACAAAAATTCTATATTTTCAGTACATCAAGGTAAATTGCTTGGTCATATTGTTTCCAGAAAAGATTTAGCTATTGATCCTTTCAGAATTGAAGCTATTTCACAGCTATCCTTGCATCATCATAAGAAAGCACTGCAAAGTTTTCTTGGAAAAATAAACTTTTTTAGAAGATTTGTTCCATTATTTTGCAACATTAGTTAAGCCATTAACAATAATGTTAAATAAAGATAAGACCTTCTCTTTCACCAATGAAGGGAAGAAAGGGATTTGAAGCCATCAAGTCAACTATTTCACAAGCTCCTACTCTTGCAAATCCAAATTTTGATAAGTATTTTACAATGTATGCACTTACAGGAGTTGAAACCATTTAAGCCATATTAACTCAGGTTAATGATGAAAACACTGAGCAACCAATTGCTTTCTTTGGACAGATTTTACTTGACTACAAAATAAGGTACACTTTTCTTGAGAAACAAGTACTTTCAGTAGTTAGATGATTAAAGAACTTCAAGTACATGTTTTTTCAATAATAAGATACATGTCTTAGTCTCTCATCCAATTGTTAAAGCATTATTGTTGAACAAATATTTGAATGAGAAGAGAGACATGATGGATTATGAAGGTTATGGAGTATGATGTTGACATTCTGTCACAAAAACAGTTTGAAGAAAAGGTTTGTGTGAAAATCTAATTGCTGATATGGAAAAACAAGCAGGCTGCAGAATTAAAAAATTCAAAACACCACATTGAAATCACGTATCAGCAATCAGAAATCTTGTTGCAACTAGAAAATCAGCAACCCAGAAATTAGTCAAGAAGTTTAGGAATCAAGATGGATGACTGATTTGGTTAACTACTTACAACACGATACTTATCTAGAAGGTATGGACAAGAATAAATGAACATATTTTAGGTTACAGGTTGTACCCTATATTTTTCATTGATGGTGTGTTGTTTAAAAGAGATATAAATGGAATTTTGCTGCAATGTATTGATTATGATAGAATTCAACAACTATTATCTGAATTTTATGAAGGACCTGTAGGAGGTCACTTTTCAGCACATACTACAACCTTAAAAATTATGAAATTTAGTTACTACTGGCCCAACATATTCAAGGACTACTTTGAATGAATTAGAAAGTGTAAGAAGTGTGTCTTTCTTTGTTGGAAAACTAATGTTTAGCTTCACTTCCCTTGCATCCTATTTTAGTGGATCAGCCATTCATGTAGTGGGGTATTGACTTCATTGGCATGATAAATTCACCTTCGTCATAAGGACACAAGTGGATCTTGATTGCTATAGATAACTTTTACATGCTGGATGGAAGCAATAACTATGAAGGAAGTTAACGAGTATTCAATCTTATCACTCTACGAAGGTATAATTTGAAGATTTGGTCATCCAACAACAATCATTTCAGATAATTCCTTAGCGTTCCTTAGTACAAATGTAACAGATTGGGCTATAAAGCATGAAATTTATTTAAGTACCTCATCTAATTATTGCCCACAAGGTAATGGATTAGATGAAACAACTAACAAAAATATTTTGAGAATTATCAGAAGAACACTCTAGGAAAATGTACGTACCCAAAATTGTAAGGTATTGTACTGCCGAAAAAACGTAACAGGTACCCCCAATGATGATATAGGTCTCCTCGTAAGGTGTTCGAGATCCAGAAAATCTCTCTAAACATGCGTTAACATCCCGCATGCCCCGCTTAGCCCCTGCATCCTTTATTTTTCCTCTTTTTCCTCTTTTCTTGACCTTTTTCTCTTCAGTTACAAAACCACCCGCCCTGCCTGGGAGGCAGAATCGTAAGCACCACCCTGATCAGGGCGGCGGTCATGTAACCACTACCCTGCTCAGAGCGGTGGTCCTGCACGTGTTTTCCAAAAAGCACTTTTAACACGACTCTTGTAAATTCAACGTTTCACCAGCTTTCTTTCACTGCCTTAAGCTTGCATTTATGATTCTGGTTCCCTAGAATAGTGTTTTGCCATTGTTTATAGTTTTAAGAGTTCAAAATTGGTTTTTTACCTTTGGGTAAATCCAAATGCTATAAATAGATGGGCTTGTGCTCAAGCAAATGACCCTTCATATTTGCCTCTAAATTTCTCTTTACAATAGATTTAGTTTTCATTTTGCTTAGAATTCATAGTTTCATTCATTGCATGCCTTGTTAGTATTGTTTTGTTGTTAAGAAGCCACATATCCATCTTGTGCAAGTGCTACTTTTATTTCATCTAATCCGTTAGAATAGGATAGTTTGTTTTATCAATAAGAAGCCATTAAAGTTGCAGGTTTTGCTCCTCAAACAGGATAGTTTCAGGTTCTGGACATTTTATGTTGCATGACTCACAATAGATCCCGCTAGGAATTGCATAAGCCAAGATCTGTACTCTTACACTATCCCTCTCCTAATCGCATTGTATTCAGTCTGTATTCTAAATTTGTCCCTTGTTCCAACATCTACTTCTGTTCGATGTAAGCATTACACATTTTTTTGGATCCACGTGAGCATGAAAGAATGAGGAGATCACACCGACGGGAAAAAATCACAACACCATTAGATTCGCCACTGTTCTGTAGAATCCAGGTTCTAGCTTTCAAAGTTCTAAATTAGAAGCATATCAAATAGAGTAGCTAATCACTTCATTTCAGTCAATTTTACTTTCGATAGTGCCAGGGAAGTTGTGGGGATTGATAGTTTCTGAGAGACTATGATTCATCCCTCACTTTCTAAGAGTAGGATCGAGAGTCTTGCAAATAGATTAGATCAATCATTTCGTTATTTAGAATAGATTTACAACTGCACAGACAAATAGCTATACTTTGTTATCTTGTTTGTTTTAAATTGTTATCTTAGCTGTAAATTTCTAGATGTATTAAATTAGTTGCTCTTCTAAATCCATTCCAAAGTTCATCAGAAAATACAAAAATAGAGAAAATCATATATACTAGAGATATATTTCACATAGTTAAAATTCACTTTGTTGCAGTTAGATTTACATTATTGCTTTTGTATGACAATCACGGGACCTAGGGATCCCAGAGAAAACATATTTGAGCCAATCGTGCCTCAACCCAATATTGTCACAACAATAGTTGATATAGACCAGAATCATAGAATCCAAGTCTTCCAAACAACAACAAACTTATAACAGATCAACTCTCAGTTGAGGAGATTAAACATAGAAGATGACCAAGCACACACATTTTGGTCAAATCAACCAAACTACAGATTACCTTAGGTTCAAACCCACATGACTGTAGAAGGGCTTGAAAGAGAGCAAACGTTCAGTTGTGATCCTTTGGTCCCATTGCCAGATGCAAGAGACATTCTCACAAACATAGATACTAGCCTGAGAATTCAGGTTGCAAGAACGCCTGTGAGGTACTCTGAGAAGATCACACAACTATTAATTCTGAATATAGAGGTTGAGAAAGCATATGATTATTGGATACTAGGGATCAGGTACTAAATTTGTACATGACCATAGCAGGACCGCAACAACCAAAAGTCTACGATTGCAATCCACAAATCCTACAACCTAACGAGCCCATAGGTGAATCAGACATAGATGCTGGCCTACGTACACTAGTATTTAGATCTACTCCACTTCCACGTATCATCATTGAACAATTATCATTATAAGACATAGCAGCTAACAACGCTAAGGAGTTCTGGACTAGGCCAAAGAATCACCCATAGAATCAAATATATTTATCATCCGTCCTATGACCTTATCTGGAGACATACACGAAAACTATCCAAGGCCATTTTCCACATATAACCACAACCTATAGACTGAATCATGCAAGAGATCGATATTGATTGGATCCTTCGAGCAGTCATCATTGCTGATCGATCTATCACACCAGTTCAGGTTAGGAGGGCCTTCTTTGCCTTAGATTCACAATTTCCACTAGTGCGCCTCAAAGACATCGTATTGCCTAACTAGTTTGTGTACATCCCACGCATATCCTATCCCCACCGGCTATCTTGGCATGACCTCGGGAGGTCAGGTGTGAGGAAGAGTTACTTGTAGATTCCCAAGCTCACTTGTCAGTTTTCCATCATACAGAAAACCAAAGAGCTTGGCATCTAATGTTAAATTCAACACTTTGGGCTAACAGACTGACTCCTAGAAGATCAGTAGACAATTCACCATACAAATTTGTTTATGGAAGAGAGGAAATAATTCCCATCTCAGTTGAGTTTCCTGCATTGCATTTATGGCACCAGATGGAATTAATTGAGAATGAGCCATTGCATGTTCATTATGCATAATTAATAGAGATGCAAGAGATAAGATCTCAAGCTCATCTGAACATGGAAAAGAATCAAAAATAGATCAAGAAGACATTTGATAAGAAGGATAAGTTCAAAATCTTTATTGAAGGAGACATCATGTTAAAAAATGGATGTTGATCGTGCAAATCCAGGAAACCACATGAAGTTTGATACAATCTGGAGTTGTTCCTACATGATTTTAGCTTGCAAAAAACACAATGCATTTCAGCTTTCAAGGCTAAATGAAGAGGAACTTCCCATTCCTGTGAATATTATTTTTCTTAAACATTGTTATTAAAAATCTTATGCATGAATGATTATTGCTCCAAAACGAAAGACTTGCTGAAGTAATCTAGATAATACAAGTTATGAGCTGTTCCACAAAAAAGGAAAATGCAAATAGAAAAATGTGAAAGAAAAATGGCTAGGGCTTTTCCGCTCAAATTGAACATGCAATAATGAAGAAAAGATAAGCTCAATGAGATTTTAATCATACCTAATGCATCTGATTTAGCATCGATGACATAGATCTGGAGGGTACCAAAATCAATGATGCAAATGCTAACCCAACTCAACTGCCATGTCATTAGAGGGTACAAAATCGAATGGTGGGAAGACGTAGAGTACCAAGATCTACAATGCACAAAATGATCACAATTCTACCATAGGTGACCTAACTCCTATAGAGTTAGAAATCAATGTTTCAGATCAAAAAGGATAGACATCAACAGTTGAGAGCCAAAGTCACCAATTTCTAAGGAAAAACAACCACAGTTATAGAACACAACCGGAGTTACAAAAGGTACAAATGTGGCATTTTTGTAATCAAAACCTAACCACATTCAAGAAAAGTCACTAAAAATGCATGTGAAGGTTTGAGCCATTGTGGAGAGGGGGGCAGCCCCATGATTAAAACAAAAATCATTACATTGACCTTACTAAGGTCTAAGACCATATGATGTCGATTAACCAATAAGGTGGTAATAATTATTAATCAAAAGGCTGAAAAAACATTGTATAATAATGCCATGATTATTCAAAAAGGGGTCAAGATATATTATTCACACCAAAGGTGGTCCACACTATATGTTAGATGGAAATGACAAAGTATGAACCATGTGTTGATAGAAAGGTGGCCAATTTCAAATCTTATTATATGATCATGACCGAGTTAAGGTAAGGACCAATGATGATGAAGGATATAATGTATTTACCTTAAAACTTTTCAAAGGTGGCCCCCACATTGGAAATAATTATCTTGCTGATTATATGCATGACATGGTGACAAAAGACAAAAAGGATCATGCAATGCACAGGTCAAAATCAGAGTACAAGGAGCCCTTTTGGAGACTTATTACCTTATTTTCACAAAAAATAACAGTATTATTTTATTGCACATGTTCTCACAGTGGTCCCCACAATGGGTGATTTGGAATTGAATAAAATTTTACTAAGTGTTAAAGACAAGACATTATTTTTACTTACAGATGAATTAAGTTTTGCATGTGCATCCAAGAGAGCATAATTAAAGAATGCTAAAAAAATTATTGCAAGTGGATCAAGTTTCAAGTGTCGCATCAAACAAAAGAAGGAAAAGATTGCATGCACATTGGATAAGACTTACACAGCAAGCAAGGGCTATTATTAGCCAAATTATTCATCATATTTTATTAAAACTAGATCATTCAACTGCACTTAGACTGAATTTTATTTTTGTAACTAAGGCTATTAATGCCTCATTATAATCAGCATGTCTATTTTTATTCCTTTATTTATTCATGATAAAGGGGAAAAATTAACATGCGTTGGTGAGTAAAAATTTTAGTCTATTTTTAGGATGGGATGGGTGAATAATATTGCTATATATTGTGTGTAATTGCAAGGCATAGAGGGGGACTTTTTGGACATAGGAGTGCTAAAGCAAATTTTGCCAGTTTTTCCCCTTGAATGAGAATTGATTTCTTCCTTTCTAATTATTTTTAGTGGTATGTATATCTCATTAATTCTTTTGAATGTCAAATTCCTTGATTAATCATCTTGCCTTGCTGCAAATCTAGTAATTTCTACATAATAGAGTGCATGTTTATCTTATTGTTTTGTTGTGACTCATTCCCTCAATACACAAAGTGTTTTTTCTTAATATTCTGCTAAAAACTATTGGTTTGTGCATCCAAAATTCATTCTCAATTTTATTGTGCATGTACTCAATCAAATCCATCAACAAGTTTGATGTATCACCCCATTTTCAATTCATTTATAGTCATATTTTTACCCTCAAAACCCCCAAAAAATTAGTTTAGGATACATCAAAAAGTAACCAGACTTGATACCAGAGATTCACCCTAACAATAGGTATACCCACAGACCTGAAATGTTTCCATTGTATCTATGAAAGTGAGAGATTTAAAGCAAGCTTAGAAACCCTGCAGTCATCTCTCAACAAGGGTGCACTTACGAGAGATAACAACATCATTCAACACAAGTTATGCATACGAATAATGTATTCTTCACTTTCTAGTATAAGATATATCTCCCAACCTTCTCAAATACAACAGAAAGGTCTACATGGCCGATTAGGCAACTTAGCAACTCACACAATGTTTCCTAGGGGTTCTTTAATTATTAGGTGACATCACTTAACTATGTTTCTATAATCTAGTAACTTGTTGCTATGATAGGGTAAAACTAAATATATCCTTCATCACTAGGTGTAGAGATGTATACTTTCGATCGATGATCAATTGTAAGGTAAGGCCCGAGGTGGGCTCCAAGCATAGGTTCAATTTAGATGAACAAAAGCTCATAATTGCTTAAGATTTAAGAATCTAAGAATACCATTGAAACTTTAAGGAACAATCCGTAGTAGGGAACAAAGTCCATCATATAGTCTTAACTACCCGAAGAAAGGTTTTTTTGTATACGACTTAAAAAAAATAACCCACTTTCATCACCAGGTTCAACCATTACCAAAACTAGCATCAATTCAATGTTGAATCAATTTGTAAATCAAACAAGAAAAAAATGAAACAATTACTAGATACCCATATCGACTTGTATGAGCCTAAGACTTGATACATCACTTAAACTAGTCAAGAAGGTCACAAAGAATCAAAAATTATACTACCATTATGGGAAGCCAAGATTGAAGTTACAAGTTATGCCCAACCAGTTTCTATTCCAAAGTACGACTGTAGACCAAGTTGACATACCACAAACCCCAAAATGGAGCATAATCGATAATCAAAGGTTTCGACAGTAGTTGCTAAAGTTAAGATCTACCACACTAAGGAATACAATAAGTGTAAATCATTTATACACAGAATTCATACCAATTTTCATATATCAGAAGAATATAAATACCCAATTCGACTTACGATGGGTGAGGACCTGTAAACGGATAACTCCATTACCATTTAAGGGTTTATACACAACTTTCGTAAATCCATTTAAGCTAAGTATAGCATTAGCATTATACAACTGGCATAGATCAAATCGATTTGATGTCCATATCCTTAAGGAAACTATTCATAAAAGGATAACAAAAAAAAATCCAATACATGTTCAGGGTTTAAGAAACCAAGGAAGTAGAAAATTATCCTCCAACCCTACTTCGAACCATCTAACAACAAGTTTCCAAGTTTGATATCATTTAAGAAAACAATTCCAAACCCATCTCATGGATATATTCCTACAGTAATCAAATTCCATTCATTTGGCAAGAATACAGGTTTAAAACTTAACAAGATATTCGTCCATTTAAGCAACACCCAGAACCCTATAAGTTATACTATAACTTTGTAGTCATTTCAAGCATTCTAGGTGGAAGAATGAAGAAAACTCATAGATTTTCAAGATTCAATTCAAATATACAAATCCCAAAACCATTAAAACTACTTATATCAAGATAATACGATGTTCCTTTCATGAAGGCATTAAAATAGAGTATATTATTTTAAAGGGAGATTCTATCATGCCAGAATAGTTCTTGAAGTTCTTTTATAGGATCCTTGGTTTCCTTTCCAATGCTCACGTGCTCCAAAAAAATAGTGAGATGTCATCTGATCCCCCTATCTTCTTTTTCCAAACAATAATGTAACATCAACAGGTAGTGGTTTAATCTTAGAGATAAATGGACCCATTACATTATTGTGCAAGGAAAATGATAGGTCTAAATGCCTGCTGAGGAGGAGTCGCCCATGTGTTGTGTCAGATTTCCTTCCACACAGAACCTCCTAGTACAACCCACCATCCTCCACATGTTTTCTTAAATTTTACCTAATTCCTTAACTCCGTTCCACCGCCATTCCCATTCTCTCTATTTTTATCTTTTATTTCTTTTAAAATATATTTTATTTTTGAATATTTCATTATTATTTTGTTTTATTACAAGAAAGTGAAAGGGGCATTACAAAAATAAAATTACAAATGAAGTTTCATATTGCATCTTCCAAATGGTCAAAGAACATATAGCCATAGTTCAAGATTTTATATAGTTCCATTCTAGGTCGTACAATACATGTATGGTCTTGCACCTTCTTATTTTCCTTCTCTAGAATATGTAATAAAACATATCGAGTCTATGATTTTCCATTTTTCATGTCTACACATCCAGATACTCTCTTTCCAAAAATTTATAGCTAATTCTTGTTCTCCTCTTGTGTATTTGATTTATTACTTATCGTTTTATCAATCGTTGCAAGTTTCAATGCATTATTTTAGTTATAATTGCTTGATGGTGAATGAGTTAAATTAGAACAAGCCCCTGTTACAAACCATTATATCATCTTTATTGTTGTGTACTTTCTATAACATGGATTTAATTAGGGTGTAAATACTAATATGAAAGCGGTGAATATTAGACTTAGTATTAAAATATTATTTCTAAAAGGATTTTCATTTCACACCCCCTTTCTCCTTTAATAAATTCCCTCAAATGACATGTGGTCGATATGTACCTTTTTGAAACAAATAAGAAGATCAGTTACTTTACCTCCAACATTTTCCCTTCCATTATATTTATCCTCCCTATATCTCTATCTTACTCACCTCACTTCCTCCTGCAATGTTTTACTTTTGTTCGTTCCTTTCGTTGTATACAATACACTAAGTATTGCATGTGATTACTAATTGAAATAACTTACCTAAAAAATTGGCAAGTTATAGGCTCATAGACTAGCACTATGGACTAATTTTATTTTAATAGTTAACATATTTATGATTTATTTATGGGTTAACTGCAGTAACAAGATTTTAAATTATGCCAAAATTTATTATTATTTTTTACTTTTCATAATCCATAATATTGAAGTTATTTACATGTGAGGGGAGAAAAATTCTAAATTTAATTTTGTAATAATTTTTTTTAAATAATCAAATATTAAAAATAAGGGTCAACCTCGAATGTCTAGTCCATATTCCAACAATATATACATGGTAGACTTCCAAAATTATAACTAGAAAAAGAATCCATAGTTGCTTGTGAGAGGCCGATAGGCATATATGAGTATTTGAAAGTAGTATATTAGTAAGAAAATGCAAAGTTTATGGAAGTAGGATGTAAACTTACAAGAAACAACAATCCATTAGAAATTCATTGTTTATCAAGCATAAAGGTTTTTTGAGAGGGATGGGCCACCATGGTACAACCAAAATAAATGGGCTTGGCACTGAGATAGATCAACAAGGGACAAATTTCTTTGTAAATGAATTTTTTCTTAGAGGACGTGCAATTTCCTTCCCTCTTCTTTTGAATTGCCATGTTATGTTATGAAATTTGAAGGTGGCATGATTAATGGTATAATAACATAACAACAATTATCAATGCTATGAGGATGATAAGCTCATTCTTTGATGTTCGTCCAATATCCTTGCCACCACAATCTTAAATGAATTGTTGCAAGAAATGTGGCAATTATATGATTCATAATACCCTTCTAGACAATAAATAAGAGATAGCACCTTGCAGTTTAATCACAATGTTTTAAACAATTAAATGGATGCAACAAGAAGTGTTATACAAGTTGATTTGACTTGCGATTCAACAATGATAAAATTATGACTACAAAGCCTCCATTATTACTTATATTAGTGGCCATCATAGTTGGATTTTACAGGTTATCTCGAGGGATGTTGTCCTTAAAACTGCCCAAGTGAAGGCATGTTCTGCTTACTTAGTCCCATATACTCTCTCTATGCGTCTATCTCTTTCTTAGAAGACGAGGAGTACCAAAATAATTATATTCAGCAAGCATCAGAGTTTCCAAATGTTCTCACATTCACAATGATTCTGCAAGCTCTTGCGGAAATAGTGACCTATAATTAAGTTCCAAATGTTTCAACAGTACTCCATAACAAACAATCTTCATTAAACTACTATATGCTGGAACCTAAAACGGACGCTCTAAAATGATGGGAGATTTCATCTTCAAAAAAAAAAATCTTGCATTCCACCTGTTGCATTCATTTTTTATACCATTTGATGATTTTTCAGATGTTGCAATTTTGACAGAGAAATACATAGAAAAAAATATAACCCGAAATTTTTCTCTCTTTAATCTTTGGAGAGACCTCAAACTTGTAGGTGCAGTCTTCTCCCAAAAAAAGTAGAAAATCAACGGCCACAGTCTCCACTTCATAGAATGGGAAGTGGAACCAAGAATGCACGTCAAGTGAAACAAGGTGGCGTAAAGAAGAATGAACATTGTCGCACTCGCAAACCAACATGACACTATTCTTGTGCATGAAGATCTGACTGGTTCTTGAATGCATGGGTCCAACAGAAGCTCTAGTCCGCAATGGAGTTGTATTGGACGTGGACTTGACCTACACAACGCAACTACGTGGGGATCTGGAAGGGTACACCAAGGTGAAGAATTGACAAGGCATGGCTCCAAAATTGGAGCTGATATTCAACCTTTGCAGGTTGATGAAACAGTGAGTTTTGATGATGTTGGAGGTCTCTCTGGCTATATTGATGATCTGAAAGAAATGGTTTTTTTTTCCTCTTCTCTATCCTGTTTTTTTCGCAAGTTATTCCACCTCTCCCGTAAGAGGGGTTTTGTGGTGTGGCCCTCCTGGAAATGGAAAAAACATTAATCACAAGGGCTTTAGCAAATGCAACATCTAAGGCAGTCAGAAGGTAAACTTTTACATATGAAAGGGAGGTGATCTACTTAGTATGTGGGTCGGGGAAGCTGAACGACAACTGAAATTGCTATTTGAAGAAGCTCAAAGGAATCAACCATCCATTATATTTATTGATGAAAAAGATGGCCTTGCTCCAGCGAGGTCCTACAAATAAGAACAAGTTCATAATTCTATTGTATCTGTAGTTTTTGCTCAAATGACGCCCTAGTAAACATAAGTGGTAGAGGAAGAGACAAAGAAAGACTATTCTACAATGCAAAGAAATACAAAACGCCTTCGGATCCCATGACTACAATGATAAGAGAACAGTTATAAAGAATTTTTTCTTTAGAAAACATGCAAGGGGCAGTTACTTTTCTTTTATTATAACAAAATGCCAGCCATGGTAAATTTTAAATTTTTACTTATGACAACATAATTTTTTATTTGTTTTTAAATAAAAAACTAATACCAAAAAAATCTAGTTACAAAGAAAATTGTCTCTAAGAAACCTATCAACAAACATATACATAAACATCAATACACAACTTATGTAATAAATGATGAAGTAATCATGGGAGTCCAATATATCAGCTTCACTCACTTTCAATTAGTTTTCCGAGTGTCCACTTTAAAGCGTTTGCGTAAATTGGAGGATTTTTGCTTTAAAGTTTTGTTATATATATATATATATATATATAGAAGCATAATACTATGCTACCACGACATCATAAAGATTTGCATTGAATTATTGATTTGCATTGCATTGAATTATGTCGGGAAATATCGATGCTGGCGTTGTATTTGACTTTTGTAATAAGAATGTTTCTTGCTTTTGTATCTTTTGCCAGCTCCATTTCACATGCTTTAAATCCTTGTCGAATTCTTCCCCGCGGCCGCCTATGATTTCCCACATTCTCAAACTAAACATGTTTCTTATTTAAATGATCTGATATTGAGAAATAACTGGATAAACATTAACAGTAATGGAAGAACATGCACAGTGGAGCGGTGCACCAGCCACATCCTACGGTATGCAACCTTTACATTACTAATTCTGTTAAAACCTATTTTTCAGAAATATGGTTCGATGCTACATTTTGTTTTGATAACAGTCACGATGGCAGATGCAGATGATTCTTCTGATGGTGAAGCCAGCGAAAATGAAGCACGTTTTTGCATTAAGGAATTCTTAACCCTAAAAGAGAAAGCTTCTGTGGTAAGATGAGAAACCTATGAGTATAGATTTTGTACAGTTTTTATTATTTGGTTCAATCCTACAGTTGTGAAGGTTACTTTAAGAAAATATATTAAATATGGTTGTGCCTCTGCAATGATTTGCAGGAAATGGAGAAGAATATTGAATCAGACAAAGATAGAGGTAAGAGCGTAATAGAAAACCAGGCGCCTAATTTGGATCTTTCCCTCTTGCCTGCTTGGAAGGCGGTGGAGCCACAGAAAAGCCCATTTGGTGTCTCCCCTTCTATAAATGCTAATGCTTTCAGGTATTCTCCACAAAGATGTTTCTCCTTCAATTGTTTTACAAAATGTCTTTCAGAAAATTTCGGCCATTAAATATGATTGCAAGTGGTCAACCCTCAAACATATGTGATGTTTAGGCTGAACAATTTATTTTATATTACAGTAACTTAAAAACTTTAACCAGATAGTTACATCTGTAATGTAATATTTTCTTTTATTTTTGTTGATTTGAAGGCCTACTTTCACACAGAGCAAGAACCAACCGGGACATAACCAACTCACCATTTTCTATAGAGGAACAATCAATGTTTACAATGTGACACCTGATTTGGTAAACTATGATTGAAACTCGAATGTATTCAGTTTTTAAATTATATTCTATTTAATTGGAGTTGCTAAATTTAAAATGATTATTACTTAGATATATTGTTAAATTTTTTCCATGCAGGCAAAAGCTATAATGTTGGCAGCAAACAATAATAACAGTGCATTGTGTCCCACTCCCTCGACATGCCACACCAGTTACATCCAACCTGCTCTCACGCCCAAAACTGGTAAATAAGAAGCAATTAGTTCTATCATTTAAATGTATTTTAGTATTTGTGCGAAAAATATTACTTACAAGAGGTGGTGGATGTAATAGGTGTAGCAGATTCAAAGGTTCCAATTGTTCGACGAAATTCTCTAAAGCGTTTTATGGAAAAAAGGAAGGACAGGGTTCTTTCTAGGCCTCCATATTCCACTTGTCACCATCATTAACTTTAATGTAAAACTTCTTCTTAGTTATCTTGCCTAACAATTGGGTCCAACCAACACCTCATTTGGTGTGATAAGAAATTTTTGAAGATCTTATAGATAGGCCATGACATTACGATAAGGAAAGTCACGGGGATTTCTGTAAAGATATGGAATGTAATTTTTTGGTGCATCGAAGCCACCTCTTAATAATGATGTAAATATAGTCATGTTATTTCAACTATGTACTACCTTTGTTATATGTTCTTTAATTAGCAATCCTATGCAAGCAGTGTTGTGAATGCCAAAAGGGACCAAAAAGAGGAATGAAGAGTGGAGGAAGTGTGAAGGGCTGAAATTAAAGGCAATAAATTTATTAGTGGAATTTGATTAAGCAGAAGGCAAAGCAAAGGAACATAAGGATGGAAACATAAAATGCGATACATAAGCTTGCATAGAGGGAAACATGTAAATGTTCTTTTTAACCTTCTCATCAAGTGTTGTAAATTTTCTTGATCTATAATTAAAAAGCTATGATGTGGATTTATTTTAAAATAGAAGAAACAATTAATTTGTTTCACAAATTAGAAATGTGAAGATGTGTGTTGCTACACGAGTTCACAATGGAAAATGCCATGTCAATGTTGTCTTGTTAAAGCAGGAGAGACAAAGTATATACTGTCAGTATCAACATCAATGTTATAAGACGCACAATTGTAGTAGAGGATTTGGTCTATGTAGAAAATATGTGGAAACACAAACTAGATAACCTCAACACCGACATCCAAGACTATTTGGCAGGGTGGGTATCATGGAAATTGTGGGAATTTCTGACAACAATTCTCTATTCTAACAATGTCACAAAAAACAGAGGAATGTTATTTAACAAGAAAAATGGAGGACCTAAACAAATCCACGGGATGTTATGAATGGGTCACCTCGTACCCACCAAAAATCATAACTATTCACACAATGTACATGCCTAGTAGAAGAGGCAACATGACAAAATGTTGTGTGTGATTCCAAATTTGAACTCTTCAAAGGCTACTGAGGAATTGTGATGACCCGTGCGTAAAGGGAAAAGACTCAGGGAAGTGGCCTTGGTATCAATTTTTATGTCACCCTCGAAGCATTTGTAGAGTGCCATACACCATTGATTATAGACAAGAATCTTATATATGCTCGTGCACATCAAAGTTACCCATATTGGAGTCCACAATAAGATGGGACCAAGTGGATGCATATGTAGAGGATTCTTTAGTGGCCCTTATTGATTGGAAATCTTGGAACCCCATGCTAATATTGATCTAGCTCATCCTGCACCTGCTTTCTCTAAAGTAATGAACATAAATTAAACCCTGACAAAGTACAAGGAAATTAGAAAATTAGAGAGAAAAATATTAAATATGTTGTGCTGTACGTAGAGAACATAAATCACATCATTGTCATGAAGCCTATCCTTGAAGCCAAAAGTGGGAATAAATCAACAAAATAGAGAAATGGGTTTGAAGGAAAAATGGTTTGTTAGTGTTTTTTGTGCTTCAAATGCATTCATTTTCATCAGTGAGAAATTGTATGCATTCAAGATTAGTTTTAAAATTCTAATTGAAATACAAAATCCTCCTTTCTCACATTTGAGCAACCATTAGCGGGGCTCAATTATCAATAATTGTTTTTGCATCATCGGATTTCCTACAATTAGAGGAGATAATGAAATGTTACCAATGATAGGGTATTTTTCATATTTTTTGTCCTATCAAGCCTCCCATATTGACAAAAACATATTTATATTGAAAAGTAAATTTCACAACCAATAATAAATTAGAGAAAAATTAATACTAGTAAGATTCAGTTAAAAAGTCTATAAATCCATATCTTTGAAAGAGAAATAACAACAAAGTTGAGATAAACATGGATGGCCATCTTTTAGTTTGAATAATGACTCCATTGATTTTGAATCATCTGCATAATGCAACAATAACAATTAGGAGCTCCTCACTAGAGAACAACCATCATATACCCACTTCTATTTTTTTATAAGTAATTAAGAAAAGAAACATGAAACCTTTATGGACAAAAACATATACAAAATTCTTCTGTTCATCAAACACTTAATGTGGTTGAACTTAGCTCCCATTTAGGACTAACCAAAATTTTTCACAAAGTTTAAATGATAAATATAATAAAGGGACTTTATACAACAAATGTACATACACCAAAATAGGAAAGCTATTATAATTATTATAAATTGGTCAATTACAGTTGATTTCAGAAAATCTAATGCCCTGAAATTATCCCAGGCATGGGAGTTAACCTGTTGGTCTTGTATTATCTTAGTTCGGAGAGCCTATCTATTTTTTTGATGGAAATTTTCTTGATTAAAATGCATGTGATTATTTCCCTTGCAAGCTCACTATTTTTGTTTAGAATCCTCTTTACATGTAGGTCCAGGGAATAGATTATCCTAAAACACCTCTGCAAAAATTAAAAGACAAATAACCATCAGGGGAAGGTTGAGGAAAATTTTCCATTAAATTAATTCTTTAAACTAAAAAAAGAAATATAAAAATATTGTAATAAATTCTTTAGGTCTAGCTTTATGACCCTTCATCCTGATGCTGAATGATAAAGGGGTATGAATCTAGACCAGATTCATTGGTGATTAAAAACACAAAATCAATTTCATCCACAAATATTTAATTAAAAAGCTTACTTCAGCATCTCTACAAAGCTCATTGTCTGATCTATACTAGGAATTGCATTTGCCAACCCTAACATAAAACTACCCTTTCTTTCAATATTTGCCAATTCGTCTCCCTCCACATTAGGATCTGCCTCTTGTTATACACAAACTTACCATTTTCATTTTTTGCTTGCATATTGGGGTGAGAATAAGTCAATGTCTCTTCTAAGCATTTTTCCCAAATCCAATTACAGAGGTGCATAATAAGTCACCACAAATGAGACACCTAGAATTATGTCACAGGCTCAATAATTATTTAACCTAGGCATGTTGAGGAGACTGTGAAACAAAAAAACTAGTTTTTTAACAAGCTTATGCATTATAGATAATGTATTTGGAATAAATTGTGTTGCATGCCTCTTGAATTCAAGAACTACACATGATTTCCAGAAAAAAATTAGAACCGAAATTATGAAAGCTTAGTGGAACCCAATGAATCTTATTATTCGAAAGACACAATAACTCTTAAGAAAATTCATTTTTGATAAACAAATATACAGAAAAATTATAATTTTAACCTAAATATGCTGAGGGGACTCTACAGAGAAAGTAATTTTTACTCTATTAACCTAGTTAAGGGTATGATTCCATGAACAAATAGGGGCTAAATTTATGAAAATAAGTTGAACCCACTACATAATCTAGCATGGAAATTCCATGTAAGGCATACCCAGATTCATTTATGACCAAAAGAGAATAAAGAATCATTTTTTTCCTCAAAAATAGAAATGAGTAAAGTTAAAATCCATTCTTACCATGGAAAATAATTTTGAGAATTCTTGCATCGTGAGCCATATGCCTAGCATGAATGCTCATACACCCATCCCCACTTGATGAGAAATCTATTGTCTGACTGTACAGAAATTGATTCATGGCATGCCTCCATTTCCACACGGATTGCTTTAAAACGTAATAGCACTACAAAAATCACTTCACCATTAGGTTTCCTTTTTCAGCAAGACACCTGCAACAAGTAAAATTACATTTTATACAATAAACCTAAAATTGGTTGCAGCATGCAAAATCAGAAAAGAAAAATTGTTAAAAATAGCAAATCTATAAAAATAGCAAAGAAAAGATAAATCGTCACCACACCCATCAAAATCATCTTTTAGGCCATCAAATTTAACACAGTCCCATGAATGTTTGCAAAGCCCTTTCCCATAGGGGTAACGCCTTCGGCGTAATTACTTTGTAAAATTTCCCAAACATCAACCATGATACTGTCAAGAAGTTGAGCCACAGGTAAAACATGAAGCACAAGAAAGTTATACATGAACATGTTATGCCAAAAAGCACTTCTAATATGATTTGATTTCAATACTACAATTGTAGCTAGGATTTGTCAGCATACAGTTATATTTATAGTGTGATAGTGTCCTAGGTTGAAATATTGCTGAAAACAGTAGTTCTAACAAGTAATTACCTAAATTTAATAGAAAAGCAGAACTCTCATTTATTGTAAAATGTAAAAAACTACAAGCATGAATACATTTAAGATTTTCAATCAGCAAAAGAACTGGTTTTCTACAGTCCTAGAATAGATATTACATTTTATCAGGCATAACATACTGGTTTTTTTTTTCTTCTGATAGCATGTTGGTTAATGCCACCATGATTTATTGTCATGTATGATTCAGTGTCATCTATAAATTTTTAATTGTAACAGATCCTCTCCATTAAAAAATAAATGGATATCCATGTACATTAATATGAAATTGATGTTCAACTTCACTTCCTAAAATCTATGGAGTTTATTCCTAATTCAGATAATTGTGGTATAAAAAAAATATGTTTATAGAAGATCAATAGGGCAAGCCTAAGAAACTGAAATGTTGGTAGTATCTAACAAACATTAAATACCATTCACAGAAAGTCACAAAATATGTGACGAGTAATTTACCATGTCCCTAATACAATCATCTTGTGTACGTGACTAGAAAAAAGAAATTCTTACTCTTCCTCCTCAAAACTAAAGAACAAATTTAGGATTAAATTTTTTAAAAACATTGGAAGGATAATTGCATAATTGAACTTAATTGTTTATACCAATCAAAGTAAAAATACCTTAAAAATAAATGGATAAATGGTGGCACCACTGGAAGCTACCTGTGTAACTGCTAACTGTTTGGCCTATCATAGTGCAGATGCAAAGCCTTCAGCAAGAAAAGTAAAACAAAGAAAAGAGATAAGATCCCTACACCAAGTTTACATTAAAGAAAAATTGTGTCTTCAATTACAAATTTTAAATTAAAAGCGCATAAGCTGTAAGAATGATTGTAGGTTTCTTGGTTTGATTCCCTCTACTGTAGAAAATCTGAAAACAACTTTTAGATTGTACTACAAAAGAAAATTTCTTTCCCATACAATGCAAAAAAATAGCCTCTAGTTCATAATTCACAGTGCTCTATTCTAATGAACTAATATTTAATTTTTATAATACTAGAATGTGCATGCAAGCTTTATAGTTATCATTTGTTTTATTCTTATTGATATCTATAAACTGACACTTTACCTCTAATTCACACTTCATTCTCACTTCACATTTTCTCCTCTCATTCACAACTGACAAATCATTCTTATCCCAAACCTGAGGATGCTCTTGAATCAATTATCCTCTCTAACAGAGTTTATTAAGAGGTCTCTTTCTTATATGAACTTCACAGACACCATTTAGGTCAATTTCCCCTTCTATCATCTTATCAAATTGAAAACCAAGACACCCATTCTCCCAAATTCAACTGTTTAACTTTCTTGAGAGGTTATGGATGCCAACTATGGCCAAATCCAATTAAATATAGGCATACAGGCATACATCCTTGGCCAAACATGGTCTTCAGATGTGCACATGAATTGCTTTCCTCTAACCATGCTCTACTCTACCACCCAAGACTCTTAGTATTTCCCCACTTAAAATATTTTGTCTCTTGCATATGTAATAATTTTTATTAGACCCACAAAATACACTTGAAAAAAATCTCAATGGACCCATTAACTAAAGAGCACAACTAAAAATATCATAATTATTAGAAATAAGTTACATTAAGAGTCCCCCCATTGACATTTGAGTCTAAAGTGAGTAGGATTGTTAAGATCCTTGTAAACTTAGATCAACGCACACGCCCCCTTCTATGTATTTTTTGGGTGGTATTAGGGTAACAACAAGAAACAATTAGATGATATATTTACATAGGTTTTACAGAGAAAATTAATACAACCCAATGATGAAGTCTACAATCCTAAAAGCTTCCTGTTGGTAAGAAGTTCATATCAGTATACTCGTAGGGTAAGACCGTTAGAGTAATTGAGATTTCTAGTTACCTATCTGAAATCATTTACTATTACAATAATCAGGTCAGCCACAAATATTGGTATGAATAATAATAAAAAATTTAATGTAAGATTGTGATAGCTATGAGGTTTCTTTAAACTTTTGAAACCTTTATACAGCCTCTGCATGAGAAAGAATCTTGTGATGGAAAACAATATAAGGTTATGCACTGGAATTTCCTACACTATAATTCCTAAAAGGAGCTGAGCACCTTCCAGGAGCATGTACGCCTAAATCATAACCTGTAAGGTCTTGTAAGTTAGGCTCATTTACTGTTACCCAATACTTGACACAGTCCCCAAATAGCTCAAAATAGGTGTCTGTATAATCTATAAAGTCCTTCCTACCACAAACAAGACACCCATAAGTTCTGTAATTATTTTCTGCAAACAGGACACCTCAACAAGAAACACAGATAACCGCAGAAAAAACATTCGGTGGCAAAGATTTCATCTTGCCGATGCCAGATCATAGTAATACAACCATCCCAAGAGCTTTGTGATGGTGGAGATACAGAAAAGATTGTACGCATCCATGAAAAATCCCATTCCTACGATCACTTTGGAGTAAGTTTTAGGTTTACTTAAAAACACAAAAAAAATGTCTATGACCGTCAAATTTAACCCCATTGCATGAACGATCGGAAAGGCCTTTCCCATAGGGGGTATGCCTTTGGCATAATTATTGGGTTTGTGGGGATTACTTTTGCACTTTCTATTTTACATTACATTATATTTTTTAGTACCATATGCGGATTTGAGCCTTGCATGGACACTAATATTTTTTATCCTTTATTATTTTATATATATTGATGAAGGATCTTATACATTTCAATGTCTATCTCATGATCTTCATGTTGCTAGCTAGCCCCCACTTGCATATATTTTGAATTGGAAGATAACTAGACCATTTGTTATTGGAGTGCTCAATGCAATCATACATCCATATGATCTCTCGTGCATGTTGTTATTATAGTGTTTGAGACATTGCACACATAATACACCAAAAAACATTATGCATAGTAATATTTCATTATTGCCTCAAAGTGAATATACAAATATATATCTCTCTCTCTCTTATACAATAATAATTTTTTTCATACAGCTAACAATACTGGAAAAAATATTTGCACATTAACAATGTGCATGAAAATAAAGATATTATTTCCAACAACTAACAAAATATAACAACTCCCTAATCAATCTTGAATCTAGAAGTGGGTGTGAATATGGCTAGAACCAATTTGGTTGAGAAATACCTTAAACCACTTGAATGTGTGACCAAACACTCCACCACCCTCCCTTAAGTGCAAAATGGGGAGTGAGCAAAGAGGAAGGAAAAAAAGACTTATGGTTCCTGACAACTAGGCCTGATTAGGTACACATGTATAAATACACATTTAGATATAAGTGTCCCTATGGTGATTGGTCCATATTACTAGAATACATGGATATCGTTTCAGTGTAACCGTCGAGTCATATAGGAACTAGTACTTATACGAGGCTTGGTTAGAATAAACATTGATAAAAATTGGGAAGAAAGAGTTAGCATGGATGAAATGTATCACCATAAGGAAACCAAAAAACTAGTAATACACCAGCTAAAGCTAGCTAAATTTGAGTGATAACTTATGTTGTAAGGCATCCTAAGAAGCACGAATCAAAAAACTAACCTTAATGCTAAATTAGGTGCATTGGATGGAACAAATTCCATCAAATATAAAATCACTCAAGGACTCAAAAGTCACATTAGATCTGATGAGAATATGTTGTTAGAAGCTACTAAATTTGATAGGTGTTAGGGATGTCATTATTGAAAAACACTTCAAATTCAGAATCCACTTCTCTTCTTGAGATCTAAAGTTTTGCTAATCAAAATAAATGTTTAGTATACATATCCACGTCGCTTAAAATCATTTTACACTAGTGGTCTAGATCCACTTCTTTATCACACAAAACAAAATAGTTGTCAGTGTAATTCACTAGAATATCTCCATGCAAGGAGACTGCTAGCAATGTTGATAGTGCAATAATTCACCACACATTATTTTGATCTACTGAAGAATATGTGGTGCACTAAATATCAAAATAATTTTCCATGGAAATGAACACGAAACCCAAAGTATTATCAACATCAAACCCCCATACTACTGATTAGGTGGAGTGATGCTACAAATATGTATGAGTATAAAAAACCAACTACTCAAACACTGATAAGAAAACGCTAGATTATACCAGACTAGTTACACTTCATAAGGAGGGAAATCTAAAATGCAAGTTAAAAGATACTATCAACATGCCATAAAAGTTCCAAAGATACAAATGAAATATACCTCTCAAGATGATGGCGTTGGTGGTGATGGGAAATTCATGCAACTGAATGAAAGAATAATGCTAAAAATAGAGCACAACTACATGAAATAATTCCATGGCTATGTAGACTCAATGTGACTAAAAATGATCCCATACAAGATAACATCACCAAGTGATGCACAAAAAATCCAAAAATGTCATCAATATCTAAGGATGTCATCTAAAACATGAGAGTATATATCTCTAAAAATTCCAAATACAATAGCTCAAACAACTAAGGATCGTTACAATACAGGAGGAGTAATGAGCGAATCATGAAGCTAAAGGGTGGAGGATTCATGTAGGTAGTTCCCTCTCATTTAATTCTTATGTTTCCACCACAAGTATCAAAGGTTTATTTCAAATGAATATGAATATATAAAGAAGATACCTACATATAATTCATTAAAAAGAGCACAACTAGACCATGTAAGGAAGTATCATAATATGTGTCAGGTTGATCATGTATGTGTTTTATCGGATTCTTAACATATTTAATGAAACAGATAGAAGGTGATAGGCCTAGGAGGAATACATGTTTGTAATATTGGTTAAAGGTTGTGCACATTTTTCTGATTTCTGATCCAAGATGACCAAGAAGAACTTCATTTTGGATAGGAGGAACTACCTGAAAATACAAAACAAGACCATAAGAAGAATATTAAACAAAATATGTCAGTGGACTGCCTAACATGTGTTAGATATAGGAAGTGTGATACTTCCTAGATGGTTGTCAATCCACTGTTTAATACAATTTAATGCAAGAAATAACGTAAAAAAATAGCATCCTACTATAGTTGATATGATTTAGGCATCTCATTCAAATACAATAAGAAAATCTAATCTAACATGTACGATCATGATTAGATCTAGAGGTTGGGTAGGTAGTTTTGAGTTTCTGCTAGTCTGATAGAGGTCTGGTACAGACTACAAATGATTTTGGGTAATTTTGGAATGGATATTAGCTTGTTGTCCTGAGCTAGGTTGTCAGACACAGAGACCGATGCCGGTCAGATTGATACAGAAAATGGTTTAGATATGACTGATGATGTTTTTGGGTGGATAATGGTAGAATCTCAAAATAGATTCCCATGCTCTCTCTATGTCTACACAGAAGGTTGGGAAGGTTTGTGGTAGGATTATAGGTGGGATACCAGGTTTGGGTAAGGTTCTGTGAGGTTTTTTGGGTGTTGAGGTCAACTTAGTGAAAGTGTGTCATGAGACACAGTAACCGACGTCGGGTCGGGTGACCGATGTTGGTAAAGGGGAAACCGATGATAGTCAAGGTAACTGGCGTCGGTAGGGAAAAAATGGTGCAAATAAAATAAAATTGGTTTTAGAGATTCTCTGTGATTGCACAGAGAATGGAAGAAATATGGTTAGGTTCGAAAAAATGCTAGGTAGGCTCAAGAATGCCTAAGAGTCAGATGGGGAGCTAAATAGTTGTGGGTGGCTAGATGGGTGGATTGATAGGAAATTGGGGATGGTGGAATGCAAAGGAAAATAAGATCTAATTCAACAGAGATAAAGAAACTACAATCTAAGTAAGTATAAAATGATGCAGATCAAAACATACTTACTTGTATTTGCAGGCTTGGTTGGTGAAAGATAGAAATGGTTGATCTATGAAGCTAGTGGTCAGTGTCGCTAAAGTGTTTCCCAGAATGTTACTATGAATTCCAATGCCTTCAAATAAGTCCTAGTGTTGGCTAGGGGGCATCTGGGTGCTCGACAAGACTCCTTTTTGTGTTTGCATGGAGATATTTCTCTCTCCAAACTCGAAAGAATGACAAACCTCCCAAAACTCTGAAATTTCCAACCTCCTTGACAAGGTTTCCAAAATGAATATATGGTAACTGATGATGGGTAGGGTGACCGGCATCGGTTAAGGTGAGAAATCCTAGGTTTTCTAAAATAGCAGATCTTGGCTATCTTTTGGCGAGTTTTACTCATTGTTCCGGGTCTAAAATGGCATTTTGCACTTACATAAGTGGGCATGATATTAGAGAAATAATAGGCATCTAATTTTAGGGTTAGACTAAGTCTTAGTTAGTTAAGGTAAGTAGAAATCGATTCTTAGCTAAAAGAAACATGATAAGAATAGGTCCATGATGAGGTGTCTAGGTGAAGTGGCTAGGTGAGGTAGTTAAGTGAGGATATTAATTAATTTAATTAAGATGATTAACTCAATTAACATGTGCATTAGGGCATATGAATGGGTAGGATATGGTTAATTTAATTAATGGGGTTTTAATGAAAGTATGACCCAATTTTGGTGTCTACATTTTGCCCCTTTTCTGTCATGTACCTTGTATTGGTAAGCAACACTAACAAAAAAAGGAAGTGATTTCCCCATGTATGGGTGAGATCTTGACTACCCCAAGTCTAGGCGAAGGTGATCCCTCTCAAACCAAGAACTGATGAGGTGCTATGCGGATTCAGTGAGTGGTTTGATAAATGTGTAGTTGGTGTAAGTGAAGGTAGGTGCGGAAGGGTATGGGTACTTTGGAAAAAGGGTAACGGTCAAATCAGGTAATAGGTAATAGGTTGGGGTCAAATTGGGTAATGGGTAATGGTCAAATCAGGTAATAGGTAATAGACATGGGTCAAATTGGGTAATGGGTAATGGAAATCAAATTCACACACACGTATAGACTACAACATGTTACTAGGTTGAAGAGTTTACAAACTCTAAGTCGTCCAAGGTTGATAGGTTTATCTAAACAAGGGTGAAGTGATTCAAGGTATCCAAGGCATAGGATATTATACAAAAATAAAACATGGGTTAGGTGTAAGATTGTTTAGGTATGGTCTGGTACACCATAGGTTTGGTTGGAATAAATGACACGGCAATAGGAAAGGTTATGGTTAGGATAAAACAACATAGGTAATGGCATCATTAAGGTATAGCAAGTACATAAGGTCAATGGTCACATAAAGTAGGTCAGGTCCAGGTAAATAGGTGATGGCATGGGTAAAGCCAAGGTATAGGTAAAATAACAAATCCCTAACCACAATTAAGGAATTGTAGGGGTATTTTAGGCTTGTGGGTAGTGTACAATGGTTGCTGTGTCCGAGAGGTAGGGTATATTGTGTAGAAGGTGAGTAGTAATCAAGCCAAGGGTGGTGTGTGATAGGTAAGGCCATAGGTGTGGCCCATTGGTGTAGGTGGGTGAAGGGTAAAAGTGTATGAAGGTGATTAAATTGATGAGAATGGGCCAAATGGGGTATAAGTGAATATGACCGGGTGTCGGTCATAGAAAACCGATTTCAATCACCATAAACTGATATCGGTAGACTAGGGCACATGACCACTATCATTATGGGAAAACTGATGTCGGTCGGGTCAGGCCGTGGTTAAAAAGTAAAATTTGTATAGATGTGGATTCATTTTACATTTGATATTGTTGGAAAGTGACGAGCGAGGAGGTGTGTGGTTTTTTCAAGGAGTAGAAGACAAGTTGATTATACAAAACCGAGGTGGAGGGAATTGAGTGGTTGTTAGAGTGAGGAAGACGGGTCCACGTGATTGGGTGGAATGAGTTGGTTCACCATAGGATCGGGAGATCAATTTTAGACATTGTGGTAGCAGGAGGGAGGGGGTGGAGGTCCACCTTTGAAGAGACCAGAGGTGTTAGCGAGGAGGAGGAAGCGAGATGAGGTAGGTTCCAACTCCTATTGCATATTTTGAATTGAATTTGGTGTTAAAATGAACAAATGAGGGGGAAATTTAAAATTTTGAAAATGTGGGTAAAATGAACCAATTCGGGTATAGGGAGGGTGCAATGTAGGTTAAATATGTGTAAAATTGAATTAGGGTAAGGTTTGGGTGGTGTTTGGGTGGGTTTAGGTTGTTTTCAAGAAATTTAAGAATTTTAGGGCCACAGGGGTTTGGCTTTGGAGCCGAACCAGAGACCGATGCCGGTTTGGGGGTCGGTCAACATCGGTTATGTATTACCTACATCGGGTGGGGGAAAAATATTACCAATGATGGTCATAGGGGACATACACCAATCAGTGGTGACTGACATCAGTTACTATAAAAAGGTGATATGGAAAAATTAGGTTAGATGTAGAGGGAGAAGATGGGGTGGAGAAGAGGGGGGTAGGATAAAGAAATAAAAAATGAAGGGAATAGGGATCAAGGAGGGAGAAAAGTAGGTGGGTGAAGGTGCGGGTAGGTAAATGTAGGTAGGGGACAGCTAGGATTTAGGTCACAGGTGGGTACCAGGTTCAAGTAAGTGGGAACGGGATTAATAAGTGGTCGGGGATAAAGTAGGAAACATGTTAAATGTGTATGGGGTAGTAGGGTGTAGAATTATATTGTTAATAAAAAAAGGAATTTAGGCCCTAACATTTTTGAGTTGGTTGGTTGTAGGCATGGCAGTAGTTGATACAACGAGATAGAGTATCACCCCTACTAGGGGAGTTGAGGTGCAGTGTGACAGAGGAGGAGTGGACCCACATGTGGGAGGGTAGGGCTAATTGGGGGTCGGGCGGTACAGACAGATCTGATGGGATCCTAGTCTCATGGTCACTCTCATCAATAGATGGGATGCAACCACCAACACATTTCACCTCCCTACCGGAAAGATGATGATCACACTTAACAATTTCTATAGGATTTTACGGTTACTAAATTTTGGGGAGCCGGTTAATAGTGTATCTATGGATGGTTTCTTCAAGGCAATGATTGGAGTTTTCGGGGAGAGGCTAGTGAGCTAACCGAGCACAGTGTGAGCTTGGTGTATAGGGCGATGTATGTCACACACCCACATGATACATGGTTATTCATGCTAATGATCATGACCTTATGGTGTTATGCACTTCCTAATTTAAAGGGTGGTAATTTTCCCAAGGGTCTGATGGGAGTATTATGAGACATGATCGAGGAGTGGGTTTACTTTGCATGGGTGCCAACTTATTTGGTATAACTATATAGGGAGTTGTGGGGCTATCAAAGGATGTGATGATATGGTGTGTGTTGTACCTTCCTTTTACATTATTAGGCCTATTAGCACGTTATGGTAGTATGACCACGAGGACTACTGGTAGTAGACTAGCATCCTGGGGGGAAGAGGGGTAGAATTTAGGCAATGGGTGGTCACAAGAGGTTGGTCACAAGTATTAGAGGTGTTATATGATTTCACACATTACATGCGGGAGTTGGAGGGGATATATGTAAGAGACATAGTATGGAAAACTTATGTTGGCTTTCCAGCATTCAAAGGCATGAGGTGAGAGCCATAGGTGTTGCAGCTAGTGTGAAGGATACAAGGGGGATGTGTTGGTGAGCACGATATGAACCTAGTAGATAGATTCTGATGGGT
Organism: Taxus chinensis; assembly: GCA_019776745.2. Lineage (NCBI taxonomy): Eukaryota > Viridiplantae > Streptophyta > Pinopsida > Cupressales > Taxaceae > Taxus > Taxus chinensis. The sequence continues at coordinate 810,812,294 of CM034146.1, forward strand.
AGTTTGTACTAGTGTAGGATGTGCCGCCGCCATTTCCATAGTATCTGTGGGAGGATGTGGAGAGGCCTTTCTCTCCACCTCGCCCCATAGAGCCAACAGGTCAGTAGGACTTACCAGTGGATGGTAGGATAGATGATGCAGGGGTATCTGATGAATACAGACATTGACGGATATCAGAGCTATATAAAGCACCACCACATCAAAGGCAGCCCACTTTGGTGCCTGTGATAGTGTAGAGAGATACACTACATGGATAGGTTCGGCAGCGCTGGTAATGCAGTATGACAACAGGACAAATAGAGGTGGCCACATTGACTAAGTAGGTGACTATACTACAGAGGTAGTTAAATGCTACCCAAGCATAACTACAGATACAAGCACAGGGTCAGGCTCCTATACAGGATGGAGGATAGATAGCTACCTTACAGGCATAGGTCATAGGGTTATAGGGGTAGATAGCAACATCCCAGGCACATGTGGTGGCTTTTATAGGCTTAGGAGGAAGCAAGGAGACTGACACAGGCATCAGGACAAGGGTCTTTTCATACTGGGGTTGTTATCAGGATAGGGTCCTATGGTATAGGTAGCATAGGGACAGGTGTTTATGGGGCCAAAGGTAGCAAGGGTAGAGTGGACAGGTGGTCATGAGGCGTATGGAACCACCTTAGATTGTTTCTATGGTGAGGTTCAATGCTTCCCTAAACAAGGTGTGGCATTAATAGGATCATCTGATGACTGTAGGGATAGATATACCCTCCTATGATGAGTAGAGAGCACCACGGGAAGTGAGTGAGAAGACTAGCTCTTGCATTCATAGCTTAGAGAGCATAGGGAGCCGGCAAGCCTAGAGACAAGGTTAGGGTGAGGCTACAAGTTCACAGAGGATGAACCAAGCTATAGGCTAGGAGGAGACTAGACCAAGACCTATAAGAGGTGGGGAGATGTTGGCAGGGCACCAAATAGGTAGATAGGAGGAGACAGATGAGACTGGCCCCGAGGGTCTCGAGTGGGGTGACGATTAGCCACTTGGTATGATTTTTGTTTTTGAGATTTTGATATATACACCTTCCTACGTAGCCGAAGATAGTGAAGATGTACATGATATTTTTGAGATTTTGATCTTATACCGGCCTACGTGCCGAAGATGGTAAGGATTTATCTAAGATTTTTTGAGATACTGGTATTTATTTGTATCTTTGTATATATGTATTGATACACAAGCTCTCCCATTTATATAGTTGATGATGTTTATTGTATGGATGATGTACCTATGTTTTTAATTTCCATTGTTATTGTGTATTGATGGAAACTAGGTGAATTAGGCATGATTGAGTCAAGGTCATGTAGGCATGATTGACTTTAGGTCACTTAGGCATGGTTGAGTTTAGGTCATTTAGGCATGGTTGAGTTTAGGTCATTTAGGCATGGTTGAGTCAGGTATAGGCATGGTGGAGTCTAGGTCATTTAAGCATGGTTTGGTCATGGTGTTACGTTTGATTTAATTTCCAAGTTGTTTTTATGGAAAATAAATGATGATGTATGATATATGGTTATGTTATAAAATGGTAGGTATGTATGTTTGTATGATTTTTAATTTTCCAATTGTTGTGTAAAATGGAAAACTCACTAAGGTAGAATGTGAATAGAAAAATGGGGGGAAAATTGGTTAGGGTAAAGAGTGGCTGAGCTAACCTCCAAGGGCCCCATGCCCTTAGAGTGTTGCCTACATATCCCTAGAGAAATGCGGCCTCATGTCAATATAGTTATCCCATAATCTAGGGAAGAATAAGATGAGGATAGATGAATGGGTCGGTAGGTTTTAGGCATGTTTTGAGTCTAGGTCATTTAGGCATGGTTGTGTTTAGGTAATTATAGGCACTGTTGAGTTTAGGTCAGTTAGGCATGGTGATGTTGTTGAAAGAGGAATTCTTAAAGTGTAGGTGTCAATGGTCTAATCCTGTATAGAAGAATCAACAAGTAATGAAGAAGGTGAAGGGTAAGAGGTGACCAAAAAAGTCACCTAATTCGAAGAACCATAACTAGTCTACCATACCAAAGGTGGGATTATGAACATAAGACCCTAAAGGCATTGCATGATTGACTATGTTGAGGGTGAAGAAAGTCACATGATCACGAAATGTCATTTTTACAGCAAAGTCCCTTGAGAAGGTAGGAAATGAGGGTGAATAGGAAATGGGGTTAAAATGGTTGGTTTTAGCGTAACCTGGTGTGAGACAGCATGCCAACTTGGAAAGAGACCAAGATCAAAATAGGCAAGTCCATGACAAAAAGGTTATCTTTTTCTCTTTTTGCTCTTTTTTATAGATTGGTCGATGTGGGAAGTCTATGTGGGATGAGTATATTATCTCCTTGAGCTATTTGTGAAGCTAATCGATGTGGGAAGCTTCTGGATATTTTTTTTGTTTTTTCAAGGATGGTCCTTTTTTATGATAGAATATGTGCAATATGGCTAGCTTTGTATAGTTGTCCTCTGAGGGATCATTTTATTTATAGCAGCGAGATATAAAGAAGAGATGACCCTTTTGACGGAGTCATCTCATTACTAGGAGTTTGACTCAAGGACTTGAATCTCATTTTTCTTTTGAAATTATTTTGTTTTTGGAAGTTTAAGTCATGGACAAGACTATAGCATGAAGATTAGGGTTCTTGTTTAGAAGACAAAACCATAACACACAGATGATTAACTATGAAAGAGATGGTTTCAAGTGATGAACGACCATGGGATTCCATATTAAAAAATATGAAAAGTATCCATGAAAATCATGCCATGATTAGAGCTCATGGTACTCATATTGAAGATAAGGCTGAAAGGTGACGTGGTAATCACATTATTATTGTTTATTCGTTGACCCCAAGAATATATAATATGAAAGGTAAAGGGTACTCAAGGGATGAGCTTGTAATAGATAGAAGGTGATATAGGACTTTATTCAACAATAGAATGGTCGAAGATGCAAGGAATTGAAGGGTTTAGGTTCATTTTTACCTTCGAGTGAAGAAAAATGATAAGCACCTGATCCATAGGTATGAGTAATGATATAGGGTCCAAGAAAATTAGGAGAAAATTTTCCCCATTTACTTTTCTCTTCTTTGGTTACATGTTGATTTTCCTTCAGGACGAGGTCGCCGACCTGGAAGGTTTTCTCATGGAAACATTTTTCATAGGCACATTTAATACATTTTTGGTAGATTTATAGATGATCAAAAGCTTTAAGATGATGTTCATCTAATAACTCAAGTTGTGTCAAACAGTCCTAGCGAAATTCATCATCGTTGAGCATGTCTTGGAGTGAGATATGGAAAGATTGAATCTAGACTTCGAGAGGAAAGGACATCCTCAGTACCGTAGACTAGAGAGAAAGGTGTGGCAGTAGTTGAGGTGTGAATACTAGTACGGTAAGCCCATAAGGTGAAAGGAATGTGTGTATGCCAATCCTTTCCAGTATCGTCAACTACTTTCATATTAATTTTGTTTAGGGTTTTATTGGTTAGTTCTACTTGGCCATTTTTTTGTGGGTAGTAAGGTGAAGAGAAACTGAGTTGAATGCTAAAGGTGTCATAAGGTTTTATAGGGTTTTTTTTTTAACTATTTTCTGTTATCAGTGATGAGACAGTGAGGAATGCCAAAGAGACAAATGATGTGATGATTAATGAATTTACAATTTTCTTCACCTTTTGTAGATATGAGGGGGATGAATTCTACCCATTTAGTGTAGTATTTAGTAGCGGTTATAATCCATTGATAGTGCATTGTGAAGAATGAGGATTGATCTCTCTGACAAGATCCAAACCCCATTGAGAGAAAGGTCCAAAGGTCTCATGTAACCTATAAGGCATGACTAGGTGTGTGATGAAGATTATCATGTTGTTGGCATTTCACACAATGTTTGACATATTCAAAATAGTCATGGTTGAGGGTGGGCCAATAATAGCCTAAGAGAAGGATGCATTTAGTGACAATTAGGCCACTGAAGTAACCTCTATAAATTCCGTCGTGAACTTCCTTGATGGTATAAGGAATCTTAGAACTTGTAAGGAATGATAAGAGAATACCGTCACATCCCTGTTTCTAAATAAGACCACCCATGATGACATAGTGAGAGACATTTTTGAGAAATGTTCACGTTGTCCCATTAGGAGTAAGATCTTGGAGACATAATGGAAAGGGAAAGGTAGCCTACAAATTTATTATACCAAAGGTCGCGTGGATCAGGTGCAACAGTTTCTGAAAAAGTTTGACATATCAAAATAAATAAGAAGGTGCTTTTAACCTTTCTACTATGAAAGATATTTTGGAGTCGACAGGGTTAACTGGGATTTGAGAAGCCAGGAAAGCCATGATATCCAGTAAATTTGTTGGTAGAGTGTGGAGTTGGTGTGAAGTTTGTAATGGTCAAAGGTAGTCAAAAGTATGTCTAACACAATGTTTATAATTTTGAAATATATTATTACAACACTGGTATATACCATTGACTTGGTTTACAACTAGATAAGAGTCTGCAAAAGATATTAATTGATTTGATGTCTAAGGCGATGGCAATTTGAAGGCCTAATATGATTGCTTCATATTAAGCGATATTGTTAGTATAATAAAAATATAGTTTGAAAGATAAAGGCATAGGTTCACCATCAAGAGGAATGAGGATAATGCTTGCACCACACCCATGACTGAACATTTAGAACCGCCAAAGAATAAGGTCATTTGGTAAACAATATCATCTAAAGAGAGGGTAGCAATGGATTCATTTAGGGGAAATGCCAAAGTTACAGGATTGATTAATGGAGAGGGGTGCATCTGCAAGCTGTTCAGCGATGGTTTGGCCTTTGATAGATTTTTAATGGGTGAATTTGAGGTCAAGGTTGACGAGAAACATGAGGAAACGCTGAACAACATGCTGATGTTGGTAGGGTTTGGCATACATGTAATGTAAGGGGTAGTATTGGTGATGACAAAGGTTTTGTGATTGAGAAGGTAATGGTGAAGTTTAATGGTGAAAAAAAACTAAAGCTAAGCAGAAGTTTTTCAGTGTGGGTGTATCTGGTTTCATAGTCTAAAAGTGTACGACTTATGTAAAAACCACTTGTTTCCTAGTGTTGTTCATCACGATGACCGAGTATGGCCCCCAAGGAATGATCCGTAGTAGAAATGTAAAGGTAAAATGACTGGTTATCCTTATGAGGAATGAGTACAGGTGGTTGGAGAAGGTATTGTTTTAATGCCTCAAAGGATTTGTGGCATTCATTATCCCATTTGAAAGAGACGTCCTTTTTTAGGAGATGGTGAAATGGTTGGCAGGCATTAGAAAGTTACAAATTAAAACAATGAATAGATTGCAACATGCCTTACAAAGTATGAATTTTGCGAAGGTAAGTAGGTGAAGTCATTTTGAGAATAGCCTTAATTTTAGCAGGTATTGACTTATATGCCACACAAAGAAACGATGAAACTAAGAAGTTTTCCTGAGAGAACAGCAAAAACACACTTCTTTGGTTGAAGATAAAATGTAATACTTGATAAGATGGTAAAAGATAACTTTCAGGACTATAATATGTTTAGTCCCGATGTTTAGATTTGGCAAGGAGGTCATCTACGTAATCTTACAATATACTATGTCTGATGTCATGAAAGATATAAGTCATAGCCCGTTGATATGTAGCACCAGTGTTCTTAAGGCCAAAAGGCATCACTCGATAACATAAGGTCCCCCAAGGAGTGATGAAGGTAGTAATTTGTTGATCTTCTAGGGTGAGTAATATTTGGTTATAACCTGAGAAACCATCCATGAATGAAAACATCTCATGACAAGTGGTAAGATCAACTAGTTGGTCAATACTAGGTAGAGGAAAGTCATCTTTTGGGCAAGCTAGGTTGAGGTCACAGAAATCCGTGCAAATACAGAGTCCCCTGTGACTTTTGTGATAGGAATGATGTTAGAAATCCATTGGGGATAGTCAATGGGTAGGATGAAGGATACTGAGAGAAGGCGTTGAAGCTCTTCTTTGATAAGAAGGGCAATGTGAGGATGCATTTTCTGCAACTTTTGTTTTATGGGTTTGGCTTCAAGAATAGTTACAATATTGTGGACCAAAATGTTTGGATCAATACCGGGCATATCAACATAGGACCAAGCAAAATCATTGCTATGATCTCGGATGAAAGAAGTAAAAGATTCCTTCTCAGCAACATCTAAATATTGGCCTATCTTTAGAATTTGTGGGTTATCTTGAGTGTTAATATTGACTTCGATGGTCGATTCATTTGACATGGTTTATGTCTCAGAAGCAAATGACTAAGAAATATAAGAATCTTCCGTACCAAGGTAGGTAAGGATAGACTCATCACCCTGATATTGAATGACGTTAATGGATGGTGTATCATCATTGATCATATCAGGATATAGGAAGGGAATAGAAGAGGGATCCTCGCCATTGCGTTGATAAGTCAAAGGTCCTAAGGAAATGGGTGTTCACGAAAAAAAAAAGTTAAGAGGAATGGATTCTAGATCCATATATTTCGTGGGTGAAGGTGGTGACATGGGTGAACGGGTTGAAGAAGGTTTGGCATCCTCGATGAGGTTGACATGGGCCTTCTTAGAGGATAGTTCAGTGAAGCCGATACCACTGCGGTCTTTGTGTTTATAGGTGGTACATGTGATGATGGCATGATGTCCTTGTTCATAAAAACCAAATCCAAATCCTTTCCAAGCACAATGGTGAAGGAAAGTGTGAGTGAAGCGGTGGTTGGTGAGATATTGGAGGTCAGATGAAAATGGTCCTGTTTGGGATGGTGGTTTGGGCGAATAGGTGGAAATATCAAGTCCCCCATATGTTAAGTTAGTGCGAAGGTGGGGAGGACCATAAGGGAATACCTAGCCTATGCAATGGTCATAATGAGGATGTTGGTGTAGGTTACCATACTCTTGTGGAGTAAGGAATGTATTTATATTATAGAGGCGGCATTCCCCCAGAGTGAGTTGTTGAAAACTACCTTCTAAGGGATCGGTAGTAAACATATGTGTAGTCATAATAGATGAATTAATAGGCAATTAGGAAGAATAAGGATTAGTTGGTTGGGAACTAGACAGGTTAGCAGATGGGTCAGCTGTAGAGGTCATGGAAGCAGTGGGAATAGAAGAGGTAGGTGTGGGTGAGGTAGCGGCAACATCGGTGGATGGGGATGTGGGTGAAGGAGAAGTGGAAATGGTGGTATATTCCTTAAATGGTACAAGGACGTCATTAGGTCAGTATAACATGTTACAGGTTTTGAATGATGATGGGTCAGCTGGGATGGTGTAGTTATGTCCTTCATGTTCAAATTTTACACAGTGGTGTAAAGTTGAAGGAACACAACCCATGACATGAATCCAAGGTCGACCGAGCAATAGGTTGTATTACAACTCCCCCTTTAATATGTAGAACAATTATGGGATAGTACGGGGGTCCACGCAAACATGGAGATTGACGGTACTAAGGGTAGAAATGATGGCATCATTAAAGGAGTGCAAAACAACTAGGTTATTATGCATATAATTGGCAGGTATGTGCATTTGGTTATACACATGGGAGGAGATGATGTTTATTCTGGCACCACCATCGATCATAATGCATCGTACACATATATTATTGATATAGATGGAGATGAAAAGGGTGGGATCATGGTCATCTGATTAGAGAGGTACATTTTCATCATCTGAAAAACTAAGAAGAGCCACTTGGTGAGAATGTGGAGGTGTAGAGGAAGGGGATGAGCTGGTGAGAGAGGCCAGATGATGAGGGGTAATAATGGAGTCCATGGGTGTAGGGTTGTTAGGTAAAACCTAAATGGATTGGAGGACCTCCATGAGGGCATGTCAATGAGATTTAGAGGTTTGGACGAGGTCATACAAAGACATTTTTAAAGGGGATTGGTGTAATTATTTTATCATTGTACGATGGGAGACCCCATCAGAAATAGGGTATGTGGGACCTTGAATGGTGATTTTGGGTGCAGGTGTAGTCGGTATGTTAGAAACAAGATTAGTAGATGGGCTAGTTGTTTTTGCTTTGCCTTTGTCTTTTTGGGTGCAAGTGACAACTTGGATCATGTTAATCTGAGGGAAAAAGGTGGATGGAGAAGGTATGTTATGAGTAGTATAATGACATGATGGACGAAATCCTAATGCAAGGTAAGAACCTTGCGAAATAAGTAGGTAACACTTTCATTTAGGTAGTGGTTTGGCCAACTCTCGAATACAGACCATGTTGATCTCAAATGTTGGTGGTGGATAAAAAGGTTGTAGAGGTGGAGATGTGGGTGGATGAATAGGTAGTGGATGAATACGTGTGGTGATTGGTGAAGATGGAATAGAATCCTCATCTAGAAGATCATCTTCGTCAAAATTTTCTTCAAAAGGACATAGTTAGAGAAGAACGGTCTTAAGAGCCTTACAATTCTCTACATCATGCCATGGCACACAATGGTAGGCACAAATTTTGGTTTTGTCAAATCCTTCTGGTTTGGGTTTGAGTGGGTCGTAGGGTCTAAGTGGCGGTAATGTGATGATAGAGGTCTCTAAGAGGTTGACTAAAATTTTTGCATAGGACCCTGCCAATGGATCACAGTGGGAAGTGAGTGTGGGTTTGGGTAGAGGTGTGGATGATTGTGGTGAAGAGGTGTTATAGGAGGTGGAATAGGTTTGACCACTTGTTTGGTAGGTGGTACTATCTTAGGTTTTGATGGTACCTGTTTGGGTAAAGTTATGGTAGATGAAATAGCAATGGAAGGTGTTGTTGGTTTAACTACCCTGTTGGAGGGTAGTGGGTTATTGTCCTTGGATTGCACCTTCTTGGGTAAAGGTGAGATGGGAGTACGTGATGTAGAATGGAAAGAAGATGGTGGAAGAGGACGGGTTATCCATGGGGATAATGGAGGTGAAGAGAAAGTAGTTGGTAGAGGTCGGGTGGAAGGTATGGCTCAAGTCACATAGGTAATGGTGGGGTTATGGTAGCTGGTGGAGGTAAAGGTGGTAAGAAATATATGGGTGACATCGGGGGTGTTTGTTGTGCATGAAATTTGGGTATAGAAAAATATCGTGACGAAGAATTAGGTTGCTTCGCTTTTGATTTTCCTCGAGTAGGGGGTTGTTTTTATAAGGTTGATGGGTGAGGTCCTAGGATGGACGAGAAGAGGAAAAGGTGACAAAGGCATGGTGGGTGATACTGGTGTATGTGTCCTAGAAGGTTGGGTCTTCCTTTCAGGAGGAGGGATAATTTTTGTGTGGGTTTGGGAATACGTGGCTAAATCTAATTTAACGGGTGGATGGGCAAGGCTTGACATTGGCATAACACCCAAGCTAGTGATGGGCCTAGATATGGGTGAAGATGTAGGTACAAGTAGGTTCTTAGGCATAGGAATGGTCTTAGTCATGGGTAAAGGTTTGGATGTAGGAAATGGTGATAAAGAAGAAGACATTTCAACAGATAGATTAATGGTTGATTTGATTGCTTGAAACACTTTTGGATAGATTGTGCATGTATCAGTAAGGGACATTTGCATTTGGGTTTAAAAGGGGAGCTGAAGGCATCCCCAAAGCATGGAATTATCAATGAAATCAAAGTGGTCAACTAAGCATGAAAATGACATTGTTGAAAGAGGAGCCATTGTTGATTTAGTAGCAATCCCCATAATGTATGTCTGTGAGACAAGGAATTTGTTGGCTTCGGACTCTATGGGTAAGAGAGCCAAGAGAAGATCAACAGGATCCTGAAAGGCTGATATAAAATGGTTTCCAAGAGGCACTGGCACTTCTAAATGATCCCCCATGGGTAGGGGAGATGATGGGTGAGATGAGGTAGGATCCTCTTTTGGTGGAGGGGAAGTCAAGCATGACTCTCCCGTGGGTAGGAGAGTTAATACCGTTGAATGTTTGTTGGGTTTAGAGGTGAGTGGTGAAATGGCATTGGTAGAAATGGTGGACTCCTCCATAAGTGAGTGAGGAGATGAAGAATACTCCTCTATGGGTGAGGTAGTAGATGAGGTAGGCTCCTCTGTAGGTAGAGGAGCTCGTGCTATAATTTCATCGATGGAGGGGACAAGAGAAAATTGGGGAATGGTTGGTATGACATCAAAAATAGTGTGGACTTCATAAACATTGTTGTCATTGGTTGAAGATTCCCCATGCTGATTAGAGGATTATGTATGATTAGGAAAAGGCTTCTTAAAGATATGCAAGTTTTGATTTTTGGTGCGTTCAGGTTGTCCAGGATGAGATCTCCATTATCTAACATTTCCTTGACAATGTTCTTGAAATTTATGCAATTACCACCACTATGGCCTTTGATGTGATGATAATTACAATAGTCATGTTTCTTATACCATGCAGGCATATGACAAGTAGGATCCAAACTAGTATGAGGTTTTTTATAAGGCGTAGTGCAATGGCATTGGCCTTAAGAAGATTTTCCAAGACTCAAGAATAGGGCTCTCCAATTGGATTGTATTTTCGTTGTTCCCACCAGAACTAAAAATTATTAACGGGAAAAATATTAGAGGAAGGTTTGGCTTGATTAGATGGATGAGATGGACCAGCTTTGAGAACTACCACGTTGGTAGATCCCTTGGCTTTTGAATAATTACTTTGGGGCTTTGAAGACAAAGAGGTTTCATTTGATTTGAACGTGGTGTTTTTGTTACGCAGCTGAATTTTATTCTCTTTGATGGAATGAAATTCTAGTTTCCATGCCATGGTAAATGCTTTGTCGAAGGTACGGAAGGTTTATACCTATAGATTTGGTGAGATGTGTCTGGCACAAGATCTAGTGAACAACTCTATAAGCTCAACTTGAGGTAACTGGAATGTTAATTGGTTGATAAGGCTTTGCCAATGAGCAATGAAATTTGTGATAGATTCATCATCATATTGTCATGTCAATTATAGGTCAATCATGGTGACCTTTTTGACGAACATTGATTAAGAAGCGGTCCAAGAATGATTGAGCCACTTGGTTAAAGGAGTAGATGGAATGTTTGGGTAAACCACTATACCAATCTAAGGCAAGTCATGTCAAGGACATGGGGAATGTCTATAGGAGTAAACCATCATCATGGGAAATTAAATGGCACCCATGTTTGAATGACCGCAAGTATTATTGTGGGTCTTCTTTACTGTTGAAACAGTTGAACTTGGGCATTTCCCAATGTACAAGGTATGGGCGAATGGGGATAGATGGATGAATAGGCTCATTACATATTTTTTCATAAGTTAAGGAGTTGTGATATTCGTAAATTGATGCTTCCAATGTTTAAATCTTTTCCATAATCATCCTAATGAGATTATTGGTTGGTTGTGAGGAATGGGCGCCTCCCTCAGTGAAGGGAGGTTGATGATGGATGTATGATGTGGACGGCATCCCAATATATGGGGGTGTCGAGTATGAGAAATGCAAAGGGGGAATAGATGTGGGTGGAAGATATCCTGAATAAGCAATAGACGAGATTGGGGGTTGTTAGTGATGCGTGTAAACGAGTGGGGTAGTCGTAACGAATCTCGTGGTAATTGGGGGTAGAGATTGTGGGATGGAAAGGATGAGGTTTTTGAATGTGGTGTGAGTTTCTAACACCATGGGTGGTTTTGATGCAACTGGTATATACGAGGTAAAGGATGTAGATGGGGATATGCTTAAGGCAGTTGGAGAAGGAATGGTCAACACCATAGGTGTGATAGATGTCATTGGTGTAACAATTATATAGGACGTGGGGTCTAGTTGAGACACCACAGGTGGTAAGGTGGATGAAATCCATGTTGAGCTAGTGGTAGATGATACGGAAGTGGGGGTGAGGGTAGGAGGGATAGACATGCACATGTCGTATACCAAATTTCCCAAGGAGTCTCAGGTAGATGAGTGGGAAAGATAATATTATAGGGTAGCGAGATTCTGGTCAAGGAGTCTTGCGAACTCCTCATCACCGGTATTGATGGTGATTGGCTGATTTGGATCCATAGGCAACAAGATAGAAGGTGGTGATGGGCTAGGTGGGAGCGGTTGAAGGCTAGCGTCAAACACAAGGGAATTGGTTTGACTGCGAGTCAAAACCATGTGAATTAGCATATACCTGATAAATTATACTCTATAAATAACGTAGAAAATAATAGAAATGGAGAAGGATAGATTCTGGGAGGTGAAACTGGTCAGTGTTCTAAATAATGTGAGGCAGAAATGGAGGAGAAAGAATAGAGATTGAATATCTCATATTATTCTATTAAACATAGAACTCAAGTACATTATTTATAGGAAAGGATTTGAACAAGACTCCCCTAAATGGATGGAGAGGTTACAAAATAGAAGGAGAGAATAATGGAATACACCTAGAAGGAGAAGATAAAGGGATAGAATAGAATATACACTCCTAAAAATATATATTATTCAACGTATGCTAACATTCCCCCCCTTATTACATTATTCTTGTAAATGTGACCCCTAAAAAATTAAAATTTCACTTTGCCAAGGGATTTAGTGAGAATGTCAGCAACTTGTGCTTCAGTAGGATAGTACTAGAGCTGAATTTGATGGTTCAAGACGTGCTCTTGAATGAAATGGCAGTCAATTTCAATATGCTTTGTTCATTCATGAAAGACTGGATTCTACACGAGCTTCAACACACTCTGATTGTCGCAATAGAGAATAGGTGACTATTTTTCAAGAATTCCCAGGTCATCCAAAATGTGATGTATCCATATCACTTTGCACACAGCTCCTTGTGTGGCACAATATTCTGCCTCTATGGATGAGATAGAAACAACATGCATCTTGCTTATCCATGAGATAGGTCCAGATCCGAGATGAAATATGTATCCTGTAGTTGACTTCCTGTCATCAATAGATCCGGCATGGTCCAAGTCGACGTATCCTTGTAAGAAGAATTGATCATTCTTCTTATATTCCAGACCATAATTAGTTATTCCTTGGACATATCTCAAAACATGCTTTGCTACATTCTAGTGACATTTCTTTGGCTCCTGCATGAACCTAGAAAGATAGCTGACAGCATAGCAGAGATCTGGTCTGGTATATGTCAAATAGATGAGCCCTCTAACAAATTTCCTATAGAGAGTAGCATCTACTTGAGGTGAGTCCTGGAATCTTGAAAGTTGCAAGCCTTTTTCCATGGGAGTGGATATAGGTTTACAGTAAGGCATTCTATACTTTTCCAGGAGTGTCTTGGCGTACTTTGTCTAGGAGACAAAAATGTGATGCTCCTTTTTCCATATCTCCAAGCCAAGACAGTAATGTAGTAGCCCCAAATCTGTCATGTCGAAGGTTCTTTTGAGATCATTCTTTACAATATCAACCTGATCTTCTGAACTGCCAGTGATCACAAGATCATCTACATAGACAACCATAATGACAATTTCTTTGCCTACCTTCTTTATATACAAATTTGAATCTGAGGGTCTATGAGTGAACCCATGCTGTAAAAGGTGATCGTTGATCTTGATATACCATGCCCTGGGAGCTTGTTTCAGTCTGTAAAGTGATTTGATGAGACGACATACCTTCTTAGGCTACTTTTCATCAACAAATCCTTCAGGTTGGGTCATGTATACTTCTTCTTTCAGATCACCATTTAGGAAAGCACTCTTGACATCCATCTACTAAAGTCTCCATCCTTTATGTGGTGCAAATGCGCAAACTACTCTGATGGTCTTCATCTTTGCAGTGGGTGCAAAGGTTTCTTCATAGTCGATGCCTTCTTTCTGAGCATATCCTTTTGCTACAAGTCATGCTTTATGTTTTTCGATGGATCCATCTGCCTTATATTTTGTCTTGAAAACCCATTTTCAGCTTATGGGTTTCTTTCCTGTAGGCAGATCGACAAGTTCCCATGTCTGATTTTTCATGAGCGAGTCATATTCTGTATCCATGGCTTCCTTCCAATGAGTTTAACTGAGTGCTTCACAAACATTATCTGGCTCGGAGCTATTCATCAGTGAACTCATGAGTGCAAATTTTACCTCATTTCTTGTTTGACTCCTTGTTTTGACTCTGGATGATGTATCTGGGAGTTGTTGCAAATGTGAGTCCTTGATAGTGCTTTGTACCCACTTCAGACGAGAACTTGGTTGCTTTTGAGAAGAAATATGTCATTGCCATGAGGATTGATGTGGAGTCACATTCTCCAGTTCTCCTAGAAACATTTCTTTTCTCTAAGTAGTCTCCTCTGGCTCATCATCTGATTCAGAGACTAATCGGTGACATGTGTTTGGAAGTGGATCTTCTGTTGATACTATTGAGTCAAATAATGACTCATCACAAACCACATCCTGAATTTCGTATATTTTCTTTGTCTCAGGATCCATGAGATGATACGCCTTCGAGGTAGTACTATAGCCAAGAAGGATACATGGGAGTGTTTTTTCTCTACCTTCTTTATCTTCTGAGTTGGGACATGGATGTATGTTGTGCAACCAAATACTCACAAATGAGAAATTGATGGCTTTTTACCACTCCATACCTCTTCTGGCATCTTGTTCTATAGAATCTTTTTCATTGCGCCTTGTTGAGAAGATATACAGTCGTTTATACTACTTCAGCCCATTAGCATTCTCCTACCGTTGCAGTTGATAGCATACAACAAGCCATCTCCATCACTGTGTGATTGCGACGCTCAACAATGCCATTTTGTTGGGGCATGTAGGGAGCATTCAGGTGCTGCTTAATGCCATGTTGGTTCAGGAAGGCCAAGAACCTCTTTGATGTGAATTCCCCCCCTCGATCTGAGTGGAGTAGAAGAAGTGGTTGTCTGGACTCTTTGACAACACGATGATAGAAGTTCTGCAAGTGTTGAAGAGCCTCATTTTTCTTCTTTAGGAAATACACCCACATCTTGTGAGAGTGGTCATCCATGAATAGCTAGAAGTACTTGTATCCTGAAAACAAAGCAGACAATGGGCCGTTTAGATCGGTATGAACTACCTCCAGACACTACTTGGCATGAAAGGTGCTCGCTTGAAATGGATCTCTGTGTTGTTTTCCTACAAGACAGCTAGGGAAAATAGGCAAGGAACTAGACAATTTGGGTAGTCCACGGACCATTGCTTTTGAACTCATATGGTTCAATGAACTGACTGACAAGTGTCCATATCTAAAATGCCATAAGGCAGTTGATTCTATTGTTGAAGCAGATAAAGCTACTGCAAAAGATGAAACAGTATCTAAAGCAAATAACTTATCTTTGACAAAATCTTTAGCAAGAACCATACCTTGTCGGGAGATTAAGCATGATTTAATGCCATTTTGAACAAGAAATTCTACCTTACTTAAGGTGATGATTCAAGAGCTGAGAAACTGACAAGAGGTTGCTAGTCAAGCCAGGAACATATAGTACCTTTGTAAGTGTACATTTTTGTGGTCCCAGAGGAATGGTGACATTCCCTATTCCTTCTGCAATGTACTCTTTGTCATCCACTATTCGAACTCGATCTCCAGTTGGCTCTTCGTGTAGTGAATCAAACAGCTTCTTGTCACCTGACATATGCTTGCTTGCACCAAATTCTATCAACCAGACTTTCTTCATGGGCCGAGAATTTTGAGAGACAAGTACAATATTCTTACTACAATGGGCTCCTTCTGATGTCTCCTCATCAGAGTCATCATCTTCTTGTTGGGCTGTGAGATGTCCCTTGTGCTTTCTCCAGCAGGGACATCATTTGGACTTTTGAAAATCTTCATGCCCGGATGTGCTTGTATGGCTTGAAGATCCTTGTTTCAAGCTATTGTGCCAGGCAATGATCAGTGTCATGAGTATTAGTTCTGTAAATGTGACACCATCTCTTTGAATTTTGATCTTTCTGGTGTTGTTTGGGTTGCGCTGGATTTGGCTTCTCTGGAGGACCTTTCTGATTCTTCTGGCCATGGTAAGGCTTTGAGAACAAGGCTTTTTCTTGAGAATCTTCATGCAATGAAGTGATGGCCTCTTCCTGCTGCAACAAATTCACAAGCTCTTCGAATGTCACTGTTTGTTTAGATACATTCAATGTCGTAACGAACACTCAGAATTGAGAAGGAAGTGCTCTCAAGGTGATTGTGACAAGAATTTTATCGTCCACCATCTCACTGAGTGCTAATACTCAGATCTCAGCTCAGCCACGTGATGTAATAATTCCTCCACTTTCTCGTCTGACCCTATAGAGAGGGTGTGCATCTTGGACTGAAGATGAAGTATCGTCCTCTGATTTTTGGATTCATAAATGGTTGCTAATTTATCCTAGGCCTCCTTGGGTTTCTCTGCATTTTTAACATGCAATTGCACATCGTCACTGATACTAAGCATTATCACCATCAAGGCTTTAGCACTAGCCATTTCATATTTTATTAGTTCATTGGGGGCTGTGGAGAGAAGACACAGACCTTGTGACAATTCCCCATAATCCTTCCAATTGAAGAATTGTCTTCATTTTTGTCTTCCAGGCCACAAAATTGGACCCTTTGAGAAACTGAGCGTCGGACAGAAGTAACTTTGGAGCAGACATCATAATAAAACAAATATTTATTTATTTGAAGAGTTATTACAATTTTGACTCACTGACGAGAATTGCTGGCTAGTAGATGCTCACGATATTCACATGTTGTGAGACGACGATGCTTTGTAGGGCATTCTTATTCTTTGTCACAGTCAGTGTTGTATCCGGCTTCTAATTCTTCCCATACTCATTTTTTTTGGTAGCTGACATTGAAAAGAAAGTATTCAAGAAGTCCTTCTCAAACTAGCTTGTCGAATGCAAGATTATTGGTATTTTGAAGCTCGTTCAACAAAGCAAAGTAGAACCCGGAGCTCTCAGGAGCTTCTCCATGGTGTTCTCTAGCTGGTGAGTTGATATTCTAGCTTTCAGTTGTGGTAACCATGTTATTGACGCTCTCAATCGAGTTGTCTACACTCGACATTTGGCATAGTGTTGAAGAAACTCCACATTTCTAGTATCAAACTTCCTCGTAGAGGGTAGAAAAAAAAACTTCAGGCAACAAGTGAGTTTCTTCTTGTCGTTACACATAGCTTTTGGTCTTACCACGTAGGTTGTGGATTCTTTTATGCAGCACCACGCATGCTAAAGATCTTCTGTCCACACCATGCATACTCTCTTCTCCACACACACATGTATCTATCCACCCTTTTTTAGTGTAAAAAACAACTAAAATATGCGTAGGAAAAAAATAAAAAATGTGTTTGAATATTTCTACAGCAAACAAGAGTAAAGTTCTTCCACACAACAAGTGGATTAATACCCAGTTTTCCACGCAGCCGTCAAGCTTTTCCACGCAAATTTATGTCTTCACGTAGGCTTTGGTAACATCTCCACACAAAAAAAGAAAAGTAAAATATGCACACATCAAAAGATCTCCACGCACAGTAAATGATCTCCACGTAGGTTACACAGGTCAGAGACAAAACAATAGGTTGTTGTTTCCTCTAGTCCTCCACACACACTACAGGACACTCCAATTTTTCTATACCTCCACGCAGTAGGTGGAAAAAACTCCACTATTCAGCGCAGAAAAAACAAGAAAAGAAAATGCGTAGGTAATAGTGCCTTTTTTTAAATTCCACGTTTTTAAAAACAAAACGTTTTCTCCTGACTTGCGTAGGTTTTAACAAGAATATTTTTTTTCTTTCTTTCGTCTCCATGCACAGCTCTAACTCGCTGATGAAAAATCCTTTACATGTACTGGTAGATTCCCACGTCCAAATTTTTCTTTTATCCAAGCTGAGAATGGATGTCTCCTTCAAACGCACATGTCAGAGTTTCAGAATTCTCTAATACCAAACTATGAGGTAGAAATGGAGGAGAAAGAATAGAGATTGAATATCTCCTATTATTCTATTAAACATAGAACTCACGTACATTATTTATAGGAAATTATTTGAACAATACTCCCCTAAATGGATGGAGAGGTTACAAAATAGAAGGAGAGAATAATGGAATACACCTAGAAGGAGAAGATAAAGGGATAGAATGGAATATACACTCCTAAAAATATAGATTATTCAACGTATGCTAACAAATAAAAACCAGAATAGAGGAACCGATGATGGTTAAAGGGTGGATGGTGGCGTTTACAGTAACCAATATCGGTTACTATGTGAAAATCAATAGTTTTAACAAATGAGGAAAAAACTGATGAAAATGAAATAAGGAAACTGTACTTGACTATGATATTAGAATTCTGGGGATATGATGATGTCCTAAGAACATCAAATAAAATAGAAGAGGTGATGAATGCTTTTTTTGGGTAAAATGACCAAAAGAGATGGAAACTGAAACTAGTGAGGTAAACTGATGATAGTCAGATGGAAATTGGTGATGGTCACTAGACCAACGCTGGTTACTATGAAATTTGAATAAATGAAGAAAAATTGGTTTTTTGTGAATTGGGTTAGATTGAGTATCAACCCATAAGTCTGAGGATGATAGTACTAGACCCTGACACACTCAGAAATAGTCATAATACTCCAACTATGATTGTGGGGTGTGAAAGGAAGAGGAAAGTTGAGAACGTAACCTCACAACTCAAAACCCAACTCAGGAAAAAGCTAAGAAAAACACACAATCCTATAAGTGAATTTTATGTTTTTAGCTTATGTTATTTAATACTGACTTGTGAATTTAGAACAGATTTTTTTGGTTGGGAAGTAATCCTATGAATAGGTAAATTCTAACAGGTGGTTTTAGGTTATGTTTTGGCGGGGGTGGTCCTTTCTCTGAGATAATGGCTGGACATAGAAACCAGCTAGGCATCCACTATCAATCCTCTGATCCTGTGATCTTTGACAGCTTCTTATAGATAAGGTGTTGTTTAAGAAGATGTGGCAATATTTATTTGAGCAGTTTGGTAAAGAGAGAGAAGAGAAGGAACTTCTACGATTCAATTATGTCAACCATCAGCTAGACATGACTTCCAGCGTATAGGTTGCCCTCAGTTTTTAATGTGAGCTAAAATGAAGCATACAAGAATGAAATGTAAAAGATGTTAGAACCCAAATCGACAATTAGATTTGATGTAGCAAATGATTAATAGGTCAAGAATATTCTCTTTCACTACTATACAAATGCAAGAAGAAAGAAAGGATTCGTTTTAAACACAAAATCACAAATGTCGCTTAGAAAATTAGAATAAAATAATGTTACCAAGGAGAAGATTAAATGTGTATTTTTCAAAAGAAAGAGACACACAAGATCTCCCTATATGAAGAAAATGTAATGAACCTAAGAGAGGGTCCCATCGGGTGTGCCAAAATGTTTCATCGGATTCTTAACAGATTTAATGAAACAGATAGAAAGTGATAGGCCAAGGAGGAATACATGTTTGTGATGTCAGTTGAAGGTTGTGTGCACATTTTTGATTTCTGATCTAGGATGACCATGAAGAACTTCCTTTTGGCTAGGAGGAACTACTTGTAAATACAAAACAAGACCTGAAGAAGAATATTAAACAATATATGACGGTGGACTTCCTAGCGTGTGCTAGATCCAGGAAGTGTGATACTTCCTAGATGGTTTTCAATCCACTGTTTGATACAATTTAATGCAATAAATAACATAAAAAAATGACATCCTACTATATTTGATATGATTTAGGCATCTCATTCAAATACAATAAGAAAATATAATCTAACAGGTAGGGTTATGATCAGATCTGGAGGTTGATTAGATGCTTTTGAGTTTTTGCTAGTTTGACAGAGGTCTGGTAAAGGCTACAAATGAATCTAGGTAGTTTCGGGAAGGATATTAGCTTGATTTCCTGAACTAGGTTGTTAGACACAGATACCGATGCCGGTCAGAGTGAGACTAACAATGGTTTAGATATGATCGATGGTAGTTTTGGGTGGATAATGGTAGTATGTCAAAATAGATGCCCAAGCTCTCTCTATGTCTACACATAGAGTTAGGAAGGTCTGTGGTAGGATTGTAGGTGGGGTTCCAATTTTGGGTAAGGTTCTGTGAGGTTTTTGTGGTGTTAAGGTCAACTTAGTGAAAGTCTGTCAGGGGACACAGTAACCGACGTCAGTCGGGTCACTGATGTCGGTAAAGGGGAAACTGACGACGGTCAAGGTGACCAAAAATTAGTAGGGGAAAAATGGTGGAAATCAAATAAAATTAGTTTTAGAGCTTCTCTATGATTGCATAGAGAATGGAAGAAAGATGGTTAGGCTCAAAAAGATTCTAGGAAGGCTCAGGAATGCATATGAGTCAGCTATGGGGACCTAACTAGTTGTGGGTAGTTGGATGGGTTGATTGAAAGGAAAATGGGGATGGCGGAATGCAAAGGAGAATAAGATATAATTCAACTAGGATAAAGAAACTACAATCTAAGTAAGTATAAAATGATGTAGATCAAAACACACTTACTTGTATTTACGGGCCTGGTTGGTGGAAGATAACAATGGTTGATCTATGAAGCTGGTGGTCATTGTCATGAAAATCCTTCCTAGAATGTTACCGTGAACACCAACACCTTCAGATTAGTCTTGGTGTTGGCTAGGGGGCATCTGGGTACTTGAGAAGACTCTGGTTCTTGCTTGCATGCAGATATCTCTCTCTCTCTCTCTCCAAACTTTGAAAGAATGACCAACCTCCCAAAACTCAAAATTTCCAACCTACTAAACAAGGTTTCCAAAATGAATATATGGTAAGAGACGATGGTTAGGGTGATCGGCGTCAGTTTAGAGTTAACCCACATTGGTTAAGACGGGGAATCCTAGGTTTTCCAAAATAGCAATAGTATCCATGTTTTTCCCTCGGTAAAATTGATTAAGCCATGACCCCCACACAAGAAGAAGCTAGAGAATCCATGTTTAAATCCTACAATCAGGCAATAGAGGAACTCTACAATGGAGTGGCAAGGTCTATAAAAGATCAAACGACCCTGTGCAAGAAAAAATTAAAGAAATGTATTTGTCGAGAAAACCGCTACTTCAAATCCAGCAAATAGATTAGAGGCAAGCTCAAAAATGGAATAACTAGGTCGGGGTAGGAGGCCGAGTAGTGTGAAAAGAACTAGTGGCTCAAAGGAAAAGGAACGGTGAAGATTCGACAGTTTTCAGGCTTCGAAAATGGTTCAGAATGGGCCCTAAAATGACTAAGTATAGAGGAGACAGTGGAGGGAGCCAAGTTTCCAAATGGCGCAGCTCCATAGATTGAATCCAAAGGGGTAGACCCAAATGAGCGCCAAGCTTCCATGCACGTCCAGATCCCCAAAACATTACACTGACCGTTAAAAATTCTTTGACTTAGCAAAGGATGCAAAGTGTCTTAATGGTGTCACATTCAAAAGTGGGATCCAAGCTGAAAACTCAAACTTGCACCATCCCTCCATGTAGAAAATGGTCAACAGAGGTCAAAAAGGAGAGCTGGCCCAAAATGACTAAGTATAGAGTGCAGGTGGAAAGTGCCAAGTATCAACACGATGCTCCTTCAAAGGTAAAATCCTAAGCAAGTTTTCAAATGAGCATAGGCCTTCCAAGAGTCTCAGAGTCAAAAAAGAGACAGAGTCAGCGGTTGAATAGTCAAGGAATAGGCAGGCCAGTGGAGGGATCCAAGTGTCAACACGGTGCTTTTTCAGAGGTAAAACTTGGGGCGGGTTTCCAAACAAGCGCCAGGACACCATGTGTCCAAGGTCAGAATTTTGGCCCCACCAAGAAAAGAGACTCAAGAAAAATAGAAATAATCCCAAAGAGCACATAGAGGCCGCCGCGTGGACCCTATATGGATAAACTCTTTAAAATATTGCGCGCTCACGATCCAAATATTCAAATGGCCATATCTTTTGACTGGAGACTCAGATTTTGGTGGGAGAAGACTTTTTGGAAATGTCTCGACACCCTTTACACCATGGAAACATAAAATATCATTCTTAACAAGATCTTCCAGGCCATTAATACAAATCCCAATTCATCCAACTACCATATCTGATTCAATTTGATCCATCGGGGAACCAAACATGACAAATTTGGGGCAGATTTGAGAAAGGCATTAATTGATAGTGGTTGAGCTTTCAAATCAGGATTCAATACATATCTCTAGGTGGTTAAAGAAGGACTCTAATTCTTCCCTCTTCTCTCTCTTATTCTTCATATATATTGTAATGAAGGGGCATATGCAAAGGGTTGGTAGTTGATCTTACCTCTTCTGCCCCCCCTCTCCTTCTTCCTTAGGGTAGAACACGGAGTCTAAGCCTCCTTTCACATCTCTGTAATGGAATTTTCTTACCTCTTTCCCACTAACAATGTACTATGTGAATTTTTAGAGCAATAAAATCTATTTTGTGATGCATCTCTCCATCCTTTTCTTATTTTATTATCTCTCCTAGGCTCTTGTTATTTCAGGGTATATTGTGCATATACTGATGTTTGTTACAGGTCCTGGGAGCTGTGTTTAATGGTTTTGAAGTGGTGTTCTATGTGAAATCTATCTTTGGTCTATGGTGCATCTTGTCCACCCTCTCCTCTACTCACCTCTTTCCACTTCAGGCGGTCGGGTTTGTGATTCAACCACTTCCTTTTCTAGTGTATCACCTCTTAGTGTATGCTCTTTTACCCTCTCTCTCTCTCTGTATCCCCTTGGAATGGTTAGATTAGGATAGGATAGGTTCTTACTACACTAGAGTAGCTTGTGGTAGGTATATTAGGAGGCAAGAACCAAATATCTCTGAAGGTCCATCTCAAGTTTTGCAATTCCCACAACTTAAGAGATGGTCCCATGTTGTGCAATCACACCGGATGCCCCACTCCACACCCGAGCCATTCCGGGGTGATGTGATTTTTTGCTAACAAGTAGATAGGCCTCAAGAAAGAGGCCAGTTTATAACAAAACCACTATAAAAGTGTGATGATCAATAAAAAAAGGAGACCAAAACAAGGAGCCCAGAAAGTTAGGCCATAGCCACAAATATGGAGGATGGATGAGGTGGAAAATGGTTGTCGATTTTTTTACCCCATCCAAAACCAAAGGGGTGAGCTGAGTCCAAGATGGGCTCCCACCCACTTTATTATTGGTTTTGTTGTTGTTTCTCAAGAACCTCTGTAGATGACCCAGAGGGAGAAATGGAAAGATCTAGTAATGATAATTTTCCCTACTAGGGGATATTGTAACCAACACTACCAAAATCACCAAGCCTACCAAAGGCCCCACAGTGATCAGGGGAAGGATTAAAAGAGAAATAATACCACTGTAGTCAAGGAGAAGGGCTCTACAAACTCTGAGAGTGATGTCTATGATTCCTTTGCCTCAATGTCAAGGAGGAGAGTGGCACAAATGAGGTGATGAGAAGAAAATGGAAAGGGAATCTAGAGGAAATAGACTGACCATACATGGGGTAGTTCATCAATGGTCAAGAAAATGCTAGAGGTGCTCAACCTCCAATAAAAATTTCTCAACCTAGTTTTGAATCTAGAGCATCACATTAGAAATAAAAACCTTTATTATCCATAGGAACATCATTAAAAATGACATTGTTTCTGTCTTTCCAAAGATGAAAAAGAATATCAGTCCTAAACATGTGCCAATTTTTTTTGTAAATGACAGGCAACAAATATGATTCCCCCAAGACAATAATATTTTAGGAAAATAATTCTAGAGAAAAGGGATGAAACACGGTATGAATCCACTTCCATGTCAATTGATCACGAGGTAAAATAACAAAGAATGTGCTTAATAGACTTCAGTTGATGAGAAACCATGAAAGTGGTGTTAAGATCCATATGCTTGAGTTTGTCCCTAGTTGGAAACCCTTGGTGTAAAATACACAATAGAAAATGATCTTTTTTGGGTTTGGCAAGAACACTCAAAACCCTCTGAAACTGAAATTTTATAAGTAGAATTATGGAAGGTAATACTCCAATGATGGTTAAGATTTTCAGTGGGCACCAACTGAGATGAAATTATGGAGTATCCCAAATGGGGATTGTAATAGTAGAAAGGCATGGCAGTGGGCTAGTATCAGTCCTGCCATCATGGGACACAAGAGGTGTCACCAAATTTGTGCACATATTCATTAGGTATGCAAGCAAACAATTTTTAAATTAGTTATGTGTCTTAATGTTGAAGATTATATTTAGTAGAAAGTATGACCTAGTAAATCTTAGATATGTAGCATTTGCAAAATATATCTCCCAGCACCTTGATTCCTTTTCTAAAAATTCAAAAACCTTTAGCCAGAGGAGCCAACATAACAAGGGACATCATGAAACATTAGAATAGATGAAAACCAAATAAAGTGGGAGTTAATAGATAGACTAGATATGAAGCCATCCCCCTTCCAAATTATGTTCATTTTAAGAAACTTCAAGGATTTATAAATTCTTTGGCCAATGAAAGTACCCCAATTTTAACTAAAATAGGTTTGAGAATAAGGGATTTAAATTTTATACCTTTCCAGGATTTCCTACCCAAAGGAGATCCTTGACAAAGGTAATGTCAGAGAAAATTCATCCAAGCCTCGTTACCTTCCAGTATACGGATTAAGCACTTGGTACGAAGAGCATGTCTTTGGAGTTTTATGTCAAACAACATAATGACCCTAGCTTCTTTAGGACTACAATACATATCCCAAGCAACCCTTTGGAGCCCATTATTCCCTTCAGAGTTATCCCACATAAATTCTTGTAACAACTTCTTTGAATTTTGGAATATGTAGCATTAAATGGAGCCCACTAAGAATAATAATAAATGTGAGTAATTGATAACACCTTGGAGTAGATTTGAAAATTTTCTTCCAAAGAAAGACGTTTGGCAATCCATAAGGAAATATTACACTCAAGCCTTTGAACCACATAAGTCCATAGTTATACAAAACTGGCTTAGAAAGTAAAGGGAACACCAAGAGACTTGAACTAAATACCTGGCTGAATCTATCTCCACTACATGCCTTCTAACTAGGGAGGGATAGGAGACTAGGAATGTTGATAACACTGGGTTTTCTCCTATTGAATAGAGGAGCCATAATCTAGAAAATAAAATTATATAAACATTCTAAAGAACTTTTAACAGATTGTTCTTCCTCTAGGAGTGTGAGAAAATAATCATATGTGAAGTGGTCATTAATGAGTTGTTAATACAAAGTAGGAAAAGAGATCCCTTTATCCAAACCTAGAGAGGAACTATGTGCTATCAGATAATAAAACCCTTCAACATAAAGTGTCTAAATCAAGGGGGGAAATTACACCCTTGTCTAATGGATCTAAATAAATCAAACCTGCAAGATTGAACCCCATTGATGGACATACATGCCCCAACATTGTTACAGAGAATTTATACAAACTAAACAAATACCAGCCCAGACCCAAGAGCTTAAATCATATACAAAATGAAAGACCATTCAATGTGATCATAAGATTTAGCAAATTCAATTTTAATAAATAAAGCTTTTTTGTTAGAGATTTTAGCCCATTCCATCCCTTCCCAAACAAAAATAATAGTATCTAAGATTTACCGGTGCTTGATGAAACCCTTTTTTTTCTTCTAAAAATAAGAGGATGGAGATTCGAAACCCTATTAGGAACAACCTTAGGTGTTATTTTGTGAGAGATATTAAGAAATGTGATGGGTCACCATTTAGAAATTTGTTTAAGTTCTCCAGATTTGGGGATAAACCTGATGTTTCCTTGGTTAATCATTTCTCTCAAAGAGTTGGAATGTAAAGATTCAAGGTACAAATTATACAGATCAACCCCCAGAGTGTCCCATAAGTTATGCTATAATTAAGAGGCGAAGTCATCGATACCTAGAGGGATCCATTTGAAATGTTTCCAACTAAATATATGTGAGAGAGAAAGGTCTATCACACGCTATTCGTTGAGTGAATTTATAACGCACAACTTATAGGAATTTTAAAATAGCCTCTTCCATAGCATGGTAGATGGTTAAGAGTAAAAAACCCCATGATAGTGATGGAAAAAATATTGGAGGATATCCAACAGAGAAGTGTGAAAAACATTCCCTTGAAAAATGGATTTAATTTGATTAGGGGAATTCTTAGCATGAAGTATGTAAAATAATTCTTTAGAATCTCTGTCACCGACTTTGAGCCAATGTAACTGAGCATGTAGTAGATCACTTCATACTTTGTAAGATTCCTCCATCTTAAGTTTGTGTCTCCAATGGGTATCCTAGAGTTGTAGGGAATGATTGAAAGGAGATAAATTAAGATCTTGTGAGACACATTTAAACTTAAGATATGAAGCCTCATGTGTTTCCTATTAAAAGAGAGAATTTTTTTTTCCATAGATGTGAAGGAAGGTGCTAGTTATTTTGATGGCATAATTCCACCAAGCAATCCATCCCTCCCTGCAAGCATGGTGAGGAACTAACTTCCAAATGAATTGAATATCAAACATGGTCTGATAATGCTTCAGGTGTGTAATGTTTAAGTAAAATTGAGAGATAACCATTTATAGGTTTGGCCAAAGTAATGTAAAATAAAATGAGTGAGTGGTCAGATAAGAGACCTTTGTTAGTGATCACAATAGATTTGACCAGGATGGGAGAAAGATAGAAGAAGTCTTGACTTGACATAAAGGCATGATCTGTCCTCTCAACAACCCTATCTTGACCCTATTGAAAATTGGACCAAGTATACCAGGTAGAGTTGGAGCTCTCCTTATAATGTATGTTGGGTTCAAAAAAATTGGTCTTGTGCCACATATAGAACCAAGCCTCTCACTCCCTCATGCATCAATGCATAGGTAAATTACCAAATTTATCTTCTAAGTACTCAATCATATAAAAATCACCACAAAAAATATAGAAAGCATCAAGCAAGGAATTGGTAAACTAGCGCAAAAACAGAGGTTTGTCAACCACATAATTGGATGCATAGATATTGGCTAGACCGAAGATATTCCTATCAAAATCAAAGAGATTCCAAACCATTTGATGAGTGGGGTTAGATCCCCATTAGATCACATGGTGATTTAGGTTAGGGGAAATCAAGGTCATGACCCCTCCATGCCCATGGTAATGATTAGAAGCATGGTAAATAGCAATGGGCTAGATGATGTGAGAAACAAAATGAAGTAAAAACCCTACAAATCAAACTTATTACAGACACATAACACACATATGCTTAAAGAGTAGATAACACACGTGATGAGATATCTCTAGGTAGGTTTAGTAAGGGAACCTATATTCCAAGGGGCATGGGAAACATTTGCTAATGACCATGGTTTTAGTAGAAATAAATTATATGCACTTGGGTACATTTCTAGGTCCTAAAGCATACTAATATATACATGATTCCTAAGAAATAAAACTAGTGGTTGATAACTCTTTTTTGGTCTTTGATTGCTTTATCTCTTGCACTTTATTTTTCTTACACATCTTACAAGTTTTCTTGATTTCAAGGCTAAGACTGTCTAAAATCTTGGGAGAGTTTAGATCCTCCCATATATAAACTACAACTTTACTCTTCTTCTTCACGTGATCCTGAAGGTTAAGTTGTCCCATGGGAGCACTTATCCACCATCACAAGTGCCATACTCATTGAACCACCCCCTTTTTGGATTCATGTCAAATGATGATCCTAAATCAATGGACCATATATCATTGCATGTATGCACACTTAAACATGCAAGAGACCCGCATCCTCCTTCATATGTGTATGATCATCCATCTCAGGAACCCACATCATAAGGGGATTATTGTCATTTTTCATCGTACATTCCTTCATGAAATTCCCTATTTTACCATAGATCTAACACTTATTGAAATTTATTTCAGGTGTCTTAGATATATTTTTAAAATTTGAGCACTTCTCCCAAAACTTCCTTTTGTCTCTCTATTTATCACACCCAAAAAACAAAAAGATTCATTTAAATGATATTCATCCATAGGATTTCTCTTAATATCTTCAAAAAATAAATTCAAAAATATATCCTGAAGCTTCAAGGTAGACATATTGTAGAATGACACTCTCATCTTCATATGGCCATAACTTTTGACTAAGAGCTCAGATTTGCACAAAATTAGACTTTTTAGAAATATCTCACTGTCCTCTACACAAAAAAGACTAGTTTTCTTAATTTTAGTGAGATTAAGTATTTCAAATTGAAGAAATACAGTCCGACATATTAGATGACTGTTTCCAAATTTATCACTACCCAAATGACGAGGTATGGGCTTCCTTTCATCTCCAACAAGGCAAAGTACATGGTGCCATGGGTTTTACAGTGGCACCCATCATTGTTGCAAGTGATTTTAATGCATTTTAGGGTGGTTGAAGAAAGATTTTGAATTCATTCTCTCTCCCTTCTCTCATTCTTCTTATATATTGTAAGGAGGGGTTCATTTCAAAAGGTTGTATAGTCTTGCTTTGCACCCTCCCTTCTTCTCTTATTTGTAAGTGATCTTTTGGAGTTCAAACCTCCCATTCAAGTTTTAATGCAAATTAGTGCCTCTTGGCCATTGTAATGCACTGTATCAAATCTATAGAAAAGTAATATAATTTTGTGGATGAATTTCAACCCTCTCTTGTGTTCATTGCATTCTCTTGATCTCTCATTGCAATTTTGGTTAACTGTCCATGTTAAATTATGTTGCATATTTAATGGTCTGAGTTTAATGGTGAATAAATTCATAACAATTGGTTTACTTGTGGTGTGTATTCATCCCCTTCAAACTTATTAGTTTTCATCTCCATGCAAAGTAGGTGTTCAACATTCCTTATTGGTGCATCTCCACTAGTAGATTAGTTTATTTTTCTTGCATCTTCTTATCCCTACCTCCTTGGAAAATTTTAGGAAAGGATTTAGATTAGTTTTCTACAAATTGGTGAGTGGTGATATATACATGAATAGGAATTCGTCTTTCTCAAGAGATATTTCCTGATTGCAAAAGTCCCACACTTTGGAAAATATCCATGTTATGCAATCACACTGACAGTTTCAATGCATCAAATTGTAAACAATCAAGGGTTTTTTGATCACGCATCAACGACATCTTAGAGCAGTATTATATGTTTCGACTCTCATCTTACCTTGGTAATTATCAATGGTGAGTTGATAGGCTTGGTATGTTTTGATAGAATGCGGGAGTAGAAGGCTGAAGAAGACATAGGAAGATTCTAGTTTGTGATGAATACGTGGGGACAGAGTTTACGGGTTTGTTGGAAATGAAAATCAGGAACATTTCCATGAGGAAATGGTTGTTGAGGAATTCAATGATGTGTATGTGATGAGATTTATAGGAACCTGTGGAAGATGATGGTAGAACCCAAGTAATTTTTGGGGTAGGTGGAATTTATTTGAAATGGACAAGAGATTAAGGTGTACCAATCTCATGTCAAAATCCTCTAGACAATTTTTATGCATCATGAGATGGAGGGGTTGGAGGTTTTCCTAATATCCATGCACTATCATTTGCATTTCCTAACCAAAGTAGTCTTCACCATTTCGAAGGGGCAAGAAGCACTGACCAAGGGTAAAAAGAATTCTGCTACCGTCGAAGGCCAAGGTAGTTATTCCTAGGTTTTGTGATCTGACAAGGGACTCTAGGTCTAAGAAGGATGATTCAAAGGTGGAAAAATTGGTTGAGTTCATGGGTGACAGAAGCAAAAAAAATCAGGTGGGTGAATCTTCTGAGCTTCAGGAATAATAGTTATAAAGTCATCGGGCTTCGTTCTCACATAGGATAGCCATTTTTATGGCCATGATGTGGATTTTATTTAATTATGTTAACTAGTTTTTTAAGTTGAAAGGGCTAGATGGAGCAATTTCTATTTGATCTCCCCTTTTTTCATTTCTTAGGCATGAAAAGGTGTCATTTTGAGAGCGTAGATGAGTTTATCTATTAATGGCTGGCATTTAAAGTATTTTTGTAGGCTATGGCCTTCTCCCTAGGGATTATAAGAAAAAATAAATCTTTGTATGGTTTTTAGTATGAAAAGAATAATAAATTATTTTTGTTTTCAATTACATTTATTTAATGTTATTTATGTACATTTATGATCTTTTAATGCATAACAAAAACCTTCACAAAAATAATTAATAATAAAATTATTTTTCTTATAAAATAAATGTATAGTCTATCGCATCACATAATAATAACCCTTGTTTCTCCTCCATTTTAAATTTATAAGATTGAATTTATTAGTCCCCTTCCAACTCTATAGAAGGGTGATATGCGACTCCTCGCACTTGCAAAGTGTGAGTCCTCACACTTTACAAGTGATAATCCTAGCATGGATGTTTGGATGATTCAGAGTTGGAAGTATGAGTTCTGAGCTAGAATTGTGAATGGTTTAGAGTTGGAAGTATGGATGGCTCGAAGCTGGAAGCATGAATGGTCTAGAGTTCACCTTTAAGGAATAATGTAAATAGTTTAGAGCTTAGTCCAAAGCCCAAGAATATTTCTAATGTAACATAATCATAAAATGTGAATTTGTTTTATAGATTTATTTCCAATTGAATATTCAAATATTTCAATTTACTATTTAAATAATGAACGTCTTACTAAAAATGGAAATTTAAATTGAATTTCAACTAAATATAAAACTTAAACAATTGTAATTGTATATGGAATGAGATCTAAGAAATCAACCAATTCACAACAATTATTTTTCAAATTCAAATTATAGTTTATAGTATACATTTATTTTTCATAGTTGTGATCATTTTTTATTATACTCTAACAATAGACTTTTAATAAGAAAATATCATTGCTGATAAATTTTCACTCCAATATAAATGATGACATCTAACTATCAATTACATTGTAAGCATTAGACATTAATCAAATCATATAGAAAATATTCAAGGAACGTTATTTCAAACATAAATTTATATATTGATTTGTTAAATTGTTGTCTGAGACATAATACATTGCTTTAAGGTTTATCTTACATCATGTGTATCACCTATTAAGGCTAGTTTTATAAACAATGTTACCATAAGCCTTTTACCACTTTTAAAATCTCTATCTGAAGTAACTTTCAGAGACACAAAAAAATTATCCTCAGGCTCTCCTTTGTTTCTTACATTGATTACAAATTTTGTTTCACAATTGTGATGGATATTTGGATCTCTCCAAATTGTATCCAAATTTTTAATCAATCTTTCTTATTATTATCTTACATCATGTGTATTACCTATTAAGGATAGTTTTATAAACAATGTTACCATAAGCCTTTTACCACTTTTAAAATCTCTATCTGAAGTAACTTTCGAAGACACCACAAAATTATCCTCAGCCTCTCCTTTGTTGCTTATATTGATTAAAAATTTTGTTTAACAATTGTGATGTATATTTGGATCTCTCCAAATTGTATCCAAATTTTTAATCAATCTTTCTTCTTCTTTTTTACAGTGCTCTAGACCCCAAAAAACCAATGGATTAGCCTCCACTTTATATAAATGTAGTAGTTTCGTTGCCATTTTTTACATAAATTGTGTAGATGCAGCTAATAGAAATGACGGACGGAGCCTCTTAGTTCAATGTGTTCATTGTTTAATTGTATTTTTTTTTCCTTTTAAATATTTTCTTTTGAACTAACAATCTGTCTAATTCAAGAACAAGTAAAATTTTCTTTCGAGGCACTACAAAAAATAATATTGAGATACATTATTACATTATATCACATTAGAATAGTATAAGATTATTTCACTAAGAATATATTTTTACTTATGTCCTTACATATTCCCATTGTTTGAGTATTGTATAGATTTGTAGATTTTGCACAATGTACGAATTATAATTAATTAAATTTTAACAAATTTATTCCAATCAACATTGAAAAGTATTAAATTTTATAAAAATTTAAAATAGTATTAGATACATGTCTGAGAATCGGTTATCATAATATATGGTGTAGGGTTTGACACAACTTTTGTATTCACCACTATTAGTTACAAGTGTTGTTGTGGAACGTCTTGATGTAGAACGTCTTGTTGTGGAATGTCTTGCTAGTTGCAATTGTTAATGTAACCATAAGAATAACAATTTTACTACACTGATTTACTTCATTGTTTACACTTGTATGAGAACCACCCATACATGTTTATAGAGGTTCAATAAAATCCTTCATGGAATATGTAAGCTAATATTGGAAATAAAGTATTGTTAATAATGGACAGGTGTCCATTCTCAGATACATATTAAATGAAACTTCAATTTTTTTTATAATTAGTGTCTCTCCATTTAAATAAATTTTAGAATGGGCAATTACCCAGTTTGGCAAGGACAATATTCTTAAAATGGACATATGCTCATACTCTTATTATAAAATGTACAATATTTACAATTATTTATTTGACGAGTTTGGAGGTAATAGAATAAAATGATCTAGAGCAGAACGTTTTGAATGGTACGAAGTAGGAAATATAAGTGCTTTGGAGCTAAATGTGTTAATGTTTTGGAGCTGGAATTATTGATTGTCAGAAGTTGGGATTATGGCTGGTACGGAGATGGAAAGATGGATTGTCTAGAGCTGGAATGATGTGTGGTCTGGAGATAGTTGTCTTAATGGTCCATAGCTATAAGTATTAATGGTTCAGATCATAAAGTATGAATTTTTGTAACTAGAAATATAAATGGTTCATAACTTAAAGGGTGAATGGTCAGGAGCTGGGAATATATATGGTCCAGAGATCAAAAGGTGAATGCTCTGGAGCTGGAATTGTAAATTATAGTATAAGAATGGGTACCTGCCCATTTATATCATTCTCAAAAAAATATATACATGAATATACTATATCAAGGAAATGATTCTAAAATTTTAAATAAAATATAATATATATATATATAAAGTAAACATCATTAAGAATTGATAACAGTTCATTTTAAATTACATAAAAGAGTGTAATATGAAAATTAGAATAACAAATGCTTAATAAATCCTAATCACCTAGAGGCATAGTTAGAAATTTATAATATTTTTTCAACATGAGCTCCTACTTTGTATTTTCCACTATCGATATAAGGGAAGTCCTCTGAACATTTTTTGATTCCTTTATTGCATTTGTACCACCATATAATATTAAAATGGGGGATAAATCAGTGTTGCAGCTATTAATCATGTGATCCCAAAAATGCATAGATATCTCATGTTTGAACTAATGTTCTACAATTACAACCCCAATATCATTGGGTCTAACAATATCCAAGGGCTCATCATGTGACCAGTCAAGATCTACTATCATATCTTCATTAATTTTTTCATTTGAACTATCTACACCATATATGCTAAAATATTTTGAAAACCCTCTTAGCCCAACATCTTCATTCAAAGCCGTGTAGCACCCTTCTAAAATGGTTGCATTTTTTTTTTAATTTTTTCATGTAAATGCCTATATAATTCTAAAACAAATATTCTTATATTATAGATAAAATAAAGATGCATACACAGTTTCGTTGTACTTGAACCAGATGCATGTGAGAAGTTCTATTATATCCTTTTGTGAGATATTACTCAAAAGATTACAAAAATCAGCAATAACCACTTCTACACTGAGTGGGCACATATGATTTTTTAAACCCGCCAAATGTTATTCTTAGTAAAAAGGGATAATAACATTGACAAGTAAACTCATATCTATCTAGTTCCTTTGGTTGTGAATTGTTGTTAACAAAAGATACATATAATTCTAGGAGTTGAATCACATTATTTGAATAATTCATCACATCTCCTTGAATCCCTTCATCTAATTGAGTAGATTTTCTTTTTTTTCTTGTAAACTCCAAACTCTTCATAGACTTGAGAAAAATGAGTCTCATGCATTTCAAATTTCTCAATCATTTTTGTTACATTACATCCCATAATAGAAATTTTTTATGGAACTTTGGTTTTCATATAAGATATAACCTTGATTCTTGTGGATCTATTATCCTTTACCATCTTGCAATAGTCCTCAAAAGTTATTTCATTGACACTAGGTTCTATTTTAAACCAAACTTCACCACTGACACATTTATCTGCAAGCATATCTAATTCTTCATTTTCATACCTTTTATGCCCCTAAAAATTGATCTGTAGTATTTTCGGGTGTTGGAAGTTTCATAAACCTCCCTAAACTATGAACACATTACAGAGCATTCTAAGACCTTTTCAACGGTATGCAAAATTCTAGGAACATAGTCCGGATTCAGAAGTTATCGCAGGTCA
Organism: Taxus chinensis; assembly: GCA_019776745.2. Taxonomy (NCBI): domain Eukaryota; kingdom Viridiplantae; phylum Streptophyta; class Pinopsida; order Cupressales; family Taxaceae; genus Taxus; species Taxus chinensis. Next base: position 810,846,437 of record CM034146.1, read on the forward strand.
AAGATTTGATTGAAAATGGTCCAAATTGGTCAACTGGCGAATCATGCGTTGACACATGGCAAGTTTGGAAAAAAGTTAAAATTTTTGGGCCTCGCTATTTATTGGTCGGGGACCCTCAACCAGGTTTGGCACACTCTTTTGTAAGAGGGGTGCCTTTGCCACCTTTATTCGTATTTCCAATATAACCATTTTTGTTTTATATGCCTATTATTATTCTAACTCCTCCAATGTGGGATTATATGTTTGGAGAGTTGAATTATTACCTTCCAGATCTATGATGCATTACAAGGAGAGATATTTTATTATCTCAGTGGGGTGATCAACTCCCCACCAAGTTGATCACTTTATATCCATATGGTTTGGGATTTTTTTATCCCCTATTACCTTGGCAACCACATTGGTCGATTTGCATATGACTCGGTCGAAGCCCTTTATCCAACTGTTTGGAGGTTCAACGATAATAACGGATCCACAATGAGGAGCTCGGAAATATCACCTTATAATTCAGTTCCCATTTCCCACAAATCATGGTGCAACATATGGAATGGGATAAACATTTAATGCACGTGACCACAACGGAGGGGATTAATGCACAGTCACCTCGGCCGGATCCCGGAGGGGCCGATGAAACTAACCTCTACTAGATCGCCAAAGTTACATGGAAAAACAAAAGGGATTGAATGTGGCTGAGGCCATGATAACATAGGCCTACCTACCTATACTTAAACCCATCAATGGCCCATCTCGCTACAAATGTGGGATTTTCCCACTGCCATGCATTAAAGCGGTCGGTGGAAAATATTGAGGCGGGATTAGAACCCCCAACCTTGCAGGAAATAACAAACATGACTCACTGTTGAGCCCACATGGCTCATTGGGCAGAAAAAAGAGCTCGTTGTTATTCAAAAAACAAAAGTTGTAGGTATGTGTTAAGGCATCCAGGGAGCAATTTTGGAAAATGTCAGTTTTGGAGCACTTAAGGGGCCGAACTAGGCCATAGTGTAAAAATGAAAAATGTTTAGAATTCTAAGAGGAATCCAAATAAGTGATTAGTATTCATGGAATTCTTGTAAATATCCATTTGTAGGTGTTTTCATAGCACAGTTGCAGGGGGGCACATTGTGAAGACATTCTAATGGCTACTAATAGATTTGTGAATGGTTTCTGGTAAATTGTAGAGTTCCCAAATTCTAATATCATCCCATTTACAGGTTTCAAAGTTTTATTTTTAATTATTGAAGGTAAATTGTACTTAATTAGATTTTAATAGATCGATTCACTTTCTATCAATTTGGAGACGTATCCTTTGGGTGAACTCCGTTATCAATTTTGTTTTGTGGATGATTTATTTTTGTTTTTGATGAAAGTTTTGATTAGATAAAATCAGTAATGGATTTTTATTAATTTGGTTAATCAATTCATCAATTAAAATGGGAAAATGGACGTAAGTGAAATTTCAGTATCCATAATCCATAAATTTTAAACGTATGCACATTTAGTGTTATGATTGAAAATCATATTGAGGTGCATCTATGAACAAGAAATTAATCAATCTTGGAAAATTGAACCATAAAATTGATTTTAATTTTGAGATCCTTATAAACAATTAAAAGTGGAAAAATTTAACACCCTTTTTGGATCATGTTTTGGTATCAGAGCAGTTAGATTGTTAGATTAGCTTCTAATTGTGTGATTTCATTTTTGTGTTTTTCCACACATTTTGGATCTTGTTAATCTTTTATTGCAGTGTGCAGTTTTGGGAGTTACAGGTTGTTTGCAAGAAAATAGAAAATCATGGGTAAGTCATCCAAACAAGAGAAATTAGATGAGCTTGAGGATATTAACTGCTAGATCCAGGAAGATAACTATCTCCTGAGATCAATGTATTTATCTTTAGAAGAGGAGAATGTTTGGTTGAAACTGGAAATATAATACAAGGATGAGTTATATGCAAGATTGCAACATGGTGAGAAAGGGAATAAACCCTTGACTACAGATGTAGAAACAATGATGGATGCATTTACTTAAGTATGTCACCATCAAATTCCTCATCCCAATCTGATCTAGATTCAGGTAATATTACTTTTGGTGGTTTTGAAAGATACACTAAAGGTATAGGATCTAAGTTGTTAGATAAAATGGGTTTTAATGGAATCGACATTAGTAAGAACAACCAAGGTATGACTAACCCAATACAAGTCAAGGATCTTCCTCGTTATGTAGGTTTGGGTTACTCTAGTGTGGGAAAGGAAATTGGAGATACGTCTAAGCATGCTGAAGGAAGACGAGATTCCAACAGTAAAGTGTATACCCCACTAGCACACCCAAATGGGAATGGTAAGAAGGTTCAAATAAGAGGTAACAAAATTTTGCCTCCTAATTATTATCATAATCATAAATCTAGAAAATAAGGTAAATTTGTTGAGGATCCACTCTTTCTTTTAAAACAATATGGGTTTGATATACAAAGATGATGAATTATTTTCCATGTACATTTTGAGGAGGAACTAATCATTATGTGGCCTTTTGTTGGAAGAGGATAACTTTTTTGCGGAAGCATTTTCCAGATGAGCTAAAAAACTAATCTCATGGAAAACAGGTGAGAAACGATAAACTTGATTCCTCACCTCAGAAGCAGGGATCAAAGAGGAATTATTACACTCACTATCAGATGAGTGGACACACGGTTGTAAACTATTGCAAACTTCATCCAACCAACCATCCAAAGCATGGTAATAATAATTTGGATTTTAAAATTAAAGAAGTTTTTAAACCATTAGTAAAACATAAAACAACCTCTAATCTATCTGCAATTGAACCACTGAAGAGTCTTTTTTGTCTTGATATAGAGAATATAGGCTCGTGTGAATTGGATGGGTTTGTTTTTACATAGTAGTATTTGTTGAAAGCAAGCAAAATTTCATATTAATTTTTGGATTTTCCTATGTATGTTGAAGGGTAAATTCACATGGTTTTAATTTATTTGGAATTGGTAAATGGGTTCACTTGTAAAGAAGATCTAGGGGATAGGTTTAAAATACTCATATTTTACTTCTTTCATTTTAAGGCTTCAACAAAGTACCATTTTATATTTTTAGCAACAATGTATAAAGACTTAGTGGACATGGAAATAATGTCTTTTTTCGAAGTGCAGTTTTAAGTTATTGTTGTTAAATGTCAGTGTGCAAGTTTGTGACACCATTTTGATTTTGTAGGTAATATACAAATTTGTTGTGTCTATACAGGGTAATTTCACATTCATAACTACCTTTTATTTTTAGGACGTGTATTTATAACTACCCCATGTGGTTACAATTGATGTGTACATTATTTTCACTAACAAACAAGTGTGCGAGTATGCCTGGTGATCATTTGTAGTAATTAGCAGTTCACTATTGTGGGTAAGCATACATTTTGTTAACTATCCTTTTACAGTTCAATATGTATGGATGGAATTGGAAAATTCACATGGATTCTGTATTGACAATAGCTTTTTTGTGTTGATGGTCTAAACATTCTAGATAGTGAATATTTGCAATTCTTACAGTTTCAGATGGATAGTTGGCACTAGCCTAATTAGGGGCAGTTTAGATGTCTATTATATAGAGTTATTTTTATGGAATTGTAACTTAGAGTAATCGGTCGTATAACAAAGTGACAGATAAACACTAGATTTATATTATAGAATGGGTGTTATTATCTGATCAGTTGTGTTGGTGCTCGGTTTAATCTCACCATGTCTGGATTTAATCTCACCCTGTTTGTTCAAAATTTCTCAATCTATGTGGTTTGAAGTATTTTCTATCTCCCTATGTGGATGCGTAAAATTTTTATCTTTACCAGGGTGTTGTTGTAAATCCATCTCTATGGTCGTGGATCACATTGAGTCTTGGTATTATTTACAGTTTTCTCTCAGCGGGAAAAAAGTTTGTAATTTGGGCGTGAATGTTGGGGTTTCCCCTTCCTTTTATTTTTCCATGGTCATGTTTTCCCTGTCAAATTTTATCCAATGCCCATGGATACTTGGTCTTTTCTGATTGGATGTAGCATGGCAGGTCTATTTGGTGAACTTTTCACTTTTGTTATATTTGTGAAAAATGCCAAATTGGTCCCGTGGCTCCAATGAATTCTTATTGGCTACTCAACGATATGAAGTGGTGGAGAAATTTCTTCATTTGGCCCCGAAGATGTACATGTGTTATAAGACAGGTAGTTGCAGGAATGCGGGCCCTTTTTGTGTTTTGAGGCATTATGGAAAAAGGAATGAAAATATAAAAGGAATGCCTAAGGCCCGTAAAAGGACATGTGGAAGTTTGAAAATTCAAAGGCAGAGAGGTGGATCATTGGAGCACTTTGAAGATCTTAGCTTTGTTTTTGAAATGGAGTAAAAGTTATAAAGTGAACCATGACTCCGCTAGGGACCAGATAAATCCATGTTTGAGTCAGTATTAAAAAGTCAAAGTGGGGAGGTGAGTTGCCGGAGCATTTTTAGATTCTCATCTTTGTTTTGAAAAAGAATGAAATTCATAAAGTAATCCGTAGCCCCCGTTGACGCCCACGAAAGCCACGTGTAAAGCCTATATCAAAAGTAGATGGGTGGGCCAAATTGTCCAAAAATGCACAATTTCTTTAAGTGATACAAAATGTGAAAAATCACCCCCAAGCCCGCTTAAACTCAAATCTTTTCCACATGTATGGCCCACACTTGTTTGGGGTCTCCACTTTTGGGCACCATATCAAAAGTGCACCATGGAGACACGTGGAGGTTTCCATTGGATCTACCCACGCTCAGAACTTTTCAAATGGCTGGTACAACCTTGTTAGACCTAGAACACATGGAGAGCATGCACTCGTTTGTGGTCCTACCTCTAGAATTCATCTTTGAAGTTATGTCGAAGAGACATGTGGAGGTTTCCACTGGATCTTCCCATACTTAGAATTTTCAAGTGTTCGATGCAACTTTCTCAGAACCTAGGCATGTGGCACCTTCTGTTGCTTCTTAAACTTTTTCAACAACTGGTACAACTTTTCTAGGCCCAAGACATGTGGAGAGCCCATGCTTGTTTGGGGTCTCCACTTTTGGGCACCATATCAAAAAGTACACTGAAGAGACATGTGGAGGCTTCCGCTAGCTCTTCTTGACACTGAGATGTTTTCAATGGCCAAGGAAACTTTCTTAGGCCTGGGACATGTGGAGGGGCCGCGCCTATTTGGGGACCTTCCCTTGAATTTTACTTTTGAAAGAGTGCCAAAGATACATGTGGAGGTTTCCACTGGATCTTCCCATACTTAGACTTTTCAAGCGTCTGATGCAACTTTCTCAAACCCTAGACATGTGGCACCTTTCATTGGTTCTTAAACATTTCAATGGCCGGCTACAACATTTTTGGGCCCGAGACACGTGGAGAGCCCGCGCTTGTTTGGGGTCTCCACTTTTGGGCACCATATCAAAAGTGCACCGAAGAGACACGTAGAGGCTTCCAATGGCTCCTCTTTATAATGAGACTTTTTCAATGGCTGAAGCAGCTTTCGTGGGCACGGGGAACGTGGAGAACCTGTGCTTGTTTGAGGTCCTGCCTCTAGACTTCATCTTTGAAGTTGCACCAAACAGACACATGGAAGCTTCCACTAGACCCTCTCATGCTCAGACTTTTCAGTGACCGGTGCAACTCTCTCGAGTTCTGAACACATGGAGGGCCTGTGCTCATTTGGGAACCTACCTCTAGACTTCACCTTTGTAATTGCGCTAAGGAGACACATCGAGGCTTTCACTTTCTCCTCTTTACACTTGGCCGACTCGGACTCACAGCTTAGATGTGTGGTATAATCCATGCGAGGACATTCATTTCTGAGAGGCGGTGAATGCAAGTGTCTATTCCTCAAGGTGTATTCTCAATAGTAAAAATGATTTCTTGTCAGATCAAGCCATATGGAGCCACACGATAATTATTAAAAAGGGGATTTCTTGCATGAAAAAATAAAAGAAATGATTAAAAATACTATCAAAAGTTATGGCACAGCATCCCAGTCATAGTGGAGGAACTGAGAAGCGTGATCAGTTCATGATTTATCCACCTGGCAACAGAAAGTAAGATATTTTCAAGGGAATAAACATGATTAAATGGTATCTTGTAAAGAGGAATATTCTCTTGAAGATTTATACTTTTCGGGGGGAAAATTTGGGATGAGTGAGCGAGTGAAATTATATAAATTTAATGAGAATACTCTTGTATAGAGGGGGTTAATTTTTCTGAGAAAGTTTGAGAAAAACCATTTTTCCTGAGAGACCGTCTGAGAAACTGGTTTATTTTCCTATGTTTTTGGATTTAATCATGTCAAGATGGTTGCAAGTGTAGAGCCATTGACAAGCTCTGAGATTGTTGAGGAAACTTTCCCCTGCTGATGAATCTAATGAACCTTGAATGAATTTGTGTTAATCATGAGCATAATTGTGTTTGCTTTTATTTCAGAATGTTTTCAAATAGTTTTTCATGTTCCTATTGCAATCTTATGTTAAAATCCCTCTGAATCACACAAGATCTTATCCACATGGTTAGTATTGTGGCATTTGTAATTTAATTATGAGGAGATCTTTCATCTTGTAATGAAATAAACAATTTAAAATCATTTTACTTCCACTTTGTTGACAAAGATTGTTTGTTAGCCTATGATTGTATCTTAGGCGTGACTAATTAGGGATTTCTAATGTTTAATTGAGTCTTTAACAAGAGCCTTTGTGTTGAATTCTTGAAGATTGTATGAAATCATGCATCTTAGGGCCTCCATTGATACACACCTTCTGGTTGAAGGAATATTTTAGCTATTTTGAAGCATTTTTCTGTGAGTGTTCCAATATTTGTAAAGGCTCTCAAATATCTGGTATAATCAAATTTATCTTGCTTAACTTCCCACCAAAAAATTCTCAAATGATAAATCCTACATAAACTACCCTTGTTTGTAATGTGTATCCACAAAGATTTAACAAATTTCACTACTAAAATATGCAGAGACAATCAGGTTTCAATTATTGTCTTTAGTAACCCAAACCTTGTCTAGGAAACATATCCACTCTCTAGTGTGACAACTTGTGAGAGTTAGATTGTGTTGTATTGATCATATTTTCTCAAGGTTTTCATGAAAATTGTGCAAAGAAGGATCTCTTGATATCCTTCACCAACACAGGTTACAAAAGGGGTCCTCTCACCCTGGTTAAAGGCACAACCTAAAGTAGTGAGGGTAGATCAATCCCTTAGTAAGGTGTTATCCATTTCTCTAATGCCTGAGTAACAAAGAGTTAGTTGAATCCCCTCCCCACCTACAAAATGAATTATATCATGATTTTTCTATCTCTAAGCATCCTATCAGTTTCATGATGATGCTCAACCCTTGCAAGAGAATAGATTTGGATACCAACAAGTTGTTTATGATGGCATTATAGTGGTATTTGATAGTTCATTGTTGTGTGCAGAGTTAACATGGTTGCAGAGTGTGAGTTGGAAAATATCTTCACTGGGTGTTATTATCTGATCAATTTTATGTGACTAGCTAATAAATTATTTTCATTAAATTAACCTATAATGATATTGTTGCTTCATGTATGTGATTGTGTATTACAGAAGAAGATATCATGTTTTTTGGGTTGATAAATAGATTTTTGTGGACAAAAATCATTCCCAGTTAGGAGGAGTGATCTAGAGGATTTTAAAGTGTTGGAAGTTTCCTAAACCTCCCTAAACCATGACCACGTTGTAGAGTGTTCTACTACCTTTCCGATGCTATGAAAAATCTAGGAATGGAGTTCGAATGCAGAAGTTATCGCAGGTAAAATATTTAGTTTAAAAATGGTCCAAATTGGTCAACTAGCGAATCATGCATTAACAAGTGGAAAGTTTGGCAAAAGGTTAAAATGTTGTGTTTTCGAGCCACGGGTCTTCAAAAAATGAAAAAAAAATTATGACCCATTATTTTCTAGCTGGGGACCCTCATCCAGGTTTAGAAAACTCTTTTATAGGAAGGGTTCCTTTGCCACCTTTATTCATATTGGCAATATAACCATTCTGGTTTTATATTCCTATTATTTTTCTAACTTCTCTAATGTGGGATTATATGTTTGGAGAGTTGAATTATTACCTTGCTTGTCTCTGATGCATTGTAGGGTGAGATATTTTATTATCTCGGTGGGGTGATCAACTCCCCACCAAGTTGATCACTTTATATCCATATGGTTCAGGATTTTTTTTATCCCCTATTACCCTAGCAAGCACATTGGTTGATTTGCATATGACTTAGTCGAAGCCCTTTATCCAACCATTTAGAGATTCAACGATACAAGCAGATATATAGCAAGGAGCTTGGCCATATCACCTCATATATCAACGCCTATTTCCCACAAATCACGGTGGCAACATGTGGAATGGGATGAACATTCAATGCACATGGCCACAGTGAAGGGGATCAATGCACAATCACCTCGATCGGATCCTGGAGGGGCCGATGAAACCAAGCTCTACTAACTTGCCATATTTTACATGGCCAAACAAAACAGATCAGACATGACTTAAGGCCATGATAACATAGGCCTAACCTGCCTATACTTAAACCCATCAACAACCCATCCTGCTATAAATGTGGGATTTTCCCATTGCCATGCACAAAAGTGGTCGATGTAAAATATTGAGATGGATTTGAACCCCCAACCTCATGTAAAATAACAAACGTGACTCTCTGTTGAGCCCGAATGGCTGATTGGGTAGGAAAAACATCTCATTTTTATTTAAGAAACAAAAGTTACATCAATGTGTTAAGGCAGCCAGGGAGAAGTTTTGGAAAACCTTAGTTTTGGAGAACTTAGGGGCCAGATTAGGCCATAAAGTAAAAATGAAAAAATGTTCAGAAAGTCCAAGAGGAATTCAAATACGTGATTATTTTTTTTTGGAATACTTTTAAAACTCCATTTTTAGGTTTTTTTAGCACAGTTATAGTGGGATCACGTTGTGAAGACACTATAAGGGCCATAGATGGACTTGTGAATGATTTCTAGTAAACTGCAGAGTTCCTAAAGTCTCATATCAGCCCATTTTCAGGTTTCAAAGGTCTATTTGTCATTATTGAAGGTAAATTGTACTTTATTGGATTTTAATAGATCGATTCACTTTCTGTGAATCCAGAGACGTAGCCTTCAGGTGAACTCCATTATACATTTTCTTTTATGGATGATTTTATTTATGTTTTTGATGAAGCTTTTGATCAAATAAAATCAATAATGGGTTTTTATTAATTTGGTTAAGAAATTCATCAATTAAAGTGGGAAAATGGATGTAAGTGCAATTTCAATATCTATAATCCACAAAGTTTAAACATACGCACATTTTAGTGTTATGATTGAAAATCAGATTGAGGTGCATCTATGAATAAGAAATTAATCAATTTTGGAAAATTGAACAATAAAATGGGTTTTAATTTTGAGATCCTTAGAAACTATTCAAATTGAAAAAGTTTAACACCCATTTTTGAATCATGGCTGTTGTATGTAAGTCTAAAGAATCTATTTTGAAGTTAGGGTCAGGTATTTTTCTTTGGAAAACATGGAATCCACAATTGACATAGAAATAAAAAACTAACACGCATTTTTTCCCAGATATCATCTAGAAGAACAAGGAATGGAAACTTATCATTCAAGCTATCTACCTTTTTCATCTCAAAACTAAGTAGACATTACATCTTGAATGATTGCATGCGAACAAACAAATAAATATTATTACTCTCATGTTATAATACAAGAAAAACTAAACTTATATTTAGTTCATTTCTATGAGCAATAAAATGAAGTCCAAAATAAAAATACCTTCCTATTTTATGATTTTGCATAGCCAGAACCAAAACGCTGTGGCCTCTTTTCTAGGATCCACCTTGATCTAGTATTTGTAAAAATTATCAATAAATATTGTGTGAACCCATGTTTTATTGGCCATATTTTGATGTTTGTAAATACTGATTATTTTCTTTGTTGTTTATTTTGAAGATAGAATACAATCTGGCCTTTATTTTATTCTAGCATGAACATATTCAAATCCAGGATTGCCCAAGATATTTTTTTGGGCTGAAATAGAGTGTTTCCCATCTATAATGTAAAATTGAATTTTATTATCTTGTATTTCATGCTCAAATTCAATCTCATAAATATCTCCAATTGGTTTTTTGAAGGGAATCAATATTTCATCCCACTCAAGAGACACAAGGTTACATAACATGGATTTTACAAGCTGACTAAGTACTTGTTGAGTCAAGTGTCTGGGCATTGGTATAGTGGAGGGGCTTCATGGCATCGCCCAACATCAATCTTGAATGATTTTTCATTAAATAAAAAAATTTGAATATCTTGAGATGTTGTAGATTTTTTTTTTAAAAGATATTTCTCCTTTGAATATCCCTTAAGCTCATGGAAGTGTGCTTCTGAAGTATATTTTTCCAATTTAAACAATTTGTGTCTTCTCGACATTGTAAACATTTTGTAATGTAAGTTTTTTTACCTAATTCTTTGTCCATATTCAGACGATGGGAAATAGATGAAGTAAATGCATACTGATACAGTTTTTTAAATACACTCATAATTCCAACACAAATTTTCTGGTTATCTTCTACACCAGTTAAAGCCCCCTCATTGTATGGATCCATTTTCCAACCATAACTATAGAAGGAATCTTTCAGATGTTTTCCATATTGTTCTATGCCACTTTTTATATAAAGAAACCTATAACTCCATCTCTTTTATTGAGCATATTATTTCATTGTTATTTATATTTTCAACTTGAATGCATACAACAATATCTGATATACACTTTGTGCTCAATAGAATGGCCTTCTCTTGGTGTTCTCTAGACAAAGATTCATGAAATAACCACAAATCATTGTGGTAATTTTCTGGACTATGAAGTTCCATAAACCATTCCTCATCTCTCCTTTCCAGATCGGTGGAACTATCTATAAATGAAATTTCTTTATATGGGGTAGCAGTAACAAGATCCATTTTACTTGTTATAAAAAACATTAGTAAAATCATGTGTTTTAAAAACTACAAATGGGTAAGTGCACCAAGTTGGGGGGCCAAAAGGGGGTCTTAAGTGGACACATTTTAAAAAAAAAAATAAAAAACCTCAACTTGTACGAGTTTTTTGAAATAGTTACACTCAAAATTGGAATATGTTGTATAAACATGAATCGTAGAATTTCGAGTCTACTTTCTAAGATATTAAATTTTATTGAAAATGGATAAGTTTAAGTGGGTCAAATAACTAAAATACCATATAGGTGCTCCTATTTTTGTTAAAAACATAATAGAGTGACTTTCGTGTCCCCCCACCATTTTTTTAGCACCATTTAGTAGTTTTGAAAACCCTTTGGTAGAAAGATAGCTAGGAGCATCTAGTTTGTGTAAAATTTTATTTATATTTCTTAGCGAGTAGTTAGTTTTTTATGATTTTTCTAGTATAGAAATTTTATGTTTTGAAAAATAACGAAGCTTCGACCATGCCCCCCACTAACTACTTTAAAAAATATAAAAAATTAGAAAAAAAATTTTTTTAATATATATAGAATTAGGCCTAGTTTGTGTTAGTATAATTTTTTTTCAATTTGATGACCTAAAAAAAAGATACATGATGAAAGATAGACATATTTAAAATTCTAAAAATAGCTATAAAAATCCAAAGTTAGAAAATAAATAATATGGAAACCTTATATTAGTCAGAAAATTTGAAAAATTATATTATCAAAAAGAAGAAACTCTTCTCTACGTCATGGTATAATTTTTTTTTAAACGAATCGATTGTTTTATGTTGATTTATCATGGAGGAAGTGGATTTTTTACATTTTAATGCAAAAACACGTTATTTGTTGTGTTTGTGTAGGTCCATGCCTCAAGCTTGGGGATCCAAACCGGATCCCAAGCCTTGAGGCATGGCTTGGAAAAAGTGAAAACGCAAACCGGATCCCAAGTATAAGCTTTTCATTTATTATTATTTATATTTTATTATTTCTTATACTTTAAATTTATTTATGTAAATATAAAAAAATTAGGTTCACTCTACACCTTATGTAATAAGGTCTCACGGCTCCATGAGTCACAATTGGGGAGATAGTTTTTTATAGTAGAATATGGTCAGTACATAGGTAATTTTCACGATTTCAACATTCAGCCTAAATCTTTTAGCATTTAACTTCTACAATTGAAACCATAAACCCTATGCCATAAACCTAAACCCTAAACTATAAACATTGAGCCCTAAAACCTAAACCCTAAACCCTAAACCTTGAACCATGATCCCTAGACCCTAAAACTTAAACCCTAAACCCTAAACCCTAAACCCTAAACCTTAAACCTTCATCCCTTACCTATGAGCCCTAAACCTTGAGCCTTAAGCCTTAAACCTAAACCCTAAACCATGAACCATGAGCCCTAAATGCTAAACCCTAAACCTTGAATAGTAAAAAACTGAAATCCTAACCCTAAACCATGACCCATAAAACCTAAACCTTAAACTAAATCCTAAACCTTAAACCCTAAACCCTAAACCCTAAGCCTTGAACCCTACACCCTTATCCCTGAGCCCTAAATCTAAAACTTAAACCATAGACCATATACCCTAAGCCCTAAACCCTAAACTCTAAACCCCGAGCCCTAAACCTTAAGTCCTAAAAGTTAAATCCTAAACCCCAAACTCTTAACCATAAACCCTAAACCTTGAACTATAAACCATAAACCCTAATCCCTAAAAATTAAATCCTTAACCCTAAACCATAAGCCTTAAACCCTAAATCCTTAACCCCGATCTGTAAACCCTAACCATAAACACTAAAACCTAAACCCTAAATCTTAAACCGTAAACCCATAAACCCTAAATCCTAAACCATAACCCTGAACATTGAACCCTAAACCCTAAACCATAAACCTTAAACCCTAAACCATAAACCCTAAACCTTAAACCCTAAACCCTAAACCCTAAACCCAAACCCTATTTCATTAATATTTCCTAGTCTCATGGCTAGAACCATCATTGAGTCTGCTTATAGAACTACCTTGTTTATGAGAGGTGGGACAAGTAACTTTATGGATATGGCATCTACCTTGTGCCTTGCAATTCATATTACACATCTCTTCCAAACTTGTTTCTTCCCACATATACTTACACTCTTAAATGTAAATTTATTCACACTCTGAAAAAAAAATTCACATTTCTCATATTTCCATGTATGGTATTCTGCAAGCCAGGATGGCCCATTGGAAGCTGGAAAAAAAACCATCACAACACAAAAATCAATCTTAAATGAAACAGAAGAAACATAGAGAATATACCAATGCAGAGGTGTAGGATCATAATTGTATTTCCTGCAGTATCCTCTCCTCCATGGAAACAGAAAGTTCTTGTTCTACTAAAAATGGATAGTAAATTTGAGAGAACTTCCTGAATTGTTCAAAATAAGCATAGAAAAAAGGGAATGGATAAGAACACAAAGGGGTTATCAATCACCTAGTAAATCTTTCTTGCTCAGTTCTAGAAGGGATTCACCTAGCCTACGACTTAGTGACCTTTCATTAATTGATAATTCCTTATATGATAAACCCATGGATGTTTTCAAAAGTGCCTTCAAAAATATTGGGGTAGTCATCAATCCTAGTGAAGGGTGTGATGTGATTTCCAAGAAACTTGATATTCAAATAGATTTAGAGGTCATAACATGAATTTACAAATATCTCTATCATTATAAATGGAAGCCAAGTAACAATGTCTCCCTGTATCCAAGGATTGAGGACTACTGGGGTTTGTGGAAGGATTGGACATTCATGAATTTGACATTTCCCTCCTTCAAAATATCAACAGATGAAAGACATCGAATTGTGATGAATCTCTTTGAATGTTTTACCTACGAAGTTGATGAACCCTTTTTAGTTGAATACTCTCTGTCAATTTCTAATAAGAATGGGTAAGACATAGAACATTATAATGAGTGAAATATTTCCCATGTGATGGGAAAAAGAAGATATCTATATTGGGTAATATTTATTTACCCTAAGCCCTAAACCATAAACCATAAAATCCAAACCCTAAATATTAATCCCTAAAACCTAACCTTAAACCTTAAACCCTAAACCCTAAACCCTAAAACCTAAAACCTAAACCCTAAACCTTAAATTCTAAATAGTAAACCCTAAACCATAAACTATGAAACCTAAACCCTGAACCCTGAGCCTAAAACCCTAAACCCTAAATCCTAAATCCTAAATGCTAAACAATAAACCTTGAGCCCTAAACCCTTAACCCTTAGCCCTAACACCTAAACCCTTAACCCTGAGCCCTAAACCTTGAGCCGTAAATCATAAATCCTGAACCATAATCTCTAAACCCTGAACCTTAAGCCCTAAACCCAGAACCCTAAACCAAAAAACCTAAACCCTAAACCATACACACTAAACCCAAAACCCTAAACCCTTAGCCCTAAACCTTAAACTCTAAACCCTCAACCCTGAGCCCTGAGCCCTAAACCCTAAACCCTAAAACCCAAACCATAAATATTGAGACCTAAAACCTAAACCTTAAACCCTAAACCCTAAACACATAATACCTAAACCATAAACCCTAAGCCTTAAACCCTAAACCCTAAATTATAAACACTAAACCCTAAACCCTAAACTATGAAACCTAAACCTTGAACCCTGAGCCCAAAACACTAAACCCTAAATCACTAAAGCCTAAACCCTAAACCCTAAAACTCAACCCTAGCCCTAAACCCTCAACCCTAACCCCTAAACCCTCAACCCTAAGCCCTAAACCATAAACCATAAACCTTGAACCATGAGCTCTGAACCCTAAACCCTAAACCATAAATCCCAAACTGTGAGCCAAAAAATAGAAACCCTAAACCCTAAACACTAAATCCTAAACCCTAAACCCTTAGCCCTAAACCCTAAACCTTAAACCCTTAACCTTGAGCCCTAAACCCTAAACCCTAAATCCTAAAACCAAGACCCTAAATCTTGAGCCCTAAAACCTAAACCTTAAACCCTAAACCCTAAACACCAAATCCCTAAAACCTAAACCTTAAACCCTAAAAATTAAATTCTAAACACTAAACCCTAAACCCTAAACATCATTTTAGTAAGGATCTCATTTTAGTAAGAAGTAAACAAGCATCATAGAGCTGATTTGTGGTCACTAAAGTGAATTATGGACCAAATTTCAAAATTAGTACTAATTCAAGTAGTGGTAGCGCCAAAATCCAATCTAGGACAGTCAAAAAACCTACAAAACTGACTATATTTTTTCACAAAACAAAGACCGACTACAATATATATGGCTTGAAAGTTTTAGGTCATTGCTGAAATTATGAGAAATGAGTAAGTATTAACTAGATTAGCTTTTGAAAAACTATCTTATAGATTATCACAGTCATAACTACGGGACCACTTCCATCAGGTTCAAAGTGAATCTAATTTCTTATATTTAGTAAAATAAATTTGAAGTATAAGAATTTCTTATACTTAATACTTATTTTACTAAATATGGATCCTTCCAACCCCTACAAACTTCATATAGAATAAAATGCACGTACACATTTTGTGTTCAATGAAATGCGCATAGCACGTTTTAGGTTCGTGAATTCCCGAGCCTAGGAAAACATAACGCAATCGCGTTATTGTAAAACGCGATCGCATTTCGTTTATTTGCAGGTTTTCGTCCACTTTTTGGCCCCCCAACTTGGTGTACTTACCCAAATTCCTACCATTCTTATAAAATCAATGTATAGGAAAAATAAATATTTTCATTAATATATTTTATTTTGGTATAGAATGGGAAAATTCCAAATCTAATACACATAATGAGAATCTACATCTGCTCATTCTGAACATAATTTCTCGTGGATACAATAGATATTTCATGAATGTTTGTAATGGACATTTTCTCATTATAATCATTTCCTATAATATGATAATGGACATCTATCCATTTTTTGATATTTTAATATGATGCAAACTATACTTCCAGATCCAGATGATTCAAACTTCTAGCTACAGAAAATTCATACTTCTAGCTCTGAACAATCCATACTCTCAGATCCAGAGAATTCATATGCATATTATAGGAAATTATTAAAATGGGCATATTTCCATTATGAGCATTCAAAAAAATAAAAGGATTCAATAGTTGATTGTATGAGAATAAATAGAATGGGTAGTTGTCCTTTCTGAACATTCAAGAAATATAAAAGGAATGAGAAATATAGGCCAATCTTGTTAAATGGGTTGTTATATATTCTTTGAATCTATCTCAAAATGCAGTAGTGAGTTAAAGGCTCAAAGGTGCTTATACTTGCAGTCTAGTTGATGGTTTTTGTTCTTTCCTAATATACAGAAAAATTTTGATTGGTTGGATTTTCTGCAAAATTTCCAAATTATGATGATGTTTCCATGTTCTTAATGGTTAACAAGTTGAAAGGGTTTATCTATTCTGATTAAATAGTTATGGACTCTTTTCTTAATCAGAAATTTTTTGGCATTCCTATGTCTTGCTCATGAATGACCTATGTTATGAAAAGGAGATGGCAATTTCTGGAATCATCAAGTTTTGATATTTATTTATTCTAGGAAAGAAACATTGACTACTCCTGTAGTAAGGTAATTAGATCTTGTGAATGACACCCTTAGACAGTGTCTTAAGGAAGATAGTGTTAGATGATAAATTCTTTACCTAGAAATGGAATCAGTGAAAAGCAATTATTTAAGACATCTTTTTCCCTATGAATTTGAAATTCACCATGTAGGAATGGCGAGGAGAGATAGGAATCTAGTTCAAGAATTTTTTGTTGATGGATGTGTAATAAAACCTAAATGAGAATGAATAGCTACTCATTCTTTACATTCTCTTACAACCATCTTTATCTTTCCTTATGTATTTCATGAATGTTCAGAATGGAAATATGCCCATTCTAATCATTTCCTATTAAATATGAGAATATTTAGTTTCTCATTCTATTCACTCTCATGTAATCATATTTCTCATTAATTCTATATTTAAACTGAATGATTATGACTAACTGCGCATTATTTTCATTCTCATTCAACTATATTAATCATAACTTTTGTATTTCCTAGATGTATAGAGTGGACATATGCCCATTGTAATTACTTCTTATAAATTTGTGAGAATGGACATCTACCTATTCTATTCATTCTCGTAGTATCATTTATCTCATTCATTCTATATTTAACATGAATTTTAATGGACAACTGACTATTCTATTCTTTCTCATACAACCATCTATCTTGTTCCTTTAAGTTGAATGAGAATAGACATTGAAAATCATTTTATTCACTCTCAAACCATATTTCTAATCAATTCCTATAATACGATAATATACATCTTTCCATTCTATTCTTTCTCATATAATCATCTTTAAATTCTCATTCATTGTATATTTAACATGAAAGTGAATTGACATTCGCCCACTCTATTCTTTCTTATACAAGCATATTTCTCATTACTTCGGGTTGAATGAGAATGGGTAGTTTCCCATTCTTTTCACTCTCGTACAATAAAATTTCATATTCATGATAATATAACCTACTTGAGTGTGCTTAAAACTTATGTAAGAGTTACTCCTAAATTATTTTTCTTATTTAGAGGAATTTAGGAGAATTTGGGGTTCTTTAGGAATGATAATTGCAATGATTTATGTTGAAAGTGACAGGTAATTATCAAGGGAGTAAATGAGTGAATTTTAATTTCTTATATAGGATTTCATAGACACAAATTCTCATTAAGGATAATCCATGACCAATGTACTCACTTCAAAGAAAAGCCTCACAAGACTAGGAATGTACTAACTTCCCAATCCAAGATCCTGATGTCCAAAATAACCCCCCAGGACATTTTAACAAATCAAAACTCATGTTAGACTTAGATAATTTTAGTTTTAAAATCCACACAAGACTAGGTTAGCCTTTTGTGGAGTGCAGTCATGTAGTGTTATGTGGGTTCTCCTAACCTGTGAAACAAGGAAACATCGAGAAGGGACTTAAACATATTTTTGACAAAAATAGTGTTTCATTGAGATTCAGTCTTTCACAACACTAAGGAAGTCAATCTTCCATTGGAAATTAATCAATATCTCATGGATAAATGGAAATTCAAAGCACCGAAAGTTTTTATACCCACGAAAAACTTAGAAAAACAAATAAGGACATGATTCATTAAGTGAACGAAGGTATGGAGACACGCAGTTTCACATAGAATAATAACATATTGCATTCCATGGAGTTGTCCAATTCCAAAAACTGAATAATGAAAGTACCACTAGGCACCGCAACTCATGGAAATAGAATTTGAGAAGTGGGCAAGTCCGGAAACCATGATATGATATCTCATTGTTTTGCAGGTTTCCGATATATAGTATTGCATGGATTTCAAAATATGTAGGGTGGATGAAAAGATTGAAATATGTGGCAGTGCGAGTAAAGAATTCTATAAATATTTTATTCAACTCCATATCAAATTGCAACATCAGGTTGAAGGCTCAAAGGTGTTGATATTTGTAAGGCTAGTTTAAGGTTTCTATAGTATTTTTATATATATCTTTTGCCAAGTTCATTAGTGTTTACAATTTTTTTTCATCTTTCTTCATTTGGTGTGATTTCAAACTAGGATCAATATCATAAACCCCAAATAGTTCAATCCTACAATCCTAGGGCATGTCAATATCACATACCCTATTAAGTGGTTGAATGTCATATACAGGGTAGTGCGTTATTATTTTTATTCAAATTTTCATTAATAACAGGGTGAATTAACATCGTTATTTTACAAATCATACATACAATTGCTACTTAGTATCTCAATATTTTGAATAATATTATAGATGGTG
The DNA here is from genome assembly GCA_019776745.2 of Taxus chinensis. NCBI lineage: Eukaryota > Viridiplantae > Streptophyta > Pinopsida > Cupressales > Taxaceae > Taxus > Taxus chinensis. Next base: position 810,865,352 of record CM034146.1, read on the forward strand.
TAATTTTGCAATCATGGTTGCAATAACATTAACAATGGTGCTTATCATCCAAAAAAATGAAATAGTGCTCTATTTAGAGCCCGTCACTGCAAAGCCAAGGGAGTTTAAATATAGGCCAATCTAGTTCACAAACTAGTTCTATTTTGTTTGCCTCCATCTCAAACTATAGCATAGGGTTGAAGGCTCAAAGGTGCTTATCTCTGCAGGTTAGTTGAAGGTTTCTCATATATATATATATATCTTTTGCCAAACTATTTATGGTTTACAATTTGATTTCTACTTTCTTATACCGATGCCAATTCAATCTTGTCTTAGTATCAAAAACCCAAGCAATTAAATACTACAAACCATAGGCAACATCTTCTAAATCACTGTTATAATCTTCTTCCTACTCAAATGTACCAGTAACATTGACATGACAATTCCGTAGCAGAAAGTATGAATGGTTTGAAGTTGGAAGCATAATTAATCTGGAGCTAGAAAAATGAATGATCTGAAGCTGGAAGTATTTAATATTGTGGATGATATAAGGAATGAGAATCATGGTTGTATGAGAAAGAATAGAATGGGCAGTTGTTTATTCACCGTCATGTTAAATATAGAATAAACAAAAATGATTATTATATGAGACTGAATAGAATGGGTATCCGACCATTCACAATGAGGTTAAATATACAATGAATAAGAATTCAAATATGATTGTATGAAAAAGGATAAAATAGGAAGATGTTTATTCTCATATTATAGAAAATTATTAGAATGGGCATATGTTTGTTCTGAACAATCAGGTATTTATATTATAGAAGAAATGAGAAAGATGGTTGTATGAGAAAGAATAGAATGGGTAGTTGTCCATTTACATCTGGATAAAATATAGAATGAATATGAAAGATTATTGTAAGATACTAAATAGAATCAGAAGCTTCCCATTCTCATTTATCGTGAAGGAATTAGAATTATGGTTGTATGAGAAATAATAGAATAGGCAGTTTTCCATTCACCTTCAAGTTAAATCTAAAATGAATACGAAATATGATTATATGAGACTGAATTGAATGGGAAAATTTCCATTCTCATAGTATAGGAAATTATTATAATGGGCATATGTTCATTATGAACATTCAGAAAATTATATGGAAAAAATGAGAATGATAGTTTTATGAGAAAGAATGGAATGGGAATATTTCCATTCTATTCTTTCTCATACAACCATCATTCGCATTTCTTCTATATAATTACATGAATGTTTATAATGGACATATGCTCATTCTCATCATTGCATGTAATATGTGAATAGACATTCACCCATTATTATTCTTTCTCATACAATAATCTTTTAATTCTCATTCATTCTATATTTAACATTATTGTGAATGGGCAGTTACCCATTCTATTCTTTCTCATACAACCAGCATTCTCATTCCTTCAGGATGAATGAGAATGGGTAGCCTGTCATTTTATGCAATGATTCTCATAAAATCATATTTCATATTCATTCTATATTTAACCTAAATGTCAATGGACAGTTTCCCATTATATTATTTCTAATACAAACATCATTCGCAACCTAAATTTCACAGACAACCATCATTCTCATTCCTTCATGCTGAATGATAATGGGTAGTTGCCAATTCTATTCACTCTCTTTCAATCATCTCTCGTATTCATTACACATTTAACCTGATTTTGAATGGCATGCTGCCCATTCTATTCTTTCTCATACAACCATCATTCTCATTCCTTCTATATAATTGCATGAATTTTCAAAATAGACATATGCCCATTCTCATCATTTCATATAATATGAGAATAGACATATTCTCATTCGACTCTTTCTCATTTACTATGTGGCAAACTATACTTCTAACTCTAGGCCATCCTTACTTCCAGCTCCGGACCTTTCATACTTTAAACTATGTATCATTCATTGGAGATGAAAATATAGTTTGCATACATTATGTCCATTCTGAACATTATAGTATAGATGGTATGGATCCAAAAGTATAGTTTGCAGCATATTAAATTATTCTTAAAAAAGGTTTAACTAAATAACAGAATTACAACTAAGATATTTCATTGCTAAAAAATCTTCACAGATTCATTTAATAATTTGTAATTAAATATACTGTAAATTTAATTTTCCTATAAATTAAAATATACTACCAAAGTAAATATACTGCAAATCTAAATATACTACCAAAATAAAATATAATACTTTTGAAATTTTCAGAAAATATTATGAATTTACGATTAAATTTACTGTAAATTTAATAATTTTTATTAAATTAGTAATCAATATATTTATAAAATGTTTTAATTACTTGATAATATCTAGTAGTACTATGTATTATTAATAAGTATTTCATAAAATTGTTAATTTTACAGTATAATTGTAAATTAGTAATGTTTTCTTGAATTGTAAAAGGTATTATATTTTACTTTTCATATTCATTAATTACATATTGAAATTCTCTTTCTTATTTGTCAGGTATTTAATACACTATTTATATTTGGTGCCAGTTACTAATGAAAAAAATATTTCAAATTTTTGAATTTAAATTTATGTTCTCATCTGTTATGTATTCAATACGCTATTCATTTTCATTGGTAGTAAATAATGGAAGTTAAATATATCAAATCCGTTGATAGTTCATTTTTGGTGGCAACTATTAATGAATCAAGTTTTTCAAATTTTAGAAGTTAATTCATTTGTGGTAGATGGACAACATTTTTAATGGGTGGATTTACAAATTTTGAACAAAAGGTGCTTTCATTTTGGAAGGTATTTGTTAATCTATGAGTACATTATATAAATTATTTTTTCAAATGATTCGGGTTTCATTTCTTAGTTCTCTTATGACTAGGTGTTACATTTTCAGCATGTATTTATGGATTCATCAACAAAGACTTATTGCGAGGATATAGTTTCAGAAGTTTTTGACGTAAAGTACAATCCTGGGTGTTTTTAAGTTTTTAACACATAATATAGAAGTTTCTTACGAGAAATATTCAGACAAGGTTATAGTTATAGGAGAGGATATATGTACATGAGAGAATACAGTTGTAGGTGATTATATTGGGTAGAAAAATCAGACATTTCTGATGCATATAAAATTCCTTTCTTTTCAAACATTTGTAACTTCATATTCTCTACATTTCTAATGGAAAAAAATCCCTTGAACAAGAAATTTAATTTTCAAATGAATTCACAGTTACAAATGTTGTTATATGCTTTAAATGATTGAATGTAATGCATCCAAAAAAATAAAAATATGTTTATTGTTTTTAGTTTTAATGAGATAATTTAATGAATTTTGATAAGTACATGTATATGTGTTCAACAACTAATTAGTGACTATTTCATCTACAACTATTGTGTTTGTGTCTCTTTGTCTCATATTTTTGTGTAGATTTTTCTCCTTCTCGAAAAATCTTGCGTTCACGTCTCTTTCTCTGATTGACTTCCAAATCTCTTTCCTTTTATTTCTTTTCCTACAACCTATAAAATAGTTACCAAGATCATTTCAATAGAACTGGAAAGTATCTCCTTATAACTATTACCTTTTAAATATTAGATATATAGAACCCAAATGATTGATAGAGAAATGAAAGGAAAGATATATTATGATCGACCTGTAACACCTGGTCATAAGAAAACATGGATTTGAAACCTAAATGATTTAAGAGATAATTTATATATAATGTACTAAAAGATTACTAAATTCCACCTAAAACAAAATACACATGATTTGATTTAATTTAAATTAATTAAATCTAATATTGCAAAGTCATGTATGATAATAATTGCTAAAATACATATTTAACACAAGAAATCTAAGATGTAATATTTAAAACCCTAAGAAAAGAGGAACGAGAGAGGTCTTAGTTGATTAACGTTTGATCTGGAAATGTTATGGAATGAGAAAACTATTGAACATGAAGTGAACATTGTCATCAATGTTCAGGATAAATTCTGAAATCCACAAACAGAGCTGGGCATTGGCACCCATAGAAGGAAAGGGGCCTTTGGGCATTGGATACTACTAATAGGTTCTCATGACTATGCAAATGGTCAGAATTTTATTTTTATAGTGTTGCAAATATTCCATGTTGATCACGTATGTGTCCTTATTTGATCTCTGATAGTATCTGTAAGTTGTAAAATAGATATCACCTATAAAACCCACTATACCACATCAAATCCAAAAAAGAAATATATAATCTGGGGAGTCAGACTAACCCTGGCAGTCACCCAACAGATTGAAGTTACAGTAAACTGTCGCACTACATATCAAACTCCATGTAGTTCTTTTCAGTGTGTAAGAATCATGAGCTAGGATGCCCTTGAACAAGTGCACTTGATGACGCCCTAAACTTTACAAATAAAATTACATGCTAAACAAGGAAAGCTAACACCATTTCCATCCATCTAGTCAAGGTTTTAATTTTAGGAATGTAACATTAAGATAAAAACTTAAAAGAATGTTGAACTAGTATGAAAACAATACAAAATTTAACTAAACATGCCTACCAATATGCTTCAATTACCTAACATGGGCCTAAATAGACCTAAGAGGGCAATCAAATGGTTATGGTTGTTACTCCAAACAAGGTGAAATGGCCTCTCCAAATGACTACTTGGCCATTTTGGATATCCATCTACTAACCCCATTGAAGGATTTAGGTAATGATTAAACTTGGCTATATATCATATTTATTATATGAGATGCAAATCAAAGCATGGTGTAAATTATAAAGGAATGAGGTGCACCCTTTTTATAGTTTTCCTTTTTGAAGAAACTTGTATTTTGGTGCATGTGGGACTAAAAACCCCAAATTAGATTAGAATTTCTAATCATTATTAGGCCTTGCTAATCACAATTAGTGAATTACCAAGTGATTAAGAGCTGTGAACCCTTAATCAATCGCTTAGGGTTAACTAGGAGGATAGGATAAGATTTTGAAGCTTGCTGAGATATTATGGAGGTGAATGGGGTGATTTTGAGTGGTTAGAAGAGGGATTTGAGTCAATACTAGGGTATACTGACCAAAACAAGGGCAGAATAGGCTTAATTAGCTAATAAATGCTAATTATCTGTTTTGAAGAGCATTTTGACTTACGATTCATCATAAAATGGTATCTTAAATGTGAAAGAGGTTTGGTGATCAACGAAGTGATTGTTAACCAACTAAAGTGGAAAGAAACATTATTTAATTAGTAAAAAATACTAATTATAACGAAGTTGGGAAGAATAAGAGTGATTTGCGTGCGTTTTGGCAATAAGATTGCAAAATTAGAATTTAGGTGTCTACAACACTTAAAAGCGGGTTGTAGCTAGATATAGCAAATGTAGATAGAATGTGTCAATGGAAAAATGAAAATCCCCTTCCTATGTAGTCTATACAGAAAATCTAGTCTCTTGTCCCTTGATTGAATGCCAAATGGATGATTTTAAGTGCTTTAGGTTCCTTTTGAGTGTAAGCTTACTTGATAGTAATAATTCTTAGATCTTGGTCCCCTATTTTGAACCCATAACTATCTATTTGTAGACTACCTTGTTTTTAATTTCCTACTGACCAAATAGAAGGCCGACCCATAAGTATAAATGATGCCTAAAAGAAAAAGAGACCAAATGAAGTGAGTAAGATAGAAAGGGCCAGGGGTGTCTGGGCACTCTTATCCTGACTGGGGTGTTGGTTTCTAAATCCATAAAAGAATAAATAATTTAAATACCCCATCAAGTTGTAGGGTGTAAAAGACAAATAGAAATGAGATGTAAAGGAAATATGCCAAATATAGTCATCAATTACTAGATTTCTTGCTTATTCCTAATCATATGAATGATAGTATGCTTTTATGACCTATAAATGTACCCAAGTGCATGATTTTGTGTCTATACTTTCCCCCACTTTATGTTTTTGAGTCAATAATCAACAACATAAAGTAGATAAGAGATATGTGCCTAATAACCATGTAGATTATATGACAAAATGCATGTTGAGTGGATAAGCGAAGCATGGAATGATGCAAAAATGAAGCGTGGAAACTAGGAAAGGAAAGTGACCCTAGGGGATGAGGAGTATGTTTTGTACCATGTTATACCTATTGTTGTGTTTGCTTTTGCTACTTCTTGTAAGGATGGACCTAAAAAAAGAAGAGAAATAATGTGGTCAGTCTCGTATATGATAAATTAGAGAAAAATGTCCATAAGTATGTAAATGTATGTAAAAGTGTGTAAAAGGAAAATGTACACTTGATGTAGAAGAGTGTAAAAAGATAGAAAAGTGTCCTGAAAATGTTGTGTAGAATATTTTTTTGAGACAATCTCACGCCAAGAACAAGTTTTTTGGGTGATCTCATGCCAAGTGTGAGTTTTTTGGGTGATATCATGCCAAGTGTGAGCTTTTTACGTGATCTCACGCCAAATGAGCAAGTGTTGGGGAGAGAGGTCTAAGTTTACTCTCCATCCATGAATCTACCCAATAAACCCCATTACATATGGTGTGTCCCTATTTTTTCTTGATGTCTCTAATTTGGTCTGAATTGTACCAATTGAACTGGATGTAGGAGATAAATTGTATTCTATTTGCTAGAGGATTGTTCCTGATACTGTCAAACTACTTTGAAGGCTTATGTAAATTGTGTTTTTATGAGAAATTGATTATGTGCCCCTACAACATTAGCACCAAGGGGAGGACACAAACACCCAGATGTGATTGTATGATGTTGGGCATTGGTGTTTGTGTTATGATGAGGACCGATGTCAGATTATGGGTTGTTTCTGTAACTGTAACATGTGCCAATTTTGTGTTGTATTGTATTGTGTTGTATCTCTAAGATGTTTTATGGGGTGATTTTTCCATCCAATGTATTCCCCCTCGTTTGGATTGCATGGGACATTAGTAGGAGTGTGCGGCCTAAAGGAGAGGACCTAATGCTGATCTGAAACTATATTCTTACAGGGGGAGGGATGTGCACGGTAAAAAAAAAAGGAACATGCAAACCAAAGTGTATATATGCATGTTTTAGTATAAAAAGTAGCAAGCATGTAATATAAAACAATGTGTAATAAGAAAATGTGCATATAAGATAGACTACGAAAATAAGGTTTCAAACATGGGAAATCACTCACAATGTCACAAGACAATCAGATCTAAGTGTCCATAAGAAAGAAAATAGTGATCAGACAAGACATAGGGCATAGCTCATAAACAATAGCATACAAGTAGAAGCAATGATAGGAAAATTAAATCAGAAAACCATGGTGGAATACTTAGAACCTTTACTAGAAGTGACAATGGTGGATAGCCTTCCTTAGTTAGTCATGTTAATTGCTTTATAAGTTAGGCTTAATTTCATTTGACAAGCCCTGGTGGGACAGTACAGTTACCCATGCAAACACTTTTAAGCTTTTTAACTTATTTCAAAGTTTGTATTTCAAAGTTTTTTAGCTTAGCTTCAAGTTTCCTAGATTAATTTTCAAGTTTTCTAGTTTAAATTCAAGCTTATAGATTACTTCAAACCTTTTTAGGAATAACTTCTCAGGAAATTTAGATTACTTTTCAAAGTTTTAAAGTAATTTTAAATGTTTGATTGTTTAACTAGTTAGTTAGTAGGACGTCTAGAAGTTGTGTTTCATGTCCTTGCAGGATATAAAGGAGGGGAAGTGAAAGCCCTATCCAAAATTTCTCAAAATACCAAATATTTGACCTAGGTCCAAAAATCCTCCAAAAAATAGATTTTGAGAACCTACAAGAAATAGTGTGCCTGTGCGGGAGAACAGAAAGTGCACCTCGCAGGCGAATATGTGCCTATGCACCAGGGTGGTCCATGCAACACTAGTTTTTTGCTCTGGTGTTAAAATTGTGCCTGTTGTGAGTGAGAAAAGTGGGGGCTTGTGTAAGAGAAAGTGCCACCTATTGTCTCAGGACACACCTAGCGTCACTGACTGGGTTAAATTTATTACTAGAGTGTTCCGTATGCACTACGGGTGTCTGCACTATTGAGGCACCCATGCTATACAATAGTGCGCCCATGCACTAAGGTAAAATTTCCTAAAACTTCAAAATTTCAAATTTCTCGGTTTTTAGGATTGTTGCATTTTTAAAGAAGTGTTTTTATTGTGTTTTTGTCAATTATGATTTTAGAGCAATATTCCTAACAAAATGCTTAGGGTTTGATAAGGGAATATTGATTAAATGGGCCTTCTAAGGTTCGAGGAGTGATATGTTTCATAATTTGTTCGAGTTGGATAGGGTTTGTGTATTCTCTTCTTACACAGTGTGATCTTGAGAATCCAAAAGCACTTCTAACCACTTTTTGCTTCTGGGAGTAAAGTCAGAACAATCATTTTGTTTTTTTTTTCATTCATTTTATGCTTAAAAAGGAATATAAAATAAACTTTCATTCTGAATGTTACTTGATCTTTTTCGTTTGAGGATATTTTTCACTTGATAAGTAAATCAAGGATAAAACTTGTTTTATGCTCTTCCTGACCTAGGTTGCCTTGGGAACTAAAAGCAATTAGCCGGCTTTCAGTAGAAGCACTTGGATTAATTGGGAATAAACCTTTGTTTTGAAAATTTTTATGATAGTTGAGTGTTTACAAAGCCTTTTCATTGTTATCTTTCATGCTATTTGAATCTTTTTGAACTAATAACCATTTGTGTAAAGGAGCTAAAATGCTTGTAAAGAAAGAGGTCTCTCTTTAATCAAATTCAACATCCGTGGTTGTAGGTTAGGTAGCCAATGGTGGTCTTAAACCAATTTATTAATCCAAAAGATTTAAAAACCACGCAAACACACCAATTCAAAACACTCTATTGTAGGTTGTAGGTACGAGCTATAACTAATCTGATTTAAATTAGGGACATAACTCCTTCGGCATAAGCTTTAAGCTATAATAATGGGGTGGTCTAGGAACTATAAAGTACTTCAATAAGGGAAACCTTTGTTGAAAGAAATAGGAAAGTGCTGTACACTACTGAATTGACTAAGAGTACCATTGAAATTTTAGAGTCAAAGTTATTTCCATTAGGACCATAGTGATGATACAACTAGGACACACTGAGTTGCCTCCTTATATTAGAAGGGGGTTAAGTAATCCGAGATACTTCGTA